>JAEVFF010000188.1:0-374343 GCA_018901945.1 Pugionium dolabratum
TTGTTTTAAAAAAATATTTTAAATAAGAGATAGATTATGTATATTTTTAATTTATATTTACTAAGTAAATAATTAATTATAATATAAATATTTTTACACATACATGATCTAAATCTATTCTTTTATTATTAAAAAAGAAGACAAAAAAGTACTCCCTATATACTCCATTTTATTTCCAGTTTACCAGATGATATTATTGTATCACCAAAAATTAATCTTTACATTATTATTTAGCAAATATATTTCAAAAAATAATATTTAATTTTTACAATATTATTTCAAATGCTATTGTAAAAACTATTTTAAAAAACAAATATCAAATATATAGGAAGGTTAAAATAGGTATGAGTATTATGAAATCTAATATTAAAAATTTAGATTTTTGTTAATCTATTTAAATAATTTTTGTTTAAAAATAAATAGATTAACTATATTAATAAATCTAGCAACTTAAGAAATTATAAACATTTATATTCATATTTTACAAATTATATTGATGAATGTTATGAAATTTAATATTTAAAATTAAAATTTTTATTAATATATCTAAATAGCTTTTTAACCTGAACAAAATAAAATAATAATAATATTACATTTAACAATTTAAATTTTTGTATTTTATTTATATCATAAATATTTAATAAAATAAATATTATTTAAAAACATAGTGATAATGATTTAACGTTCAATAGAATTTTGTAAACTATAAAATATTTAATTAAATTCATAAAAATAAAAATATAAACAAAAAATTATAATTAAATAATTTCGTATAATCAATTTCTTAGTCAATTTCTACTTGTATACCGTTTCCAAAAGAAAGTCATGCAAAGAGTTTTAGAAAATAACATTATCTAATAATTTACCACTCAATGTCAAACATGAAGTTTACCAGAATTTACTTTTCACTGGGATATAAAATTCTCGTAAGAAAACGACATTAACGAAGGAGAGCGAAAGCTTCGTCGTCGTAGAAGAGTTCGTCAAATTTATCATTCTTAATTGCGGATCGAAGCAACTTACTGTTTACTTCCACTCATTTCCCTCTTCAATTTTGCTTCATTCTCGTGTCTTTCATAAACTCAGGGTCGTGTGAATTTTGCAGATTGTTTCCTCGACAGAAAAGTTTCGCAATTTGCTAATTTGTTCATAGCTATTGAAGAATTTCGTCGAATCAAATGCCCAGAATCTGCTGCTCTCGTTCCGCTACACAAGTAAAAACGCAAACTAGTTTTTCTAATTGTACCTTTTTGCCTCTAGTTCTAGACTTCTAGTCTAATTGTGGTTCTCTGCAATTTTTATATTTTGGTAGGTTAGCCAATAAATTACGATTGATGAACATAATTATGAATTCTCATCTGTTTTCTCTTCTTCTTTTTCATGTTAGGTTGTAGTAGGACAAAGATCCAATTCGGGTAAAGGAAAAAACAATGGAGGAGGAATCAAATATGGATTTTGTTTAGTAAAGGGAAAATCTAAGCATTCAATGGAGGATTATCATGTTGCTAACTTTATCAATTTCAAAGGCAATGAACTGGGGCTATTTGCAATCTTTGATGGTCACAAAGGTGATAATGTAGCTGCATATTTGCAGAAACATCTTTTCTCAAATATCCTAAAAGATGTAAGTTTATACTGATTGTTTGTTTTGCTTTTGATGATTTAGTGTGAAAGATAACCAAAAACGTTGTGTTGTTGATTTTCTCTTCTAGAGAGAGTTTTTGGTTGATCCTCGAGGAACAATTGCGAAAGCATATGAAAATACAGACCAAACGATTCTATCAGATAATAGTTTAGATTTGGGGAGTGGAGGTTCGACTGCAGTGACTGCAATTTTGATCAATGGGAAAATTCTCTGGATAGCCAATGTTGGCGATTCACGAGCAGTTGTTTCTAGCAGAGGTAAAGCAAAACAGATGAGTGTAGATCATAATCCTGATACTGAAACTGAAAGGATTATGATTGAGAACAAAGGCGGATTTGTAACCAACAGACCAGGTTAATAACAGCTTCTTCTTTTTTTTGAGCATTGTTATAACAATGGATGATTCTTATGTTTGTGCATTGATCAGGAGATGTTGCTCGAGTGAACGGTTTGCTAGCTGTGTCTCGTGTCTTTGGAGACAAAAACCTTAAAGCATATCTGAATTCAGAGCCTGACATTAAAGATGTCACCATTGATAGTCACACAGAGGTTCTTATTCTGGCTAGTGATGGTATTTCGAAGGTATAATTGCGATTATAGATTATTAGTCTGGATTTTTGAGAGGAAAAATGGTTTTGTTGAAGTGATTAAATTGAGTAGGTGATGTCAAATCAAGAAGCAATCGATATAGCTAAGAGGTTGAAAGATCCAAAGGAAGCAGCGAAGCGACTAATCGCTGAAGCATTGAAGAGAAACAGCAAAGATGACATATCTTGCATTGTTGTCCGGTTTAGATGATAACCAAGACACAATATATTTGATTTGGAGTTTGCTTTGCTTCACTATGATTCTTTTGATCCGGTTCAGTTTGATCTGATTCTTGGTTATCTAGGCATTTTCAAGTGTTTTGTAGGTCTAATATATTTCAGAATAATGCGTTATATGGAATTCACCAAAAGAAGAGTTGATCATCATTATTTTGAAAAATTGATTTTGTATTCAAAAATGAAAATCTGTGAAATGTAATATTCAAATAGGCCTGTCAAGCGGGTCGGACCCGCCCCGCGGCGGGTTGCTGATTTTTTTTCATAATTTTTTTTTATCCGCAAAACCCGCGAATCATTTTTTTTTAACCCGCACCCGCCCCGCATTAATCAAGCGGGTTTGCGGGTGACCCGCGACCCACTTCGTTTTCAAAATTTTTAATAATATTTAATTAAAAGAAATCCAAATAATAATAAAACTTATCAAAGTTCCGTTTTCTTCTCTATCTCCGGTTCCGTTTTCTTCTCCTGTTGAATCAAAGTTCGAATCTTGATTTAATTCTGAGTTTTCTTTGCATAATTTCTCGTGTCCCTTGCTACTTACAGATTTGGGAGACATAATATAGGGCATAGTTTGTATGAATCTCTATGTCTTACTTGATTTATGCAGGGGACAAATCACCTTAGGTTGGACAAATCACCTTAGGAAGGAGATGGTTGGAACTTGGAGGTCGCTCACCTTAGGTTGGACTTTGGAGAATGGAGGTCGGCTGTGGCTGAAAAGTGAAAGTGAAGATTAGAAATTAGGTTATTTTCTTTTATACTATTGGTTTGGTTAAATTTAGTTTGGTTAAATTTGGTTTGGTTAAATTTGGTTTGGTATTAAATTGGTTTAGTATTAAATTGATATTGGTTTATGATTTAATTGGTTTAAATTTTTGGTTAAGTAATTTGACCCAAAAATTGCGGGTACCCGCTAACCCGCCAAAAAAAAAAACCAAACCCGCACCCGCCCCGCTAAATTAAAGGTTCGACCCGCACCCGCCCCGCATATATTTTTTTTTCTTTTCCTCGACCCGCACCCGCCCCGCAGCGGGTCAAACGGGGCGGGACCCGCGGGTTATGAATCACAATGACAGGCCTATATTCAAATACTAACCAACAGTTCAGAGGAAAAATGGCTTGTAATTTAACTGGGCTTTTTTATATTCACAGTGGCCCATAATAAATCATGGGGGAAATTAGGGTTTTTGACGCAGGCCGTCCCTATATATATACCAATGATTTTCGCTGCAGATGAAATCGTCAGTGTTGTAGCTCCACTTTCGTTTTGTTTCTCTATCCGATTTGTTCTTCAACTGTTCATATGATTCTGGTATATTTGATGGTAGATTCAGAAAATATGGTTTCTTTTCTTTTCTTTTTTTGTTTCTCTTGGGATGATTTTTGATAGAAGAAAGATGCCTCTTCTTTCAGCAGCAAGATCTATTCTTGTTAGTTTTGTTCTGGAGGCACATATCAAATTCGCCAATATGAGAAGGATTTTCGATTTGCAGAGTTTGTTTCTCTTCTCTGCAATACTATCCTTCTCTTTGGTACATATTTCTTCGTATTTCTACGTCGAAAATCATCTCTAAAATATTGATTATAACAATGAAAAGTTGGGCAACAAAAGAATCATGTTTTTTATGTGCGATAAGGGTTGAAAGATTCTAACCTTTATAAAACTGGAATATGAATTATAACCTTTTGAATTCAAACGTACAACGAAAATTAAAGTGTGTGAGGTGATCCCTAAAGGATAATCAAAACAAAAGATTTAAGAATCAAACACTTGCGTCAGATACAGGAGTCTGTAGTTTAGAATCGAGACTAAAAGATTTGAGATTTTAAAGAATAAATTTTGGTCTCGAAATCTCTAGGCATAATTATAAGTTTCAAATCATAATTAGAATCTATAATTTAATTTAAATCTTTTAAATATACATTTAGAGTTTTATGTATTATTCTGTTTTGTAATAACAAATGTTTATGTCAAACTTTTAGTGTAAGTAGATTTCTATTATACAGTCTATTTTATTACTGATTAAATTAATTGTGAAATATATATAATAAATAATATTTTATTTTAAATTAAAATATTAAATGTATTGCTTATTTTGAAATGCATTATATATTTAGAATATAAAGGAATTAATTTTGTTGAAAGATAAGGAATGAATATTTAAATATGTAAACAGCCTTGGAAACCCGATAGAGAGCAATATTGGGGAGGACCAGCTGCGCTAGATTCCTAACAACCGGTTCGGTTTACTCTGTTTCCACTTTTAATTAAAACCAAATACTAACAAAACGTATTCTTCTGGTTCCGGATTACTATTCAATTAAAAGGAAGTTGGAAAACAAAAAGTATACTTTTAATTTCCGGTACGATACACATTTGCGAAAAATTTAAAATTACCAAAAAGCTTTCAACTTATTTCATAAACATCTTCACAGATATTAATCATAATTTTTGCCTGTATAATAAAATCAAAGTAAAAAATAATCTAGATTGTGTATAATGGGAACTCACGAAACCATATAAAAGGAATTTTCACCGGCGGTCTTACGTCCCCGGCGGGATATTTGTATATCTTTTCCCTTTCTTCCCCGTATCAGTTGGATGATTGATTCTAAACTGTAAAATTGGAACAAAAAACAAAAAATATATATAAAGTGGAGAAAAATCTGTGTCTATATTTTCCTTCTTCTTTTCTTCAGATTGATTGTCGCTTGGTGAAAGGTTTTTGGCAGATGAGAAGTTTCTGTTCACTGTTGCTTTCAACCTCTATCAGTCGAGCCTCCCACTTCAACTGCGTTGTCAATGCTCGAGCCATTTCCACTAGCTGCGCCGTATCACGGATTATCACCCATCCCTGCACCAAAGTTTTATATTTATACAGCTACCAAAGCTCATGCAGAACCTCAAGAACAATTGTATTTTTCTTCTTCTTCCGTACCTCTGGACGTAGTAATCGGTCAATCTCTTTGAATATATCCATAGGCGAACATGTGCTTCGGCGCTGACTTGTCTGAAGCGACAAGAGATTGTCTGCGTGCACCAAGTCATATGTTCTCGGGTATGTCGGGAATGCCTCACACCTGAAGAGAAAGAGATGTGCACAAACAATCAATTTGGCTCAAAGCAAATTCAATAGAACTTTTGTTATGACTCACCAGTCGTGTAAAACTCCAACAAAGCCACGGTCAAGGATCATCGGGAGGTGGTTAGGTCCAGCTGTAGGGACCACATTCATGACCCAGACCGACTTTCTTGCTTCCAATAACGCGGAATTGAGTCCACCGAATTGAGCATTCATATCCATAACGTTTCTGAGCATGTTATAAGGTGGCAATGGATCTTCATCGCCAGGTCTCTTAGGATGATCAGAGAATATCAGAGGAGACAAGAGAGACCAGTATTCTCTTACTGTTATTTTCCATTTCTCAGTATCTTCTCCAAGCTCCTCCGGATGAAGACCTGAACCACCAACCAACCCCAAGAATCAGATAATAGAAAACAAAAACTGAACCAAATAATGGACTCAGAAGCAATTGTTAACTAAGGAGACTTAAGAGAGGAGACTAACCATATAGTGATAGTTCAGTCTTATTCATGTTAGACCGGCTAGGCCATCTTGTCCTGCCTTCAATGGGAATCCACCTTCCGCTACGTGTTCCACTAATACACATCTGCAGCGGCCTGTAATAAGGAGACTCAACGTCGTGCCCCTTTGTACACACAGAAGGGCCCACCCCAGGTCTCCTGTTTATACGCAAAGCATCCATTTAAAGAAGACTTGAAAAACAGTCGTATATGTAATTCAAAAGCAGATTCTGTAATAGAATAGTGGCCTGTGTGTGACTAACCTGGAACTGTAACATTTGGTTTTGATTGTCTTTTTCCAGACAACAGTCTCGTCTTGCTGAGATAAAAGAGTCCAACAGATGCTTTGGGCAAAATCATGAACAAAGTTCCACCTTTTAAGATTCTCCTTGTTACGAGCATTTGTTAGCGGAGACGTCCAAACAAAGTAACCTCCGGGTTTCAGAACCCTGTCAATTTCTACAAGAAGCAGCCCGTCTGCAGAGCAGATTTAAATTACAGCAAGGCCAGGTCCTCAAGTTAAAAAAAGGGAGAAAATATCGTTCTTGGGTGTCATCAAATCGTTACCTTTCTGGTCCCAATCAATGCCACATCTTGAGCAATGCAACATATCAAAGGAAAGAGAAGAATACGGCAACTGCTTTGATATAAAAGAACCAATCATTGCAGGGAGACCCCTTTCGAGTGTTAGCTGAACTTGGCTACCCGAGGCTTCGTAATTTCCTATGCACAGGGTTAAAAGTCGTTTGGAGAATAGATGTGCCCCAAAGCTACCATAACCACATCCAATATCCAAGATAGTTCTCACCTAAACAACATTGAGAGAGAAAATAGAGAATAAGAAACTGGAGTGAGGGAGGTAAAGATTAATTCTTTCAAATGTGTGACTTACGCCAGCTTCTATGAAGTTATCATTCTTAATCCCGATCATCTGAGCGATCTGATGGGAATAGTCTTCAACCTCATCAAACATAGGAGATGCAGAACGGAAAGATATCTGATCTTCTTCCATCATCATCATCCTGGAAAAGGCCAAAAAAGTGAAGCTTAGGAATAGAACCAGTCAATTTTAACAAGAGAACGAAGAAGCAACAATTCATCACCTCTTGGTTATACTACCAGAAGACAACACTTCTTGAGCGTTAATCTTAACATTAGCAAACCAGATGAGATCTTTACCAGTTGGCCACCTAAGAGGAATTCGATAATCCACTGGTGGTAACACCAAACAATCCTGCTTTGACCCAGGCCCACAAAACCGATCATATTCATCACCATTGGAGTAGCCCAGGGCGAGATTCTCAGAAACATTAAAGCAAGGAACATAGTTCTCAGATTCTACAGTACAATATTCTAACTCTTTCCACCTATTAGGACCAAGAGAAATCTCCCCAAGATCCCATAAGTCTGAAACGAGCTGCTCCTGTAATCTCCTATAGTTGTGATATACATGACTTCTTGATGAGGTGGAAATGGAAACCGTCCACAAGAAGGATCCAGCTAGAGCAATGACAACAATAAGAATCAAACTGATCTTAAGAAACAGAAGCATCAATCTGTGCCTGCTCCTTGCGCTATATGGATCAGCAGGGAAACCGTTTTCGCCGTGTTTTGAAGAAGATTGGTTGCTGAGGAGAAAACCAAAAGGAAACCTTAAGGTTAAATAGGTATTGTTATCTGTGGAACGAGCTCGAGTCATGTCTTCCTTTTCTGTTTTATCTTTCATTTGAGTGTCTCTCAAATCATCACTGCTATCAGAAACTCGTACTTCAGAGATGCCACGTTGCAGTGGCAGTGACATTTTTTTGCAGAATGTAAGATCCCTGTAAAACCCAATTCACGTCTTATCAGAACATTAGAAGCTGAAAGAGAAAATCCAAGCTTCAGATAAAAATATGATTGAGCTGAGTTAATATTATATTATACAAGATCTCTGCAACTCGATCATGCGTTCTGAACAAATTTGAACAAAATAAGTAAGATATATAAACATTTCCAATTTACATCTGCAGATATATTTTCACCATCTGCTCTCCAGCACACAACGAATCAGCTGAACGAGTATGGTTACTGGGAAACAGTCCCAGTAACTTATTGTCGATTTAGATAAGATCAACAACTTCGATTTGTTCACTCGTGGAAATTGAAATCCAACCAAAACCCAGAAAATTTGTACAGAAACCCACTCACTCCCCCTCAACCAAGTAAATCCATAAATCAGGGGGAGAAGATTAAACCCAATCGAATCAAATCAAGAAAATGAAGCACAACGCAAGAAGGTGAATCCGAGAAGAATGTGAAAAAAAAAAGAAGCAAAAGACGCGACAACCTTTTTTCCCTCTCGCAGTAGCGTTCTTGGAGAGGAAGATTCGCACTGTATTTACAAATCCGAAGTTTTCCTTTAGGATCCTAATCAGATTACCTTCAGTCTTCTTCTCGAGAGCTCTCCTTCTCTCTCTCTCTCTTTCTCTCTGACTTGAAAGTCGACAGTGAGCAAGAGTGAAGAAGCAGCGTCGTATAGATTTTGTATGGATCCAATCTCGAGAAAAATGCTCGTGAGAGCTGAATACTTAAAAAAAAACAAAAATCTTTTTATAATTAGTCGACTCTATACAGTCGCGTGGAATAAATAGTGGAAATTCTCTTCTCTCTCACTTTCTCACCGTAATTAAGGGGGAAGCAAGAGAAGCTTCCGCCATCGGTAGCTGTCTAATTACTATAACGCTATTCACTCAACACTATGTTTTATTTTTACTTTAACGTTGACCTTGGCGGTGCATAAAGTACAAATATTTATTCGCTCAAAATTAATTTGTTTTTAAATACTTTTATACTAATCTTAGACTAAACATCAAAAGTATAATCTCAGATAAATAATATGCGTGTTTTGGATGCAGATCTGAATGTATGAAATTTGAAAAACTCTTATATTATATATTAATAATCTAGTTTGGCTTTATTTATTTATTTTGGGTCACCAATCATCAAATTTGGACTGTTTTTAAGGAACGACAAAAAACATATGATCAGTTTTTGTGAGAAAAAGGGGTCCGGTTTAGACCAAATTCCTTAAAGAAAACAATTCATTTTCACGTAAGAACTCAACTATTAGAAAAAGGGTTTTTAATTCTCTATTAGAAAAAGACATTGCAACAATCTCCTTCCCTCGAGTTCATCATGTCATGTGCACACATGCATTTCCATGTGCATCTCTATAAACCAAGAACCCTTTCCTATCTACACAATCTGATCATTAAACATTGTTCAATACACTATAAATTTTTGAGAGACTGAAAATTGGAATATATTTCAAAACGATTGAATTGAATAAAAATGTATTGTTGTGCATGTATTTAGATATAAATGTGACATTGTAAAGTATAAACCATCAAGGATACCAATATCCTCGTGCTTCGATCCTTTTTTAATCATTGTCTCTTCCTCGAATAATTGCTTGGTGACGCATTCATGACCATGGCCATGACATGTCAATGTACTTAAAACTTCCGTCTTTTATGAAGAAAAAACCTTTTAATCTAGTGGGCTTCTAAAAGGTCCAATTTGAAGAGTATAATTAGGGCTCATTGCGTGGACATGGAAATATCAAGCCCTGGTCTATTTTATCTCAAAAGAGAAGAGAGAGAGAGTAAAAAAATATTAAGACATGTGGATTTTGAGATAAAAAAGAATTGGGGTGAGAGAGGCTCGAACTCTCGACCTCAGGATCACTCAGTAGCTATGAGACCTACGCGCTAGCCAACTGCGCCACCACCCCAGATGTCCAACAAGTCAAATATAATTTATATAACTCAACAAAGCTTGATTAGATTCATTGTTTGCCTTTGTGACATCCATATAAGAATATATACGATTGAAAAAGTTGAAACTATGAAAAGATGGTGTTTTAAGAAAAAGAGTGGAGAGGAACTACACGTAGAAGGAGCAGACAGTTGGAGAATCTCACCAATTTCGTGTTACTCTATAAACTTTCGACTGTAAAAAGAATGCAATATGTTGTATTCTCTAATCTTCCAAGCCACTCCTTGCGTTTCTCTACAACCTATCAATATGTTCGATCATCGTCATTTCATTTGATTTTTATTATTTTTATATTAAATGACATTTACAGTTTTTACACGTGAATTAAGAAACTTTTTTTTTATAAAAAAAGTATCACAACATTTACTATAATTTTGAAATAACTAAACTAGCAATAAATCACTTTATGAATCTTAAGTAAAGATAAATAATAAAACAAATAAATAAAACTTAAAACCATATTTGAAATGAAGCAAAAATTTATATTAGTGTGAATCGAAATGTATATAATCCTCGGGTCTAAATAACAATAACGTTGGATCTTAGTGCCATGACTTTTTTCATTCTCCAACTTCCTTAGTCACAGTTTAAATTAATCCTGTTGGCTCTAACTACTCTGGACCTCTGGACTTAACTTAATCCAATAAAACTCCTTTTGAATCATTCCATTTGACTCCCTTAATTTCACAATAAGTAAAGTTTTAGGGATTATTAAAAAAATTGTTTCACAGAATCATTATTTAAAAATATCATAAAATAAAACTTTCTCGTAAAGGGCAACGAATAAACTAATCAATAATTTGAAAGAGGCATCAAAATACGATTGACTTAAAATCGATTATTAAAAAAATTGTTTCAGTACGTTACAACAGGATAATTCAGAACGAATTATTTCAAAAATATCGTAGAATTCATCTAACTACAATTAATTGGATATTTAGATTCAATGAAAATCCATTAATGACATAACGAAAGTTTTTAAATTTCCAAAAAAAAAAACGTCTGAGGAGACACGAAAATGTAAAAAAGATGAGTTGGAGAAGAAAGAGTCCATTGGATCCCCTGACATGCTCACAACGCATGTGTCCCTCTGAGCTGTCTCCATTTTTATTAACCCAACTTGCTTCCATTATTATATTAATCTAATATTATTATTTTCAATAACTTGTTATTCGATAACTATATTTACAATTCTAGTAAAACTCTAAAACTATCTTTTAATTTTTAATTCCTTTGGGAGGGAAATATCATCATGTACCAATAGTAAAATCACATTACCATTTATTTGTTAGATAACTGGAAATTTTCATAGCCATCCAACGCCTAGAGGAGAGAAATTGGTTAATTACAAGAATCTGAATTTTGTTTATTTAAAGAGCGGTTTAAAACTTTCTTGATTTTTTTATATAAAAAATAGAATCCAAACAGGCCCTAAAAAAGTTCCCCTTTAAAAGCAAGTCTTTCCGGAATAGAACATACGAATCCAACGGTCCAGATTTGATATTGGTTCCAAATTTCACTCTTTTCCTCTAAAACGCTTTTATCGCTTTCCCTCATTAAACATTCATCCATCCCTCTCGCTTGACCTCCACTCCTTTTGATCGTATCAGATCTCAAATCTTTTTTCTTACTGTTTTGTTTTTGGTTTGGATCGATTTTCTTGCGAACAATGGCTGTTTCTGCGCGTGAGGAGTTCGTGTACATGGCCAAGCTCGCTGAGCAAGCGGAGAGATACGAGGAGATGGTAGAATTCATGGAGAAGGTGTCCGCCGCTGTAGATGGCGATGAGCTTACCGTCGAGGAGCGAAATCTCCTCTCTGTCGCTTACAAGAACGTGATTGGCGCTCGCCGTGCCTCGTGGCGTATCATCTCCTCGATCGAACAGAAGGAGGAGAGCCGCGGCAACGATGACCACGTCTCTGCGATCCGCGATTACAGGTCTAAGATCGAGACCGAGCTCTCTGGAATCTGCGATGGAATCCTCAAGCTGCTCGACTCCAGACTCATCCCTGCCGCTGCTTCTGGTGACTCCAAGGTCTTCTACCTGAAGATGAAAGGTGATTATCACAGGTACTTGGCCGAGTTTAAGACTGGTCAAGACAGAAAAGACGCTGCCGAGCACACTCTTTCAGCCTACAAGTCTGCTCAGGTTTATTTTTCTTTCACAATCCAAACACCAGATCTAGTTTATTTGAATGTTGTTTACATTTCGTGGATCTCGATATCGTGGATTTTACGTTCTACAATCTCACAAACGCACTGATTCAATGTCCTTGATTTTTTGCCTCGAGAGTCTGATTTTGATACTTTAGAGATTTGCATAGTCTAGTAAGATCTTGCCTATGTTTCGATCTAAGCCTTATTATTGTGTCTCCCTATGCAGGATATTGCCAATGCAGAGCTTGCTCCAACTCACCCGATCCGTCTCGGTCTGGCATTGAACTTCTCTGTGTTCTATTACGAGATCCTCAATTCCCCTGATCGTGCCTGCAACCTCGCCAAACAGGTTTTTGAATCTATTATCACAATCCTTCAAATCATTTTACAAATGTGTGTTGGACCTCTCCATAATCTACACTTGCCTTGCTCAATATCATAGCAAGTCTTTACAGATCCACCATCTGTGTTTTCCGCATATTAAAAACTTCCCAAGGACATGAAATTGACTGTGTGTTTTTTTCTTTTCCGGATTTTGTTGTTATGTATCATCAAGGCCTTTGATGAAGCGATTGCAGAGTTGGACACTCTAGGTGAAGAGTCATACAAAGACAGCACCTTGATCATGCAGCTCCTCCGTGATAACCTTACTCTCTGGACATCCGACATGCAGGTTTGTCCAAATAATCCTCACAACATATAATGTCACATTTCATGTACTAAATAATCTAATGGGTTCGTATTAGGATGATGCTGCGGATGAGATCAAGGAAACCGCAGCACCAGAGGCAAAACCGACTGAGAAACCGCAGTAATTGTTTGAGTGAACTGCTAGTTTCTAGGGTTTGGAACTTCTTCTCTTCGTCCATATGTTTCCTTTATCCAAGAGGTCGATCGCTTGCCAATTCGCTTAGCTCCAAGCGTATATTCATTCATCACATTTCTGGCAAAATCGAACCATCAATCATCTTCTCTTTTTAATATCTTTGCTTGATTTTCTTTTTCTTTTTTTGGTTCTGCCTTTTTTTTCTTGTCGGTTTCAATGTCTGCGATCGAACCTTGCTTTGTTTTCTCATCAATTTGAAGATCATAAAGGCTCTCGTCTCTTATCTTATGGGGGGGAAGATTACTCTCACCATTAAATGGGACTTGTTTATTGGGCAGTCTAATGCGAATTACTTTACAGATTAAGGTGTCTGAATCAAATTATTCATTTGATTAAATAAATTACTTTTCTAAAAAACTGTGAAAATATAGATATTCGCTAGTCATTTAAAGTAAAATTAATTATCTCGTCGTCAAGGTTTGAAAATTCAACTGAAAACTAAAGCACAAGAAAAAAAATCCAACAAAATGAACAGTGAAGTGAATTCAACTAATACCATTACCAACGAACGATTCAACCCCAAGATATTAAATATGCGATTCAACAAGACTAATAAAAAAAATTGATCTACAAAGAGATGATATATTGGCAAATTTATAAGAACTAGGAGAACTGCAGAAGTGTATTCCTTTCTTTTTCCTACT
Organism: Pugionium dolabratum; assembly: GCA_018901945.1. Classification (NCBI taxonomy): domain Eukaryota; kingdom Viridiplantae; phylum Streptophyta; class Magnoliopsida; order Brassicales; family Brassicaceae; genus Pugionium; species Pugionium dolabratum. Next base: position 13,565 of record JAEVFF010000188.1, read on the forward strand.
CTTTCTTTCTTACATGAACAAACATGGAATACAAAAAAAGTAAAAACCAAATGAATTTTTTTTTCAGCTGAGTAAATAGAGTTATAAGAGAAAAACAAATCATCCATCACTAATGATGTACAGAAAGAACGAAGGGAATTTAGTTTTGGCGATCAAAACTACGACGTTTTCAGTCTGACCATTTCATTTTTTGTTGATCAACGACCTTTGTATTTAGGGCTGGGAAGCGGCACCGTTGTCTGAGATACCGGAAAACCTAATTGACTTGACGTTGGCGATAAAAGTACACTCGGCGAGACTAATCCGTACGGTGATTTGGGCGAATTTAGGCATCCGAATGGTGGTGACGCCGGGACTGATGTCGTCACCGCTTGCGAAACAGTTCCCGAAGCCGCGGGAGGAGGAGGGAGATTGTTTTGAGGAGCATTTTCCTGTTGTTGTTGTTGGTACCAGCGAGGTGAGACCAAAGGAGCTAAAGGCGAAAAACCAGAAAACTCTTTCCGATTCGAATCGATCCCGAACATAGAGTTCTGGAGGTACCGCATGTAAGATGAGACCGGCGATTCCGCCGCAGCGTGCACCGGAGGTAACGGTGGGAGAGGAGAAAGCGGTGCCGTCGGTCGGGGGATAAACCCGCCGGTAAAGTTATAATTAGGGTTTATATGATGTGAACCTGGATGGATAAGAGCGTCATTTAGCAAGGTAGGAGGGCGATTTATAACGTGGGCCAACGGAGGAGGACGAATCCTGTGTAGACGCGAACTCTGTTGAGACTTTTGGTGGTGAATCGGCTGCTGCGGCGGAGCAGAGATCCGTTCATGCGCAGGCGAGCCCGTGAGTTTCTGAACCACATCTCTGAAATCGTTCTTGTTGATATTGTAAACCGGAGGCTGATGCTGGTGGAGATTCCCCTGATTAATTGGCGGCAGAGGCGGTGGTGGAGGAAGAACAAGTTCTCGATTCATAGCGGCGGATGAGGAGGATGTTGCCGTTGGTTTGGATATCTTATGAGAAAGCTTATTGAGTTGTCTCAGGCAGTGGTCTCTGTTCCCTGTATTGTTACCAGTACTAGTCGTCGCTGAGGTGGATACGGCGGAGGAATCACCGGAGGAGTTACAGCTCTTACCCATCATAGAAAAAAAACGATTCCTTTTCCCTATTATAAATTTAAATCGTATTTTAGGTATTTGTTTTCTCTGCCAGATTTGGTAAAAGAGATAATGGAGAAGACGAAGATGATGAAATGGCGTTTTCTCTTTTCTTTTTCTCTAATATTAAAGATTATTTAAAAACAAAAGTTTTATTAAGGCTGATATAAATATCATTTATATGTTATAATAAGTAGCTTTAATTGGACTTTTCTAGAATAAGATGAAAAGGAAATAATTTGTCTGTATTTATCTATGGATTCTCCCCGTAGGCTTATAATTTCGAATTTTATGCACCTTCAACATAGTTATATTGTGACTGTTTTCCTAAGAAAAAAAAGTGTTTTTACTAGAGCAAGTGTTCATTATTCATTTTAATGAAATGAAAACTGAGAATAGTTTTTTGGGTTATCAAATAAAAAAACCTGTAAACTGATAAAGAAATCTTAAAAAAAGCTGCCTATGCTATGTAAGAAGATAACAATGAAATAATATATAATACAAATGGTTTTGGGTTAACGGGTCGGGTTATTCAACGCCCATTTTGGTCAAAAGTCCCAAAAGAATTACCGAAAACGACATTCGTACAGCCTTTAATCGATTATGTGTAGTTATCCCATACTTCATACTCCACCGAAATCTCTGATCCGAGTCAGCAAATGACTTATCCAACGGCGATCACGTGACTTGAACCATATTGTTTTTCAAATGTATTAGTTACACTGTTAATGCCTGATTTTCTTTTTGACAGCTGTTAATGTCTGATTAGTAGATGTGATTAACATGTAATCGAGATAAATTTATATATCTGATAAGTATGTTATGGAGATGCGTTTGGCCAAAACGTAGGAATGTCTAAAAATATTCCTCATTTATGTTTGTTGCAAAAATAATACTTTTTGTGAATTGAAAACAAAATAATATTTGAAATATTGTTTGTATTGGTTAGAACTTGTTGTTAGCTTAGTCTGATATGTAAAACCGAAATGTATTGTTCTGCTTTTAACTAGTTTTAATCGGAAACGTTATTTCGTAACAGTAAAAAAGTTTAAGTTCTTGCCATTAATATATGTATAAAACACTATACCGTGTTGTTATATTCTCGAGGGGTTTGGTAAAAGGCCATATTCATTTTTCAATCTTGTTTGATTATGATAATACTGGTTTGCTTTATATAAATAAATATATATATATATATATATATATATAACTAACATCAGTAATCTACGAAAAAACATCGAACTTATAGTATATTAATTTCGATTTATAAAATTAATTTTAAATTACAATGGTTGAAATAAAATTTTAGTTGAACTAATTTCGAATCGGTTCGATCAAAATTCTTTTCAGTATGATACTATGATTTTTAACACAAAACTAAACATCAATTCCCACGTATTTTTTATATATTGTTAAAAAATATATTTTAAACGTAAGATATTTTTAGTAATATTTTAGAAATCATTTTTCAAAAAAAATTCTAAATTTTAAATTTTAAAATTTTAAATTTCAAAAAATTACACAAAAAATTATATGAAAATATTTATTTATTATAAACAAATTATATAAATTTAAAATATTATATTTGGATTTATTTTTTTATTTAAAATTTAATTTTTTATTAAAAAAGTAATATCTTTTAATTATAAATTTGTGATATTAGTAGAAATTTAAATTAATGATGGTAAAATTTGAAAATATGTTATTTTAAAACTTATCCATATTTTTTACAATTTATATTGCCGTATTAAGGTTATTAAAAAATATTACAAGACAAAGGAAACACATAATGTGGGGGTAATTAGTGTAATTAAAGCATGAAAGTACAAGTCCCGTAAACTTGTGCACGAAGACAATTATCGGTTTTACATGAGAATAGCATATCCTCACCGTCGTCGTTATCATTTCGTGGGATTTCTTTTTCACATTATATAGAGATTCGGAGAGAGAGAAATATTGAGTTTTTTTTAGGTGAAAATCGTGTGGGAAAACAGGTTTTACGTTTTTATTAAATACATAACATTTTAGTGCTGACTTTAACCAAAATTATAAAATTGTTACAGTTTAAATATTTTTATTACAGTTTTGGTTTTCCGTGATGGTGGAGAAAGATTAATTGTTAGCCTTATCAAAACATTAAAGGAGATCACACGTAGCCACATTTACTCCCACATTTTGACATGTTAACTGATGTTTTTTTTTGTATCTACATCTCTGTTATGTCATGAATAATTTTAACTCCAAAAATAATAATGTCAAAGTTATAAACCATATAGCTAAGCCTAAGTAATTAACCGATATAATTTGGGTACGACAACGACAAGAATAACAGCAACAATAAAATCAGGTAAGATTGAGTATTTATTTATATTCTTTATTTTTTGTCGAGGAATACGGAATGAGTAATACCGTAAAATAATATAATTTTAATTTTATCTTCCAAATTTAACATAATAAAAATAAATTTATAAAAATATCATAAATTATTATGTAAAATAATTATTTATTTTAAATAAACTATATATAAAATTAAAACATAATATTTGGATTTACTTTTTCTAGTTTATGGTTAAATTTAAAAATTTTAATAATTAATAGTATATTTAAAATCAAAAGTTGAAATAATGATATTTTATTCTTCGAATTTCTAATATTATATTTTGGAAAAGTATTATGTGAGCTGCATTTTAGTACGGCCCATCTTTCCCAATTTTAAATAGATTTATATCCTTTTCATATGTAGTTTTGAAGGCCCATGAAGCCCAAATATTTGCTTTTGTTGATGTGCTTGGTATGCCTATAAATGGAATTTTCAAATAGTTTGTGATTTTAATACCATACAGATTATTGTACCAACGTATACACATAAGTATAGCAATCGAACACAAAACAAGTATGATATTATGGTATTTTTTCGGAAATTTTCACATTTTTTAATCCAATCTGTTCAGGTTCACAACAACCAAACACAAACATTATTTGAACTAATCGTTTGTGTGTTATATCACAAAAACAGGTTTGTGTAAGTGCGTAAATGGCTGAGACAAATAGCAACAAAACCAATGGTTGACGTTTTCAACCACTCTTAACCAATTTTGTGTTGGGTCAACCATTTCTTTTCATCACTACACCAACCCAAACACACAATTTTATAGTTTTTGTTTTGTCCTTCTTGGTTTAGTGGCATTTATTTTGACACTATAATATCACTGGGGTTAATTCAACATTTATTAGAAAATTTATAACCGAATATTGTTTAAAAGTTAAGGCAATTATTTTGTCGTCAACAGGAATATTGTTTAATTCAATTAAACGTAACACTAACGCCGTCTAATATGATTTTGAAGTAAATCCTCGTACAAATTAGGAATATTATTAAACTTTTGATTAATAATATTTCTTTTTCTTTCTATATTATTAAACTTTTGATAGTAAAATAGGAATATTAGATTAATTATGCAATGCGACAAAGAAATCGAAATGGATTAAAATAATTCTGACCCAACAGGGTGCTTAAGACAAAACCAGCTTCACTAGATTTCGTATATTCTAACCTTTTTTGGTTAACCAACGAAAAATTGAATGAGACGGCGTCGTTTTATGCGAAACCCAAGTCACGCGCGTATAAACAAGCGCGTGGATTAAAGAAGCGGAGGATTCTTTGCCTCGTCTCTTACTCCATCGTTTCCTCTTCCCTTTTGCTTATTAAAAATAATTCCCGTCAAAAAGAATCGAGTAGAAAAACAACAAAACAGAAATTACAAATTCAGATATGTTCTTCTAATCTCCTGTTTTTCTCTGAATTTATATATACGAAACAGACACACACTACGCTGTATCTTGCTTTCTTTCTTCTCTCTATCTAGAGTCAGAGTAAAGTTCTGATCGTGTTCCTTATCGTTTACCCAAATCCTCTTGATCTCATTTCTTGTTTTCTTCTGCCGTCGAGATTTTGTTTCCTCGAACTTTTCAGGTCTTTATCTTTTCCTACTTCTTCATCTTCAGAATTTGTAGGCTTTCTACTTTTCTTTCTTCTTCCTCTGCTGTTTAAATTAGTGGAGTTTTCTGAAGCGAGGACTGTTAATTAGGTGTTTAAGTGTTTGGTAATGATTTGGATAATCCGCTACCAATTAAAAATTTCCAAAGTTAGGGCTTTTTTATGTATGCTAATTCTTTTGTAACAGTTGGAAAAATTAGGGTTTTACCCGAATTGTGTGCTGAAATTGAATTTACATTTGTGCAGGTTGAAATCTTTCTTGTGCTGAAGATTATTCCCAATTTAAAGCATGCACCTTTAGATTAGAAATTAGGCTTCCTTGTTTCTCCAGTGTCGATAGCAACTGTGATTGTAGAAAGAAATTTAATGTGATTAGTAACATAATCTTTGTTTTTTAAGAAGGTAGGAGAATAGGGTTTAGTAGAAGAAGGCGAAAAAGATCAAAATGGGTAATAAACTGGGAAGGAAGAGGCAAGTGGTGGAAGAAAGGTATACAAAGCCACAAGGTTTGTATGTGAATAAAGATGTCGACATTAAAAAGCTTAGAAAACTGATTGTAGAGTCTAAGCTTGCTCCTTGCTATCCCGGAGATGATGAAAGCTGCCATGATCTTGAAGAATGCCCAATTTGTTTTCTGGTTTGTGAATTTTTCGGCCTCAGTAATTACATTTCCTTTTTCTTCGATGTGCAGACATTCTCGTTGACGTTTTGTGGAATGTAGATCTAACACACATGATTTCTTGTTGTGTTTCTAGTTTTATCCTAGCCTCAATAGATCAAGATGTTGCACGAAAAGCATTTGTACTGGTAAAATTTTCATTGATCATCTGTAACATTTTAGTTTCCTTATTCTATACATGTTTGCATTCATTGAACATGGGATTCTTTTTAATTTGCTGCAGAATGTTTTTTGCAAATGAAGAATTCTAATTCCGCTCGGCCTACTCAGTATCCTTCATCTTAATCATGTGCCTTAACTTTTATGGACTTATTGTATTAACTTCCTGGATCTTTCCTTTTATGTCCTCCTTAACATTATGAGGTGCCCCTTTTGTAAAGCACCCAATTATGCTGTTGAGTACCGTGGAGTAAAGACAAAGGAGGAAAAGGGCATTGAACAAGTTGTAAGTCAGAAATAATGAATCACAGTAATTTTTCTCGATAAAGCTTGATGGCATTGCTTTGTTGTTAGTAAGAATATTCAGTCTCTGTATTATTTTTGCAGGAAGAGCAGCGGGTTATAGAAGCCAAAATAAGGATAAGGCAGAAGGAAATGCAGGATGATGAAGAGAAATTGCAGAAACGTCTGGAATCATGTTCCTCTAGCTCAAGCGCAATGACTGGCGAGATGGAATATGGTTCAGCTTCAGGTCAGTTCCAGAAGGTGTTAAGTTTTCCATCAGGAGCAAATGGTGTCACAAAGGCGTTTTTGACAAGTTTCAATTTTTCTGTCCCTTGGTTCGCAGCTATATCTTATAGTTCCCTCATGGAAGAAGGGGTAATTGCTCCATCACAGAACGCATCAGTTGATAGACAGCAGTCCTCCCCTCGAGGAAACAGGTTTGTTTTTCCATGGGCTATTCTGTATCTTTCTTTGTCAAGTTCTTTTATGGAGTATTGTATTAGTTGTACAGCATGAAATTTCTGAATCACTATAAACACTGAAGTGTTATTAGACTCAATCTTGTATTTGGGAATTAAGTGTTTCAGATACAGTTTCACTTAGGAATGCATTTTGTATCATTGTTACCCGTGGAAGTTGTGAGGTTAATATTTGTTGCTTCTATGTCTCTCCAACCATAATATAGACTTATTTTAGCATACATGATATTTCTGACTAAGTTAGCTAAATGCACATTGAGGAAACTTGAATCTGAATGATTCAGATTGGACTGACTGTATATGTTATTTGTCTGGTGACTCTTCAGGGATGATGAGGTTGATGTTGACCTAGAGGAATTAATGGTCATGGAAGCAATATGGCTCTCTATTCAGGTAAAACTTAGTTAATTGTACAACTTTGTAGTGCGTATGACAATTTTTTTTTTCATTTCTCATGGATTTTCAATTATTCTAACAGGAAACAGGGATGCAGAGAAGTTCTGCTTCTGGGGAAATGACATCTTCTAGGCAATATGTATCAGACGATCATAGTTCTGTTTCTTCACCTCCACGAGTGGCTCCAAACATAGAACCAGCAACGCTCTCTTTATCACCTCATAGGCTTCCTTGTGCAATCGCCGCACTTGCTGAACGCCAGCAAATTCCTGGTGAATCCTCCAATCACAATCATAACGTGAACGTTGCTTCATACAGTATGCTTCCTCTCAATTGCAACAGTTACTACGACATAGAACACGAGGTAGATGATATTGGCAACCATCATCATCATCATTACAATAACAACACCGAGATGGGAGAAACAGGAAGCAACAACTATGTAAATTCTTATGTGACGGGCGAAAGCTTCCAGAACTTTCTTCCTCAACCTCCTCCTCCTCTGGCCTTTGTTCCAGAGAGTTTTGAGGAGCAGATGATGAGGGCTATGGCTGTGTCTCTGGCCGATTTTCACACCCCGGCCACAAGTGCACCAAGCGAAGTCACTTGGCAATAATTAGGGTAATAATGGAATCATGGGTCGGAATCTGATGATTTTCACTTCATATATAGAATACTCGTCCGGATAGAGTGATAGGAAGAAGAAAAAGTGGATAAGACGATTACCAGTTTTAATAGAAAAGGTTAAGGTTGTGTTCAAGCTTGTTTATGTTACATCTCTATTTGATAAGATGATCTTCACGGACAAAACTTGAAGACCACACTTTCAGTCTATTTAATAGCAAAACTGAGAAGAAAAAGTCAAAGTTGCAGAGTGTTGACCAAAACAGTGTTAGGCGTTTAAGGTTTTAACTTTGGGTTCCTCAAACATTTTCTGTCATCCTTCTTTTTAGGTTTGTAAAGATTATGAGTTATGAATACAGCAACTAACCAATTTGTCAATGTTGAATATCTCTATTAAAACAATTAATGACGTATGGATTCTTTGATTTTATGTTCCAAAACGGAAAAGATGGGTCTTTAACTTTAATTACTCATCATAAAAAAAAAATCAAAAGTTAAAGGTGGTTGTTACTGGTTTGTTGATACTTTCATCATAAATATCGTTAGTGGAACTGAATTTACACAAACAAGAACGTACATTTTATAGATTTTTTTCCTTTTCAGCATTTTTATTGGTTTCTGAAAGCAACCTTGTATGAATATTTGGAGTATTAGTTAATAACTTATATCCAAAAGAAAAGAGAACGTACTATAAAAAAAAGAGTTTGAACTTTGTTGAAGCCGACAAAAAGAAACAATCAATGTCAGACCTATTGGTAATTGCGTTACACACATGTGTGTGTATTTTCCATAAATATATATTGTCACACTATTTTTTATATACATTTTGTCACATTCTTATATATATATGTCCCAATATAAAATTTAAAAATATAAATATATGAATGTGAAAATGTTATGATTCGGAAAATATATTAGATGTTATAACACTATTCATTTATCATCTAATTATTATTGTGTCACTCAAATCATGCAAAGATCCGGAATCTTTAATTAATGTAATAAAAGTATAAGGAAAAAAAAACATTATGATTACATGTAAATGTGGGACCAAACCCTCCAAGACAGCAAAATTACACTTTTGTCTTTTTCTTCCTCAAAGGTCCTTCACCTTTCACCAGCTTTATTTCAAATCTTCAAACGTCTCTCTTTATCTCTCCGCTTCTTGGATAGAGAGAAGTGCCTCGAAATAAAATCTCCACTCTCTCTCTCTCTTTTTCTCTTTACTATCTGTTTCTCATTTGACTAAATCTCACAAAGTCACAACAATAACAGCAGAAGCTACGACCTTCCTCTTTTCTCCTCATTTTGGGTTTCTTGTCTCTGTCTTTGTGCTCTTGTTCCTATTAACCAACTAATCACACCAACAAATTCAAATATATTTCCTTATTTTATCTGATTGGATTACTTATTTTACACTATCGCAGTCACTCCCCTCGTATTCAATTGTGATAAAGGAGAAACCCAGAAAGTACTCAAATTTCTACATTGTTCTGATCTCCTTCAAGGTTAGTTTCAGTTTGTTTTTTAAAGTTACGCAGAAGGGTGAAAAGCATAACATAAACCGGAGGTATTTCTTTGCTCTGATTAAATAGACAGATGGGTTGGCTGAAAGATTAAGTAGATTGATATTTGAATCTTCTAAACATATGAATGAAAGAAAAAGCAATGATCTTTAAAATGGTGGTTGATTTTTCCTCCTCTTCCACAAAATTCTTATACGTGCGTCCGAGTACATAAACAAACTCATATATTTGCCTTATTCTGAAAATGTTTATACTTTGATCAGAGCATATCATTGGAAACTCAACAGCTTGAATTTTCCTGCATAAATCAGAATGCCAAAACCAAGGTAATTTGTTTTTTTTTTTGTGAGAATTGAAACTGATTGGTTTGTTGTTAGTGTATATGATCTGATATGAGTAAAATTGCAAATTTGCAACCTTTGTGTCTTCTTGTGATCTGAGTAGTATTAGAGATTCAGAGTTACCTCAGAGGCAAACTCCAACGCTGAGGACATCATCATCGTCCATTTCCTCTGACCCGCATCACCTCCACCGTCCGATTACAAACCGGAGTTCAAAGCTCGGCCTTGACCGTGGATCTCCAAGGAGTGGTGGGCCTCACACGGATCCGCTGACTCAGAAGAAGCTTGGAGGTCGCATCTCTGGCTTGGAGTCACAGCTAGGACAAGCCCAGGAGGAGTTAAGATTGCTCAAAGAGCAATTGGCTAAAGCCGAGGCCGCCAAGAAACGTGCTCAAGAAGAGCTTCGTCGGAAGAAATCCAAGAAACCAAATGCTCCTGCTCCTGTGGAAAGTGAGAGAGACGACATTCCCGGAGATAGACACCAAGAGACTGATGTGTTCGAGGTTCCTGTAGAGAAAGCAAAACAAGGCGAGAAGAAGAAGAAGAATGATGAATTTGGTTCAAAGGAAGACCAAATCTATGTATTGAAAGCTAGACTATACGACATGGAGAAAGAAAGGGTATCACTTGGGAAGGAGAACGAGAGCTTGAAGTGTCAGTTGAAGAACACGGATTCAGAAATGTCTAGCGCAAAGGCTAAACAGGGCGAGATAGCTTCAAAGGTGAGTCAGATTGAGGAAGAACTGGAACAAAGCAACAAGAACACGGAGCAGCTAAGGAAGAAGCTCGAATCCATGGAAGAAGCAAAAGGCAGTCTAGAAGCTGAGATGAAGAAGCTGAAGGTCCAAACTGAGCAGTGGAGGAAAGCAGCAGATGCTGCAGCTGCTGTTATATCTGGAGGGGTTGAGATGAATGGCCAATTCTCAGAGGAGCGGTGCGGGACAATGGAGAAGCATTTTGCAGGCAAGTTTGTGGGCTCACCGGGAATGGCTGATGATTGGGATGATGGGCTAGGAATCGAAAAGAGGAAAGGTTCAGGGATGAAGATGTTTGGTGACTTGTGGAAGAAGAAAGGGCAGAAATGAAGAGATAGAAACAACAAAAAAGTAGTGTGCTTTTTTAGTTGGTACTTGGTAGGATGATGATCTAAGTGTGCGTGTCTACGAATACGAAATGATGTCTCATCATTTCCTAGTGATTAAAACATTTAAACAATGATTGTGCTGCTTCACTATAAGCTAAAATTTCAAAACTACGATTTGAAAAATCTCCTATTAACGTGGTTTAATTTTTTAGACAAACAATATTGGGTTTGATAAAATATTATATTGCTAGTCAAAGAAATTAAACCACGTTTAGCTTACCAAGAATAGACTATTGCTTTATAATTTATCAAGATGGTCTTAATTTTCGTGGAATATAATATATGATCCAAAAGCTGAGTCGATATAATATCCCACGAAACTACAAAAAAATAATTCATTCGTGGGAAGAAAAAAATGCGTTGGGCAATACCAAAAGGTGTCGATTTTCATAGCTGTCTAGTTGCTTCAATAATGTGACTTATGTCGGGCCTAAAATGACACTCGACGTCCATTGGTTTTTATTTTTGTTTTTCGGTTCCCGTCAAACACCATTAATTAGATCAAGGCGTAAGGATTTTTCTCCTATGCCAGAATCCTATAACACAAGTTATGATATACATCAAACTTGAGTTCTGGCTTCGGTTCGTACGTTTAAATTACGGAAGATAAAAGATGTGCTAATAATATCACATGAGGTATTAGAATGGGCCAATTAATTGCTCTAACTCTAAGCTAAATGATGGCCACTTGCTCGGATTTCCTTCAATCTTTAGTAGGTCGTTCAATCGGTCTCTCTATCCGGACTGAAGTACATAGGTGTGATAGGCACGATAAAGCTCATTGTCCATCTCAGCATGGAGTGTTGAGATACCAGACGCCAACATACCTCTAGTCTTTTCAATACCACCCTAAACTATTTACTAACCTTGGATTAACCAAGATGCATCGGTTTGACAAGTCGGGTTTGATGTGTGAGCTGCATTAGTTTGGAGAGCGTATACTGTTGCTAAGCGCCAACTCTAAGTTTCAGAATTAGCTAGTTGGAGATTGTTTAGTGCGGGAATTGTTTATTTCCCCTTGCTTTCTATATATAATATAAGCTACATAAGAATTTTTTTTCACAAATCTGGCACAACTAACTCTTTAGTCCTATTGAATAAAAATTTCATATTCCAGTATAATGACATACTCGAAAAACAATCCTAAGTGGACGTAAATTGGGACAGCTATATATTCTTAATGTTTATAAGTTATTTTTTTGTTAATGACTAACAAAAACGGACTAAGTGAGAAAAAATTGAATTCCATCCATTTCACAGTTTGAATATAAATTTTAAATTTTTAATTTGGTGTAATGGAGTATTTATAGAGTGCTTTTGGGCAATGAAATGATAAGATAAGACTATAAAGTACAAGTTATTAACATCTTTGACTAGTTAATGTTGATACAAGTTTGACCTCTAATTAGATTCAGATGGCAAGAAAATTATGAAATGATTTTGGAGTTAAATGTCGAATTAGATAAAATTTGCCAAATTTACCGGAGATTTTCTTACATTTTTATATATTTCATTTCACATAAGACAATTTTATTTTGCATTTAAAGGGTTTCTTTAATTTGCACATAAAACACTTTTGGTTTGAACTTATTTTCTTTCTATTTTGTAATTAAACACCTTTTTAAGAAACTTGTTTTTGCACAGAAATATTACGGAAATGCATGACTTTTTTAATCTAATAGAAAATATGGAAATATCATATGTTCTGATATATTAGTTATAACACGAATGTATTTGGTTCCATATTTATTATAAACTATTTAAACTAGGGAAATTGGAAAGAAGAAATATATATTTCCTACTAAAATGATTAATTTTGAGAATATAAAACTATATTAAAAAATTTGGCTAAATATATAAATTACTACTTATTTTCTGTATTATATTTACACACTATTCTCAATGATGAAAAAAAAATTTAAGAGTAAATTGTTGACAAACGTACGTTGACTAAATCTATATTTTTTATATATAATATTTTTTACATAATAATTTATATCTAATTTTTTGGCTGAGACTCATCTTAATATTTAATAAATATAGTTCTAAAACTCAAGAAAAACACGTTTACTAAGATGAGAAATTTACATATAGCAAAAATATTATAGAATTAAAACACAAAACAACAATAAAAAATCAAACCGTTTAATATAATATTAATTTATGATAATAATGATGATACCAATACCATAATATTTATATTTACTTTCAACTGCCATAACTTTAATTTTTTTTTTACTTATATTAATTTTATATAATTTAGAATTAAATTGCATTAATATTATATAACTTCATATATGTTTCTTCAAAAATATTTACGTAAATTCTAAGCGAGTGCGGGTAACATTTCGTGATAATATTAAATTGTGTTATATACTTTCCAAAATTTCCAATGTCTAAGTAATAATGCAATGAAATTTCCAAATAAAAACTAAGAAAAGAGGAATTGAACTTTAATTTGCCATAGTAAACTCTTTGTTACAACTTCAACATCTTACCCCCAACTTCATTTTTAGTTCCTAAGCTAAAAACAATCTTTTCTCTCTGCTTTACAAAACTCTTCATCCTCTTTGTAGATCTAATCAGATGGAGAAATCAGACTCATTATCATCAGGCAGAAAGGTCATTGTCGATGGAATCGATAATGTTGATCGCATAAGCAAACTTCCAAATGATATATTGGTGAAGATCTTATCGCATTTGTCCACAGAAGAAACCATAAGGACAAGTGTTTTGTCCAAAAGATGGGAACATGTGTGGAAGCAGATGTCTACTCTTTTTTTTGACATGCGAAAGGTCATTAATATCAATGGGGTTGTTCTGCCCGGTTTATTAGATCGTGGTGCTGCAATGATTACCAAGGTCTCTTTTTAATTCAAATTATTTCTCTCCATATGTATAAATTACAGTTTTGATTGAAAATTTGGATTAAAAATGAACCTAATAGATCTATGTTTATTCCATTTGAACACATTTTTCAAACATTGCCGATGGTTTATGGTTTATTACAAGAAATTTTATTAGGAAAAGCATCTTCAAATTCATTTCATTTGTTTATGGTTTTCAGTATATGGCGCATATTTCTGTTTATGTAATAACTTATTTTTCAAGTTCGGTAGCAGTTTTGTACTTTTCAATTTGAAATCAGTATATAAAATAAAACATTTTTTTTTCGCGCGCAAAATAGTTTTGAAAGATTTGTTTATTTAAGTATTATTGTATTTAAAATAAATTTAATTCGGTTTTCTAAATTTTTAAAAACATTTCACGCGCAAATAATTTTGGAAAGACACTAAATTTTTTTGAAAAATTTGTTTATTTAAATATTATTGTATTTAAATAAATTTAGTTCGACTTTCTAGATTTAAAAAAAAAATTTTCGTGCGCAAAATAGTTTTGAAAAATATTAAATATTTTTTTTGAAAGATTTGTTTATTTAAGTATTATTGTATTTAAATAAATTTAGTTTGATTTTCTAAATTAAAAAAAAATTGCGCGCGCAAAATATTTTTGGAAAAACATTAAATATTTTTTTGAAAGATTTGTTTATTTAAGTATCATTGTATGTAAATAAATTTAGTTCGATTTTCTAGATTTAAAAATATTTTTCGCGCGTAAAATAATTTTAGAAAAATATTAAATATTTTTTTGAAATATTTGTTTATTTAAGTATTATTGTATTTAAATAAATTTAGTTCGATTTTTTGAATTTAAAAAAAGAAAATGAAATACGATATTTTGTGTTAAGCATTATTATTATAGATTAAGATATAAACGAAATAGATCTTGCTTGAAAACATTTATGGCTTATGTTTATAGAATCTTGGTAATTTGTTTATCCCTTTTTAATCATTTTGCAACTTTCAGCTTATCAACAATCACAATGGCCATTTAGAGACTTGCGTAATATTCCATTACTCATACCAATGTGAAGATGGGAGGCTTAAATCCTGGATTCAATTATTGACTGACGTAAAACACACCAAGAATCTCATACTTGCACACTTTTTTGATGAGCTCGAACCAAATTTGGAAGCCATTGTGCTCAATTTGTCCCCAGAAGCATTCTCCCATCCAAACCTCACAACACTATCTCTATCTCAGTACGTATTAAAGGACACACATGCCTTCAACAATTGTCGGAATCTCAAGAAACTTGAACTCCTTACCATCTTCGCCGAGATTGGTGTATTCAACAGAGTCATATCGTCTTGCCCCTTCCTCGAGGTTCTTGTCCTACAAATCTTTTTCTATAGTCCAAGTGGGCATTTGAAGATTAATAACGAAAAGTTAAAGATCTTGGGGATGTTGTGCAATGAAATTGATGGCATTGAAGTGGTTGCAACTGATCTTTATATTCTCTCCATTGAATGTATCTTATGTTGGAGTGATAACGTAGTTCTTCAAGTTCCGAGACTCGGCCAGTTTAGTAGAAACTATTGGGTCGTACAAGGAATGTTTCCTCATACAAGCTACAATATCTCATGTCATGTTGATCAGGTACAACCATTTATATTACATTTAGTTATATACAAAACTAAGTAACGATTTATATCAATATTAATTAGTTTTAACTACATACTAGGTAGTATTTCTTATATTTTACGCCGGGTGAAAATTTAATAAACTAGATTTAGATATTTTTAATAATTGATATAGAAATAATTTATACGTATGTGCCATGCATGAAATAAAATAATTATTAAATTAATATAATATAATTTATGTTACGAATATATTATGATTATTGATGAAATTATTATATGAGATTCAATTTTTTTTATATTCTTATTGTTTCTTATTTTTATTATTTTTATAATAAATGAAAATAAACAATGTGATTTTAAAACTTTTTCTATATTTTTATTGTTTTTTATTATTTATTGTTTTTAAAATAAACGATAATAACCAATGTGATTTTTGAGAGATGATAAGATGAATATTTTGATTAAAAATAAATACTATGATATAAATATGTTTCAAATTTTTTGTTATTTGATACAATTAACTATTTAATACTTTTTATAAATATTTGTAAGTGTTAATTAAGAAAAAAATTAATATTTTGATTAGTTTAAGAAAATATATTTGATGTTTTAATCAATTAATAAATATTTTTTTTCAAACTTATGATGAACTATTATCACGATGATATTATTGTAAAATATAATAGATTAGAATAAATTATTTAGAAGTGTTTTTCTGTTATATATTAAAAGATGTTTGTTAATTGTATATATGAATGTAAGGAGGATGAAGGGACTGGAATCATGGTGAGGTGGCCTCGTAACTTTGTAAGACGGCCAACATCTTTATCAGTCAGTGTAAATTTGAAGAATCCGAGAGAAGTTGAGTTTCTTAGGGAAACCTTATTTGCGTGGGCTGAGAAAATGATAGAGCTTGAGATATTATTCACGGTATGTTCATTTCATGCTTCAGTTCTTATTAGATACATTTTGATGACTTGTATATATGTATATATTAGAATAACAATGGCCTTGAGGAAGAAGATGATGAGGAATGTTCTAATGGTGGTGGAACACAAAATAGCTTGTGGGAGAAGGCAAAACCGTTTCCAAACGCTGAATTTCGCGTGGATACAGTGTGGATATATAACTCAAGCGGTTGTAATAAACAAGAGTTTGCGTTAGCTTCGCTGTTTGTGTTGCAGAACACAGTATTGAAGAAGATGATGATTAAGACGTCGTCGTTTCCTGAAACGAAGAAATTGGAGATAGAAGGGGAAGTTGCCAAGTTGAAGGAACTTCCAAAAGGTAATGAGGAGTTTCGTATCGAATGCTTCTGATAATTTCATTTGGTTCGTATTTATCATCTCAATAATTGACTCAGTACAATCCTTTTAGTTATATTATGGTTTCCAGTTTTATTCAGACTAGTTTTGTTGTGATTTTTAAGACTTCTCCAGCCAGAATAAGTTTCTTTTTAAATTATTATCTTTGGGTTTAAATTATTATCGAAAATGTGAATATAATTTTTCTCGATCTAAATGTCAAATATTTTAAAACTGGAACTTTTCCGTCTTTAAGTACTGAATAGAAAACAACAAGTTTTGACGATCAAAGGTACTTCTTTGGTGACGCGACATGTTTTAAAAATAATAATAATATGTTTATATATTATTCAAGTTTTATTTAAAATTCTAATATGTGATATTTTTATACGTATTTATGAGATTATATCTATTTAACTATTGATTTGATAATATTTTATTATAAAATTAAATTTATTTCAAATATAAGTGATTTCAGCCATATTGATGGGATCTCTTTTGATTAGTCGGATCGACTTTGGTCCCATTAGATAACGTATAATTTAGGATTGGGCATACTAACAAAATTCGAAATCCAAATCTGAATTCAATCCAAAATATCCGAATCCGAACAGATATAAATATTTAAAAATATCCGAATGAATTTTGTTTATTTAGTATTTTGGGTTCGGGTTCGAGTTTGGATATATTCGAAATAGTACTTTGAGTTCGAGTTTGGGTTCGGATTTGGGTTCGGGTTTGGGTTCGGTTATATCCAAAATTCGAAACATAACCAAATTTAGTTTAAATATATATATATATATATAAATTAAATATTTCATATTATTAATTGATTAGTTTTTTAATTTTGAATTTTGTTATTTGTATATTTAGCAAATCTAAATTAATGACTTTTTTGTTAAATAAAGATTTTTTATTTGATTTTTTAAAATATTATCATAAAAATTATTAATTTTTAAATGTTTAAAAATAAAAATATTTTTAAATTTTATCTACTAATGTTAAGAATATAAATAATATTTATTAATTAGAGTTTCATATTTATCTAATAATATATTTATGTAAATCTGAAAAAATATTATTTGGAATAACGTATGTTCATTTTAGATAGAAAAAATACGAACTAACCCGAACCCAATGTATGTCTATTTTGGGTACAAAATCCGAACAAATACGAATTTAAAACCCGAACCGAATCCGAACTTGGAAAAATCCAAACCGAATCCGATTTGAAAATTTATAAATACCCGAATGAATCTTACATTTATGATCCCAAAAACCCGAAAAACAAAAAATATCCGAATCCAAACAAATATAGATATTTAAAAATATTCGAATGAATTTTTTTTGTTTAGTATTTTGGGTTCGGGTTCGAGTTTGGATATACCCGAAATAGTACTTTGAGTTCGGGTTTAGGTTCAAATTTGGGTTCGGGTTCGAGTTTGGATATACCCAAAATAGTACTTTGAGTTCGGGTTTGGGTTCAATTTTGGGTTCGAGTATACCCGAAATTTGAAACATAACCGAACTTGGTTTAAATATATATAAATTGAATATTTCATATATTATTAATTGATTAGTTTTAAGTTTGAATTTTGTTATTTATATATTTAGCAAATCTAAATTAATTAATTTTTTGTTAAATAAAGATTTTTAATTTGATTTTTTAAAATATTATCATAAAAATTATTAATTTTTAAATGTTTAAAAATAAAATATTTTAAAATTTTATCTACTAATGTTAAGAATATATATAATATTTATTAATTAGAGTTTCATATTTATCCAATAATATATTTATGTAAATCTGAAAAAATATTATTTAGAATAACGTATGTTCATTTTGGATAAAAAATACGAACTAACCCGAACCCAAATGTATGCCTATTTTGGATACAAAATCCGAATGAATACGAATTTAAAACCTGAACCGAATCCAAACTTGAAAAAATCCAAACCGAATCCGATTTGAAAATTTATAAATACCCGAATGAATCTTACATTTATGATCCCGAAAACCCAAAAAACAAAAAAATCTAACCAAATCCGAATGGATATCCGAAGTCCTATTATAATTGAATTCTATTACCATGTTAAATTTTGATTTTCCAG
Source organism: Pugionium dolabratum (assembly GCA_018901945.1). NCBI lineage: Eukaryota > Viridiplantae > Streptophyta > Magnoliopsida > Brassicales > Brassicaceae > Pugionium > Pugionium dolabratum. The sequence continues at coordinate 32,246 of JAEVFF010000188.1, forward strand.
TTCAAAATTAATTAGTATTGAATGTATTGGCTTATATATTTTATTTGTTAGTCAAATTTTATTTCAATATTCGATATTTTTACAAAATGATTGAAAAAACTGTCGACACACTTTGAATAGTCGGGGTGATGTTTGGCTACTGGTTGTATAATTGTATGTTATATTGTGACAATCAAATTGAACATTGAAGAAAACCGGTGGTTTATTGGTTTGATTTAATGTTGGTACAAGAATTTAATTGAGTATTGGTTGGGTTAATCAATTGGGTCGGTTAGATTTAATTTGTACCGGGTTCACCCGTATATAAGGTGAACGCGATTAGGGTTTTTTTGGGAAAAGTCGATTCACTTCATTTTTCTGCCTCCTTCTTCTTGGTTTCTCCGAAAACGGCTGTGAGAGATGAGAGGTGTGGGAGCTCGTTTGAGCTGAATGAGTGTTGATCTTTAGGGAGAGATATCGGTTTGTGATATCTTCTCTTCTTGGTGTGATTGTGAACTCATTGAGATAGTGGATTGCTTGTGCCGTCAAGCCCAGACGTAGTATTCTCGTTATGAGACCCGAACTGGTTAAATCGCGTTCTTGTTTTTTCCGTTTTTCATTCGTATTCGATTGTGGTGTATTATTGTGTTTGTAGATTCTAAGAGATCTAACAAGTTTCAGGTTAAGATCTAAAGAAAGGTGACATCGCCAGATGCTTGAATCTCAACAAAGTGGTATCAAAGCCACGGGGATAAGCGATGAAATGACGAACGCTAGGATAGAAGTTGACAGATTCGACGGGAAAGGAGATTTCTCGTTGTGGAAAAGGAGAATGCTTGCTCATCTGTGCGTTCTTGGTTTGAAAGATACATTAATCGATGTACCCAAACCGTCGGTTAGTGAAGATGAGGAGACTGAGGCTGAGAAACAGAAGCGCATTGAGAATGAAACGGCAAGATCCGAAAGATGTGAAAAGGCGATGAATCTGATTTTTCTAAATGTTGGAGATCACGTGCTAAGGAAGCTGGATGCATGCACTACAGCATCTTCTATGTGGTCGACATTGGAAAGATTGTATCTTTCCAAATCTTTGTCTAATCGTATTTTCTTGCAGCATAAATTTTACACTTTTAAGATGCAAGAATCACAATCGATTGATGAAAATATTGATGATTTTCTGAAAGTTGTATCCGATTTAAAGAGTGTAAATGTTTCTGTTTCAGAAGAAGTTCAAGCAATCTTGTTGCTTAGCTCTCTGCCCTCACAATACAATCACCTTAAGGAGACATTGAAGTATGGACGAGAGACACTGTCTCTGGAAGAAGTGGCTGGAGCTGCAAGATCAAAAGAGATGGAGTTAAAGGAATCTCTTGGATCTCAAAAGGGAGGTGAAGTGTATGTAGCTAGAGGAAGGCCTGAGAAGAAGGATTTTAGCTACAAGCGTGGCAATAGCAGATCTAGATCAAAGTCTGGATCAAGGATAACGTGCTGGTACTGCAAGAAAGAAGGGCACATGAAGAAAGATTGCTTTGCACGGAAAAAGAAGTTTGAAAATGAGGACCATGGAGAAGCAGCAGTAATGGTTGATAAAATCAGGGAGATAGATGCTCTCACAACATCCAAACAGAATCCTAAAGAAAAGTGGATCATAGATTCGGGTTGCTCGTACCATATGACATCTTGATTTACAGGGCTTTCGTAATGAGGGAGGAGGTGGGAAGACCAGATTCTTTAAGAATGGTAAGTTGGCTCTCCAAGGTACGTTATATGGGAGTTTATACCTTCTTGATGGTGAAACAGAGTTAGTTGTGTCTAATATAGCTGAAAATAAAGATGATACATCATTGTGGTATAGTAGGTTAGGTCACATAAGCATGAAAAATCTCAAGATTCTGGTTGATAAAGGTATTCTTGATAAGAATAGGATTAGCAACCTAGATTTCTGTGAAAGCTGTATTATGGGAAAGGCTAAGAGGCTGAGCTTTAGTATTGGTAAGCATAATACTAATGAGGTTCTCAAGTATGTATATGCTGATCTGTGGGGGTCCCCGAATGTCCATATGTCGTTGTCTAGAAAACAATATTTCCTGTCTATAATAGACGATTATTCTAGGAAAATATGGGTGTATTTTTTGACAACTAAAAGTGAAGCTTTTAGTAAGTTTTGTGAGTGGAAATTGCTAGTAGAAAATCAAGTGAATAGAAAAGTTAGATGCCTTAGAACCGAAAACGGTTTAGAGTTTTGTAATACAGAATTTGATAATTTCTGTAAGAGTCAAGGCATAGAAAGACATAGAACATGTGCTTATACGCCTCAGCAAAATAGGGTTGCTGAGCGTGTGAATAGGACAATTATGGAAAAAGTCCGATGTCTACTAGATGAATCAGGTTTAGATGAGAGGTTCTGGGCAGAAGCTGTAGCTACTTCAGTATATATTATTAATAGAACCCCATCATCAGCAAATGATGGAAATATCCCAGAACAATTTGGTTAGGTAAAGAACCAGGGTATTCTCATCTAAGGAGATTTGGATCTATTGTATATGTTCATATTGACCAGGGAAAACTAAAACCTAAGGCCTTAAAAGGGGTTTTTATAGGGTATCCTCAGGGAATCAAAGGTTATAAGATATGACTGATTGAAGATAAAAAATGTGTTGTGAGCAGAAATGCAATTTTCACTGAGGATAAATTGTATAAAGATCATTTGTGTGCTCAAAAGTGTATTGCAGGAAATAGTGATACAGGTACAGATGTTCGAACAGAAGTTGAAATTGTCAACTCGGAGAAGGTCCAACCAGAAGAAGATCTCCAGGACAACAATGAGGATACACCTCAAGGTGGAGATCATGAGACTGATCCAAACAGTGAAAATGAGTCAGATGAAGATCAAGAAGATCTGGGTAATTACTTACTGGCAAGGGATCGAGTGAGGAGAGTTATTCATCAGCCTACCAGGTAAGCAAGTGAAAGTATGTTAGTATTTGCATTACTAACTGCTGAAGATTTCAGGTTAGATGAACCTAGAGACTATCGGGAAGCATGTGCTAGTAAGAATTGGCAGAAATGGAGAGAAGCCATGGATGATGAGATGAGATCTTTAGATCAGAATCATACATGGACTTTGGTAAAGAAACCAGAAAAACAGAAAGTGATAGGTTGTAAATGGGTTCTAACTAGGAAACCAAGAATACCAAGGGTAGATAAGCCAAGATTTAAGGCTAGGCTAGTGGCTAAGGGATATTCTCAGAGGGAGGGTATTGATTATCAAGAGATTTTCTCCCCGGTGGTTAAGCATGTGTCTATTAGGATCTTGATGTCTCTAACAGTAAACCTGGATTTAGAAGTAGAACAGTTAGACGTGAAAACAACATTTTTACATGGGAATATAGAAGAAGATATCTTTATGAGTCAACCGGAAGGGTATGAGATAAAGGGTAAAGAGGATTATGTCTGTCATCTAAAAAATTCTTTGTATGGGCTTAAACAAGCGCCTAGACAATGGAATAAATGTTTTGATCAGTTTATGGTGAAGCATGGGTTTGTTAAGAGCAATTTTGATCACTGTGTATATTGGAAGGAATTTGGAAAAGGTGAATTCATATACTTACTCCTATACGTAGATGACATGTTAATTGCATCTAGGAGTAAGTTAGAAATCAGAAAAATTAAGGCTCTGTTGAACAGTGAGTTTGATATGAAGGACTTAGGAACAGCCAAAAGAATTTTGGGCATAGACATAGAGAGAGATCGTGAAGGTGGAGTCCTTTCACTGTCACAATCTGGGTATGTTAAGAAAGTGTTGCGGGTGTTTAATATGGAGGATTCTAGGGCTGTTTCAACTCCAATTGGGGCACATTTCAAGTTAGCAGCAATTAGAGATGAGGAAGAAAGTACAAAAGAAATTCCTTACTGCAATGCAGTAGGAAGTATAATGTACTTGATGATAGGTACTAGACCTGATTTAGCATATGCTATTGGTCTAGTGAGTAGGTTTATGAGTAATCCGGGAATATTACATTGGAAGGCTGTCCAATGGATATTGAGATATATAAAGGGTACTGAAGATAAGAAGTTGGTCTTCACAAAGTCATCAGATATAAGGGTAAAAGGATATTCAGATTCTGACTATGCAGCAGATTTAGATAGGAGGAGATCCATAACATGTTATGTGTTCACTGTTGGAGGAAACATAGTGAGCTGGAAATCAAATCTGCAACATGTAGTGGCTTTATCAACCACTGAGGTTGAATATATGGCAATGGGTGAAGCAGTTAAGGAGGCGATATGGCTTAAGGGCTTAACAGAGGAGTTAGGTTTTAAGCAGACAACAGTAACAGTCTGGTGTGATTCTCAAAGTGCATTGTGTCTTGCAAAGAACAATACATTTCATGAGAGGACGAAGCATATTGCTGTGAAGTATCATTTCTTAAGAGATGTTGTACAACAAGGTATACTTCAGGTTCAAAAGATTCCTACAGCTAGAAATCCCGTAGATATGCTCACCAAGGTAATTCCGGTGACGAAGTTTGAGCAGGCACTCGCCATGCTCAAAGTGACCAGGTGATAGGAAATGGTCACTCTTGACGGTACACAAAGCTGAGAAAATCCTATGAAGAGTTTGATTGTCAAGGTGGAGATTGTTATATTGTGACAATCAAATTGAACATTGAAGAAAACGGGTGGTTTATTGGTTTGATTTAATGTTGGTACAAGAATTTAATTGAGTATTGGTTGGGTTAATCAATTGGGTCGGTTAGATTTAATTTGTACCGGGTTCACCCGTATATAAGGTGAACGCGATTAGGGTTTTTTGGGAAAAGTCGATTCACTTCATTTTTCTGCCTCCTTCTTTTTGGTTTCTCCGAAAACGGGTGTGAGAGATGAGAGGTGTGGGAGCTCGTTTGAGCTGAATGAGTGTTGATCTTTAGGGAGAGATATCGGTTTGTGATATCTTCTCTTCTTGGTGTGATTGTGAACTCATTGAGATAGTGGATTGCTTGTACCGTCAAGCCCAGATGTAAGGTTCTCGTTATGAGACCCGAACTGGTTAAATCGCGTTCTTGTTTTTCCCATCTTTCATTCGTATTCGATTGTGGTGTATTATTGTGTTTGTAGATTCTAAGAGATCTAACAAGTTTCAGGTTAAGATCTAAGGAAAGGTGACATCGCCGGATGCTTGAATCTCAACATTGTATATAATGAAAATCATCCTCTAGACTCAAAAATTTGCTTCAAAAAGGAAGATGCTCTCAACTTCACTGGCTTTCTCTCTACTTAAAACCCAAAGCCAGGAATGGTATTTAGTTCTTGCTCTCTCAAGATCCAACATTCTTATCTTACGTATGTTAATCCTTGTTTCTATTGGTCCAAGAACTGCTCACAAATGTTTGAAAACATATGCATTGTGAAAGTATTCAAACCACATGACTATCTACATCGACCAATCCATGGACATTAAGTGGTGTTTAGACCACATGACTATCTACATCAACGGTTGTCATGTTGTTACCACATGCAGCTTGGAGATGCATTGTTTGTCCCATTGGTTTTCTCATCTCATATCAATATATAAAATTTGTTCGTTTGTCATCCGGAAGAACATGTGCATGTAGCTACGATAGATTGTTATTTGTTTAGCTGTCGCAAATAATTGCGACATACACAATGTTTGACCGCTACGTATTGCATCACAATTTTTTTGACCGTTGATTAACACACCAGTGCGAATAAAAATCTACAATCAACTATAACCATAATCATCAGCGACAACAAACGAATAACATATATTGTAACCGCGGCTAACCACAACCACATGCGTCGATCAAATGAACAAAATTAGATGAGTAGCCCAAAACAGAAGAAAACCAAGGAGTCTTTCTCTCCACTTAATCCACATACGAGTAACTTCTGTGATAATTTATTATGTATTTTTTGAAATTTTATTTTATTTTTGTTACTTCCGAAATATCTTTTTAGTTTTAGTAAACTGTTGTAAAGAAAAGGTTCAAATTTTTGGCATCCAAATTCAAATTATTTCGGGAAAACATTGATATTCCCTTTGAACCCGTTTGTCTATAAATGTGGTAAGTAAGATTCTTTGGTCCGAAAGATTCGTTGATTTTTGAATCTTTGGGTGCTTGAAGTTGTTTAATTGAAGAAGCTATCTTTCTCCAACCAAGAACGTGTATGTATCTAATCCTCTTGAATAATTTTTAATTTTATTTTAAGAAATACAATATTAACGCATCTAGAATTCTCTCTCTTCCCGTGCAAAATGTTAATTTGATAAAATATCTTTTTCGAAATGGTTCTTTATTAATGATTGATTGACCTGTTAATTAATCTGTCTATGAATTTCATCTTCTGATATTTTTTTAGTTATTTTGTTCAAAAAATTTGATCCAGGACACTCGCAACTTTTGTAGTACACATTACAGCTTGACAAATGACACAGTAGAGACGGTCTCCTGCAATTATGACATTTACATTACATTGCCACGTGTCTTATTACTGTTCACTCATGGCCTCAAAAATATCCTCTTTTAAACGCCTCTGTATTTCTTATTCTACCCCACTACTTATAATTGTGCGCAGAGACCCCTTTTATTAAAAATCGAATATAGATCTTCTACTACAGCCACTATTTATTATTTTATTTACTTTTAATTTATATTTTCTCCCTCAACGACTTATCTAGAATCCAATTAATTTGTTATTGAGAGAGTTACAAATAATACATTTTGGCGAATAAAAATATCCAAAGAATTCTCCTTTCAGGCCACAAGAGAAAACGTAAGAGTCGCTTAAACCATAAACCTCAAAGCCTTGAGGAGAAAGATCTGACTCCCCTTTTAAATCAAGTCTCCGACACTAATCCAGAAGTGAAAATACATCCAAGGAACAGAAGGATAAGTTTTCGTTTTCTTTGAGATTACAGATTTCGGTTTCTCGATGAATTGGTGATAAAGAAAGGGTTAAAAGAGATCAAAGCAGATGAAGATTCAGTGTAACGTTTGCGAGGCGGCGGAGGCAGCCGTACTATGTTGCGCCGACGAGGCGGCGTTGTGTTGGGCTTGCGATGAGAAAGTTCACGCTGCTAATAAACTCGCTGGAAAACACCAGAGAGTTCCTCTCTCTGTCTCTTCCCCTTCCATACCCAAATGCGACATTTGTCAGGTTCTTATGTTCGTTTCTGTTAATTGAATCTTTTATCTGATTTCCAAATCAACCATGTTTTCAGATCCTCAAGATTTCGGCTTTTTTCGTTATCAAAAGTTTGAACCTTTTTAGGATTAGATTGATGAATCTATTAGCCGTGAGAGAAAACAAGTTTCTTAGTTATTCGGAGTCTTATCTTGATTTGGAGAAAATGTTTTTGTTCATTTGTTTGCTTCTAATTCCCTGAATATGCTCTTTTGGGATTTGACAGGAAGCTTCGGGGTTCTTCTTCTGTCTGGAAGATAGAGCTTTACTGTGTAGGAAATGCGATGTTGCAATCCACTCTGCGAATCCTTATGTTGCAGCTCACCAGCGATTTCTTCTGACTGGAATTAGAGTCGGTCTTGAATCTGCAGACTCTGGTCCTTCTGCAAAGTCATCACCAACCAATGATGATAAAACCATGGAGACAAAATCCTTTGCTCAATCTATATCTGAGTCTCAAAAAATTGCCTTTGATCATCACCAACATCATCCTCATAAGGAAGTTTTACCGGAAAATACAGTCAGTGATAACATTTCAACAAAGCTTCCTTTAGTAAGCAGTGGGTCAGCGACTGGAAGCATTCCTCAATGGCAAATAGAGGAGATTTTCGGGTTAACCGACTTTGATCAGAGCTATGAATACATGGAGAATAATGGGTCATCTAAGGTAACAGTTTGGTTATCTAGTTTAGAAGCAAAGATTGGTCAAGCCACAGAATCCGTTTAAGTTTCTGTTTAACGTTATGCATCATGATAATCAAAACTCTAGATAGTGAAATTCTTGTGAAGTAGGAGTCTTGAAATAAAGTATGAAGCTTATGGCCGTTTAATTCAACTTTTTTGGCTCTCATTTTGAAAGAAAGTATCTCAGTTTGATTCTATTTGCAGGCGGATACTAGTAAAGGAGGAGATTCAGACAGTTCTTCGATGATGAGATCTGCAAAAGATGAAGAAGAAGATGAAGATGAAGAAGATAACAATAACTGCTTGGGCGGTGAGACATCATGGGCGGTTCCACAGATTCATTCTCCACCTACAGCTTCTGGTCTAAACTGGCCTAAACATTTTAACCGTCACTCTGTGTTTGTTCCGGACATCTCTTCAACTCCTCATTCCGGTTCATCCCCGAACCGGAGGATTGGGAAACGGTGGCGACGATTCTAGCTATCTTTTGACCGGTTGAGGAAAGATATCCGCCGGTTTGTCAGTAGATGTGGGATCATTTATAATGTTACTGTAGTTTGTCTATGAGAGTCAATGTTAAAACAAAAAAAGAAGAAATGATTGTTTCGCTAAAAGATGTGAAGGAGATTTAATTATTTAATCATAAAATTGGCTTATTAATAAAACATGAACTTTCATTTGGTGCCTATTAGAGTGTGTTTGATGCTTAATCATCGTTCACAATATCTGGAAAATGAGTTCACTAAACCGTAAAAAATTCGAATCAAAAATCTGAATAATGAGGATTGAACCACACTTGAGTATACATACTAATTCTACACTAAAATCCTAGACTAAGACGACATCAAACCGAATCAAATAGCATTCAATTTTCCTTGCTTCTTAAACCAGAAAAAAAATCCAAAATTTATATATCACATCGAAGTCGAGCAATCATCAAGTAGATTATTCCGTGTATCCTATTCTAAGTTTCAGTTGCTGCCAGAAGGGGCAGCAGACCAGGTAGGTGGCATCCGGTCGGAAACAGGCGAAACAGTAGAAGTGAGCATGGTTCGGACATTGATATCAATAGGATACAATCGATACTCAATGTCAAGCTCTCTGCAAATCTTGGCAATCTCTTCAACAAGTTGAGATCTTCGAGCCCATTTCTCTCCCATATCTTGATGGTTCATTCTATGCGTTGGCCAAACGGCAATCCTCACACTGTTTAATGACTCCATGTCTTTGAATACTATCATCGGTGCTGGATACCAATGATCTTTCTTCCCCTCAATGTAACTATCATAATGAAAATATGTAAGGTTTCAGGTACTAAAACCGGTGATTTTGTAATTACAAAAAAGTTTGCAATCTACCTTGTGATTCTCTGCTTGATGAGTATGATTTTCTCAGCTGGAGTGGCGATGTGGATGGAGAATTCAATTCCATCTCCCATATCCGGACTACGGTAATAGTTTCCAATGGACTTAGTCCAGAGAAGACTGTTTGGGTACACGACTTTCTGGTTATCAAATCTCAGGAACACTGTTGTCAATATGTTCATCTCTTCCACAACCATCTGGAAAACAAAAAAAGAAGAATTTCTTCAGTATTACATTTGAAAATGAGAAGTTTTATTTACTCTTTTTTTTAATTTACCTGGACTCCATCGATTTCACATCGATCACCTACATCAAACGGGTGTATCACAAACAAGTAGATGATAGATTCAAATACTATCTTGCACATGTTTCCAAATATGAATGCGACAACCACGACTTGCGAACTCATGACCACGAGGAATTTGGTGGAAGTGATTCCAAGTATGATAAGCCAAATAATGAGAATGATGATCCCAACCACGATATTCACCATCTTATGTAGCCTGTTCACTGCTGTTTTGGTGTCGTTTAGGGTCAATGCAAGAGCTCTCCTCTCTCTAAAAGCATTCACCTAAGAAAGGTGTTTGTGCAAATTCATTAATATCACGGTGGCTAAAAGGTAAATTCATCATCATCCAGATTTCTCACCACCCAGTTTTTAAGAGACGATTTGCTGATCCGATTAGTCTCAGATGCTCCTTCAAAGAGACTTAAAGTCTTCAAAGCTTCATCATCTGGGAGAAACCGCATAATGTCCTTCAAGTAGATGAATCTAAATAAGAAAAATGTGTAATTGCTACTGGTTAATATCCATAATGTGATATACTTAATGCCTTGGAAGGTGATGTTACTTACTTTGATCCCGGCTTGGCGACATTGTGAAAGATCTTTCTTGCGGCCAGCTTTGCCTCAAACTCACTTCTGATTTGGTTTCCCTTGTCATCATCTAAGTTTGGATCTTGTAGTTGTTCATCCAAAGTGGTAAGTGATCCATGCCGGATTATATTCATCAGTCTCTTCATTTTCCATGCTGAAACATTCTTAGGATTTAGCTTATGAAGGCTATCGATCGTAATCCCTTTCTTGTCTCCCCCTCCTCCTCCATCAGAGAGCACACGAGAGATCAAGGGGCTTTTCCCGATCATTATGGGACTTCTTTGAGGCCCCGACGGGATCTCAACACCACCAGGATTCTGAAATTTCTTAACTTCGACGTTGATTCTCTCTTCTTCTTCGTCGTTTCTTTGGATCTCAATCAAGGGAGGACCTGAGAGCGTCTCAATCACGTACTGAGTAAACAAAGACTCTTGAATCCTATCGAAGTAAGTGCTCATATGGAACGACGAAGCAAGAACCTTAACCAACAATGTCTTCACGAGCCACAATAAGAACCCAACCAACATACACACAATGATCTTAGTCACAACCCGAAGCGCCTTTGTGTTTGCTGCTTTAGCCACCTTCTCATCGAACAAAAAATGCCAAGCAAGTAAAACGAGTCCTAACCATAAGCAATTCTGCACAGCTTTTCGGATACCGTAAACGAAATATAAAACCCTTTTTCTCAAAAGGAAGTTCCTTTCGATGAAGAAGACGACTATCTTAACGATCCAACTAGAGACTAATCTACCACAGATCAATACTAAAACCATTGTTTCCCATTTCCATAGCTGAAGTTCCCAGAGTACCTTCTTACGCAAGGAAGGTATCGCAAGAGTGCAAACCAACGCAGCGATTATCAAAATCAAACTCAACCATTCCAATACAATCCATAGACTAATTTTATCTTGCCTGTACTCTTCTGGTAAATCCTCTTCTGCAAATGGATCGTCTTCTTCTTCCTCTCCTTGATTCCTAGGACTTTTCCCGAAAAACCCTGATTTCAGCTGCCCTGATTTTGGAATCCGACCCGATTTTAACTCCGCCACTTGAGGCGGCAACGGCGGCGTTGGTGGATCCGATAGCCGTGACCTAGTTCGCATCTTAAGCAAATTGCTGGAGCTTTTCTGAATGGGAGCGTTTCCAGTGCACTTGACAACATCTCCGTCGTCGTTGTTGCAGCGGCTGTCTCGTCTTACCACGGCGTCAGGTTTGGCGGAGGCCCCACCCGAAGAAGCTTTCGCCGGCGACTCCAGAACCGGAGTTAAACCCTTGGACTGAAGCTCGTCCATACCTAAGTCCATATCCAGAGAAATATCGCCGGAAGCTTGCTGTTTATGTAGAAACTGACCAATTAGCTTCGTCGGAGGATCCTCGCCGCGCCGAAATGCAAAACCCTCATCCTTTTGCTTCTCCTCCGTCGCGGCGGAACTGTCAACATCAGCAGCCGCCGCATTATCACCTCTGTGTAAATTACCTTGTCCATCAGTCCAGAAATCGTAACTTCCGTCTCTCCATATCCTCCCCACCGTCTCTCCGGAGACTCGATTGCCGCTTCCATTCTCATCGTCGATTCTAACGATGACTGCCCGCTGGTCAGCCGAATTAACCGCCATAAGGAAAGAATAAATCCAGCGAATTTGGGTTTCGCGTACACACCACCGATTGGAAAAACAAAAAATTCTCACACTTATGGGACTGTGAAAGCCAGAAGCGAAAACGCTTTTACTTGCTGTTGATGACAGATGAGGAATTGAATTTTAGTCTTATGAAGGCATGACGCGTGTTAGTAAATCGCTGCCAACACAACAACAACTTTGAAATTTGGACGTCTCTCTCGTCATTTCTATACCAAACTTTGCAAAATTCGAGAAGAACCTAATCTGGGCAAATCGGTAATGTTTTTTGGAGGAGGTTTTCGTCAAACTATTTGTGGATTTGGCGTTTATATTCACTTGATTCGAGCAAATATAGCAAAAAATCGCATTATTGCATTTCTGGGTATTGTTTAATAGTTAGGCTTTGTGGCTTGTGTGGAAGGTACGTTTCTCACATGAATGATGAATCACGTAAAGGATGAATGTTGTATTTAATAGTTTAATAATAATAGAAGATATTAGTTTTTTAGAACTAACGTAAATTGTCAAGAAATTTCCAGATATGAGAAAGTTACAAACATTCCCTATATTCTATGTAAAGCGGCTGTAAGTAAACCGAAATTTTGACTTAAGAAAGAAAAGCGCGATTTCCGGTGAGCGGTAGACTTCACGCGTTTCAGACGCGCGTGTGAATTTGTCAGCTCATGTATCATGGGCCATTGTCGTATCGTATTGCGGTCCACAGGTTCGTAGGCGCTACTACAGTCTAAATTTGTATTTATCATGTTTCTAGTTACGTGCCTGTCAAGTTTCGCTGTATCACACTCTAGAGGCTTCTAAATTTAAATTGGCCACCAGAAACATTATCTTATGTTCCCTAAACATTACCTCCGAAAATATTGCAAAAGACACGACATTATAATGACAAAACAACGGAATGTGTTAGTGGAAATCATGACTCTTCTTTACTTTACTGTTGTCTTTTCTACAAAGAAAAAAGTTCTGTAACGTTTTCGTTCATTATCGCAACAATGTATGGATTCCAATCCATGAAGAATGAAGTGGAATAGATCAAGTGAATGAATGGATCCTAAGCAGAAGAACTATTAAGACGATAGTTCCCGAGAATTTTAACCGTTTCTCTATCTACTCAAGAGTCCAACAGGAGAAATTAGCTTCAAAGACATATTATCTCTAGTTTTGCTAGACAAGGCTTCGACTAGTGTATTTACAATAAATTCATGATTCTTTTTTCTTTGTAGAAAAGAATCTAACCTCACTGAGAAGCGATGACCTTTGAGACAGGTTTTACTTGATCCCACTCTGAAGTATAAACTGCTGAATCAAAATCGCCACGATGCTTCCCAAGCTTATGTTAATCACGTTGACTACATCATTGTTTAGCTACAAATAGCAAAGTTGGTCACGAAAATACGACAAATGCAGCCAATGAAGAGCAACAACGAGATCATTGCATTCTTGTTTTGTCGGAAACTAATTGCAAGATATGCTTCAACAAGACAAGAACTTAAGATTTTATATGGAGTGGACATCTCTTCACTCAAGCTAGTTATATATCAGTCTTGCTTCCAAAAGCGACAGAATATTCATCTGATCATATTCTTGCATTGACAATAAGTAGGCAGAGCGAGAGCAGTCAAATAATTATTCTTTTTTTTTTTATTGAAGTGAGCTTACCCATTTGAATCCTTGTTTGTCTTGAAAAGATGCACCTATTATGCTTTCTCCAAGATTGGCAATCTGGGAAGCTAGTACACATACAGCTGCTTCTGGAGGAGTTATCTATGCTCCAGAGATCAAAAGGAAATCTATCATAAACCGATTCTTAGTAAACTTTCTAAGAATATCTAGATACGACATGCATGCTCAGTTTCGAAATCTGCAATCAGACACACAAGTATATGCATCCAGCTTTCATTCACGAGAAAGTATATAAATCTTACTACACATGCAATTTGGTAATGAGCACTCAAATTTAAGGTTAATTTACATTCATCCAATGCTCTTTCCTTGGAACTATGGTAAGGTTGTCACCGCATGAGACGAAAGAGTCACATGAACAATGGATCAAATGTAATGATGTGATAAAAACGTCTATCAACAGAAGGAACATGTTAAAAGACAATTTCTGAGTTCCTCAACAATATATTAAACAAATTCGAGTACCTGACCCAGGAAACAACCAATCGAGGCAAGAAAAAAGGATGCCAAAAGTCCAGCCAATGTTCCTTCAACACTCACAGCTCCCTCGGTTCCTCTTGGTACAACCTGAAATGATGTGACTAAATACCTGCAAATTTCACCAGTTAGTAATAGGAGAAAATGCATGGACAACATTTTCAGTAGTCAACTGGATTCATGCTATGACACTGAAAGTGTATTGACACACTAAAACAGAACCAAATCTTAGCTGCTTGTTCCAAGTAACACAAACCATTACAGAAGAGGCCATCACTGAATAACAATAGTTTACTCACGTTGTTTTCCCATAAGCTTTGCCTATCTCGCTCGAGACAGTATCAGACACTTTAGTGCAGAAACTGGAAACGAAACCAAGCCGAAATATCTGAGCAAAAGCTGCTCCTCCCACTTGATATATTGAAAGAAACGCACAGAGACAACCAGCAGCACTTGAACCAATCACACTGCACGGTCCTCTTCTACCCTTTTGCTTTTCTGCCACCCCTTGAGCTTCCTTTTGGGATATTTTAACCTTCGTTGCTGCTGTTCCCTGTGATATTGTAAATCATCTAAACCAATTTCAATACCAGAATCATTTGCAAATTTAGTTTTACTCTTTTCATTTCTCGGTGAAAGGCCATATTGAATAGAAACTTTCAGCAAATATATTGAGTAGAGACGAATTGAGCATGATCAGATGAGCTAGCTCCGTAATCTCATGTTTCAATCTACAGAGACAATAATTTGCCTAATAGCATAGCTCTCCCTACAAGGATAACGAATCCATGTCCAATTTCTCCAAAACTTCAATACATTGTTAAAGCTAAGAATCAAATCTAAAATCAATCAAGGGAAAATCCTTTTCATCACATAAACCCCTTCAACTATGCCTTTCGTAACGCAGGATTAAGATATCCCCAATTCCTCCCCTAACCTACAATGCGACTATAAATTCATCCAAAATCTAAGGACATTCTTCAATCATCTGCTCCAAATCAAATAAATTAGTAAATTTCTATGTTTTGAGAGTCGGGGACCATATTACGGCCAAGTTCACTACAAATGCACTTACTATGACAAAGTAAGCAGCGACTAAGAGGAAACCAGCTGAGCCATAAGCCCGCCAAGTTAAAGTACCAAGCAAAAATGCGGCGGCGATCCCAGAAGCGGACAATCCGGTAACAAGAAGCGGTGAACCGAGAACAAAAATCAATAAATTGTTAGCCACGGCGGATTTCCAGGTAGGTGACGCCGACTGGAACAGCTTCATCGCCTCCGTCACTACCCCTTGCACCGACGTAGCCGCCATAGCACTATCGGCTCTGCTCCCCAACGAAAGCATTCCGCTTGAAAGGGATTCCAAATTGCGATGTCTAAATCGGCAGGAACTAGCGAATGGAGCGGAAGAAGAAAATCGCGAGAATTTCGGGAACCTCAGAGGTAAAACTGATGTTGGATTTAAGAGTGAAGTTGACGAAATTGATGCCATAACCGTATATCCTTTGCTTGCCTTCGAAGACCTTTCTTCCACTCGTAAAAACAATTTTTAACTAATGAAAAAAAGAGTAAGAATAATAAGCGTTTCGGGCTGGTTTCATATCCGGAGCTCCTAGTAAAACCGGATCCTCAACCCGCTTTATATTATCTTTCCGGTCCTAGAAATCAGCATATTTATAGTTATGCCACCACTAATATTTACTGAAGAACTCAAATCTTATCCGAGAATCGAAAGAGCAGAAAAAGTCGCAGAAGAGAAAAAACGAAAATGGCGGTTCTCTGCTCGTCTTCAACGGTTATAGTCCCTTCTTCTTCGTTGAAACACTCCGGGAGTGACAGAAAATCTTCATTTTTAGGGTTCTATTTAACTGCTATCACGAAGCCGTCCGTACGAGTCGGCATTTGTGCCAACACGAAAAGGGGATTGCAGGTGAAGTGTGAAGCGGAGCAAACGACTACTTCTCTTGTTCCGGCGAATCAGCGATGGATGTTCGACGAAGAAGAAGCAAATGGCCCAGTAACGCTAATTTTTTTGTCTCCTTCTGTTTAAAATCTAGGCCTTCATAAAACGTCGACCTCTTAGTTTAAAAGCTATGCCTTTATAAAAAGAAGTCGAATTTCTGCTCATGATTGTTCTCGGAGCAGTGTGAAAGATTCTGGGAATTTAAAATATGATTCCGTATCTGTGTGTTTAAATGTACAAGCGGAAAAAAACATGTGATTGTCTGCATCAATTGACTTTGACAATTGTTGAGTTTTCTTTAATTCGTTAAATGACAAACTTTTATCTTCATTTTTGGTCGGAGAATGGAGTCTAGTGAAGTTATAAGACTTTGGCTTGTAGCTTTATTGAATGTATACAATGTGGTTAACAGGACATCTGGAACACGACATGGTATCCAAAAGCTTCAGATCATGTGAACACGGACAAGCCATGGTATGTGGTTGATGCAACTGACAAAATTCTTGGTAGATTGGCATCGACTATAGCTAATCATATCCGTGGGAAGAACCTTGCCTCCTACACTCCTAGTGTCGACATGGGAGCCTTTGTGATTGTGGTATGGCTTCTTCAACCATCTGTAGAGGATAAGAAATTTCTTGTCTAGGTGGAGGAGTCATATGATGTGTTACTTATGGTTTTAACGAGCTGGAGACATATGATCTGTTGCTTGTTATTAAGATTATGTGAAGCTCTAGTTCGTATGTTTCTTTCGGTCTTTTGACTGGTTTGGTTGAAGGTGAATGCTGAAAAAGTTGCTGTATCTGGGAAGAAGCGGAACCAAAAGCTGTACAGGAGGCATTCAGGACGACCTGGTGGTATGACAGTAGAAACATTTGATCAATTGCAGCAGAGAATTCCAGAAAGAATCATTGAACATGCTGTTCGCGGCATGCTTCCCAAGGGAAGGGTTAGTTGGATAATTCTAACGCTTTATTAGTCTCTTTTTATTTTCCAACTTGGAACATCTCCGGCTTGGCGATATTTTTATACTTTATTATTTGATTTTAAACTCACCCTAACCTTGGTCTGACCATTTTTTGGCAGCTTGGGAGAGCTCTATTCAATCACCTGAAGGTGTACAAAGGCTCGGACCATCCCCACGAGGCCCAGAAGCCACTTGATCTGCCTATCAGAGACAAGAGAATACAGCTACAAAAATAGAAACACCATGGAACATCGATGAAGCTCCACCTGTTGCCATTATCTAATCGCCAAGCGCAAAGAGTTTTTTCTTGTCGGATTTCTGTAGTTTCTTCATCTTCAAACCAGAGGAGAGGCTTTACAGATTCTTGTTTCCATTGCTTGCTTCTATCATATCTATGTTATAAAGTTTTCTAGTGTAAAATTTTTCTCATTCAATTTGTGCTGCTGACCATCTTCTTTAACGTATTAAAGATAACAAATAACAAAACAACAAATTTGTGTAGAACATATCAAATCTTCATAATAAATTGTCAGTCGAAATAACAACCATAAGCAAAGCTATAGTCACCATTAACAAAAACATCCTCTCAATTTCAAAACAAACCCTTTTCAATGAGATCACAAATGCAAGTAAAATCTAAGAAACTTTGGGTCTTAATATACAACTACCGACATGTTATATAAAGAGTGTGGTGGAGACGAGACTTTTTTGGGGTTATCAGCATTTAGTCATCTTCAAGTCTTCATTTGTATTCTTCGGAGAAGCAGAGAATAGAGACATCTCCATTTCAATTTCCTTGGATGGCAAGAAAAGGTACTCTTGAGAGGTCTCTTGCTTTACACTCGTCTGACTCGTCTCCGCCCGAGATATAGAAACGCCGAAGAGACGCAACTACTTTCCCTTGGATGGTAATACAGACGAGTCTTGAGTGATCTCTCGTGGTTGATGTCTCGTCATATTTGTACGAATCGTCTTCTCTAGCGGTTGATAAGACGATATCTCTAGTTAATTAGAGTTCTTCTGAACTACAAGAGCGCGAGAAAGCATGCAAAAATGAAGTTTAGAGTCATGAGAATCCCAGAAGAGTCCGATCTCGTTTCCTACCTTCAAATCTCTTCTCCGAACAAACTCTTTACCCCAGCCACCGTTAAAAATATAGCTTCTTGTTGACTTGATTCTCTTAAAAAGCATGTCGTGCTCAGTGTTCGTGTCGTGGTCGTAGACTTTAATCTTGACACCTATGCCTTGTTGGATTTTCGTTTGATCGTCTACAGAGAAATGTTTCAGTAAGTGTTTCTCCGCGGGGATTTTCTCTATCAGAAATCGGCATAGATCGTTGATATCGCTTGCAGTAAGTGTCTTCCTGATGGTCCATATGTAGGGAGGTTGTTCCGTTGGGACTCTGTTTTGCTTCTCCTCATCCGCTGAGCAATGATTCTTCAAGTCTTCATCAGTCTTCATAGGTGAACAAGAGGAGGCACACATGTCCTTTGGACTTGTTCTAATTCTCTTCTTCGTCCGAGACGTAGGAACGTCGGCGATTAAAATCGCTGTTTCATTGGGTTCCCAGAGCCAAATTCTTGTTCCGAGAAGGTCTATATAGTTACGGTTTCCCTTCTCAGTTGAAGATACTAAAACGTCGTTGACTGGTGTCGCCGTTTCCTTGGGTTCCAAGAAAGACGACTCTTCAGTCCAAATTCTTGTTCCGAGCAGATCTATGTATTTTCTTTTTCCCTGCTTAGTCGGAGATATAGATACGTCGTTGAGTGGCATCGTTGTTTCTTGACGAAACTCCTGCGGTTCTTCGGCCATTACTCGTTGGATTCGAGGGAGATGAGGAGTGTAGGAGAGAGTTCTCGGTCGTATCTCTTTTAGATATATATGTATATATAGAGAGAGACTTGTTTATATATATACAACGAAGATAATTAATGAACTAAACCTTAACAGGACTGTAACTAATGATCCAATTCCGATTAGGACTGTACTAACTCGAGTTCTGTTTTCTTTTTCTGAAAGGAGATTTTTTTTTTTTTGCCAGCAGTGAAAAGGAGAATGTTTATCGTTGAGTAATTATTAATATATTATGGATAAATATCAGATACTCCTTTTTTTCAAACCAACAAATAATTAATTCTATTTACACACAAAATCAAAATAAAACTAGATTTTTACTGATAAATATATGATTATTAAATAAATATAATATAATTTTAATTATAAAATATATTATCATTATTCATAAAATATTATTACTTGAGAATTAAAATTTCATTATGTCTTCTAAAAATTTTGTTTTATTTTATTTAAATGATTTATTATTTATATAAAAATATATTTTATCCATCAAATTATTAAAAGTAATAATTTTTTTTAAATAACAAATAACTATGTTTTGAAAAAAAAATAATTTATAACATCTGCTAATTAAATAAATTATTTATATATAAATGGTTCATGATCCTATTTTTTTAAAATGATTAATCAAAATTGATAAAAAAATATAATGATTAAAAATAAATAATATGATATAATAAAATTTCAAATATTAGTTATTTGATGTGATTGATTATTAGTTATTAATCTCTAATTTTCTATAAATTTTTGTAGATGAAAAACAGAAAAAAAATAGATTATTTTTTAATTAATAATTACTTTTTAAATAAAATATATTAATTTATAATCAAATTAATAAAAATAATATATCTTGTTATTATTTTAATAACTTAAATTTATTTTGAAAATACAAATTATCCGATATTTTTATAAATAATATGTAGGTTAAAAAGATTAAAATGGTTATAATTAATATATTAGGAATAAATTATTGATGCATTTTTCCAGCTCTTTGCAAACCAATACAATTCAAATTTACTTTGCTAACTATTTTATTGGTGAATGATTTTTAATAAACTCAAACATATAAGAAAACAAGGGATAAACTAAATACATTAATGAACAAATACAACATAGTTTGTTTTCGACAATAACTTATAAAAAGTTAATAAATAACGGATTATTTCCAATTTAGGGTTTAATTTTTTCTATTAAAATATAGTTTTAATATATTTTAATGTTAAATTTGTGCTATTATTGGAAATTTAAACTAATGATGCTATTTTTGAAACAAAAACTTAGAAAGGTGCTATTTTAGACATTTGCCCAATAAAAAATGATTGAGAAATTTATTTAGTTAAGTAGCTTTATAAAAACAAAATAAAAGGAATGATATTATTATAACATACAAACTTATAATTTCATGGTTTTTTCACTTGAATTTTGTATCTCTCTATTATATTATATAGAATAACTGATCGTAATTTAATTTGACACCAATTTTGTAAATATCCTTAAAATTCCACAAATTGTGATTTTGTTGTCAAATTACGATCAATACAAGTAATCACATTTAATATAATTGTATTAACTAAATACTAACATATTATTATTTGGGTCAGTTTTTGGTTAATATAATTGTAATATGTTAAATGTAATTATCGTGTGTTGAACGCAATTTCATAGCAAAATCACGATTTATGGAATTGTAGAGATATTTGTAAAATTTGTGTAAAATTAAAGTGTGCTCAGTTAGTTTATATAATAAAATAGAGTGGTGAAAATTTCAAATAAAAAACAATTAGATATTATAAGTTTGTGTGTTATAATAATATGGTCCAAACTATCTACGTAATCACGTGAGTGGCACGTGCAGCAGCAGATCCACATAGATGAAATTCGCTGTTCTTTAATAGAGCCGCTAGGGCACTGGCGGGAAAGCTAACCACTCGCCTCGAAGAATTAAAACTCCCAAATCGGAGAAAATTTAGAAAACGGGAAGATGTCCCAGACCGAAACCCTAAATCTCCACGGTGAAATCGATTCTCTTGTCTCCGATCAGCTTCAAGTGGTAATTGCTGATTTCTCTATTCATATTTCGGTTCCTTGAACTTTCTGGTTAGGGTTCCCATTTCCATTTCAGTGAATTTTTAAATTGGTCAAAACTCGTGTATCGCTCCTTGCAACCTAATTGGAATCGGTTTTATAACTTAATCCTGAAATTTCTGCTTGTTAGTATGTTGTTGTATCAGTGCGCTATTGGTATTTCTTCCGTGTACTATTCCGTCCCGAGATTCGGAGGGGTCTTGTATAAAAATGTGTAATTTGGGGTTATAGTTACTGATTCGTTTGCGCATTTGGTTTCAGGTATCTTACAAATGGCTGAGTCGAAATTTCTCGCTGTCGTCAAAAACTGCCAAGAGGTGCATTGTTCCCTCCCACTGGGAGTTCACTAGATTTTGGCTACTTCAGATCTGTTTAATCTTAAAACTGGCAATTGTTTGTTATTAGGTTGCTTAAGGATTTTGTCGAGAAAAACAGCAAGGGCTTGGAAGTTGTATATACTGTGTCCGGGTGGCTAAAGAGCAGACCTGCCGATTACCACGCAAGGCTTGTATCTAGTTCCAAACTTCCAGGTCACACTCCTATGTCCTCTTTGTTATCTTTCATGACTGTCTGTTGTACTAGGGTTGTTTTACAAGTCTCACTGTTAGCAGCACCGTGTTTCTTGCAGATAATTATCTTAAATTTATGAATTTTGTTAGCTGTCTCCTTCCAGTTCACCTTCCTGATAAGCTAATTATGGTAGTGGTTCGTCTTGCTAGTCTTTTGCTTTAACATCTTACAAATTCTATTTTCTAAGTAGTTGTACAAGTACTATGCTGCTTTTCTGTAGTTCAAGGACTATCTCAATTTTCTGTGTATTAATTGCAATGATCTTTTTCTCATAGTCTCTTGAGGAAATTACTTTGTGAATGTAAAGTACCATATAATTTATCAATTTGACACTTCCCTGTCATCACTTCTATGCAGAAGTGGAGAAAGAGTTCAATGGAACATATTCAGTTCATGTCTACAGTGTTCAAGCTACTATTCCAATGGATCCAGCAGCCATATGGAATGCTGAATTTGTACAAGCAGAAGAACTTTTCAAGCAGCCTTCATCCACTGATAATTGCTTGAGAGACAACAGGTACACCTATTCTGTTATTGCATGAAAGCTGTTCAGTACTGTTGACCCGGACAGACTTGCCATTCATTATTAGAATTGTATGCTTTTTGTACCAGGTTCTGTGGGATCTCCAACTCTTTCGTAAAGCGTAATATAGAGGGAGCCACCGAAAATGTTACAGCCCTGCGAACTGAAAATGTGAGAAGTACAGTACAATCTAAAAGTGGTTTAAATTGTAAAGAAGGGACAGTTTCCTCAAACCAGGGAAAGAGATTTCAGCAATCAAACCCTAAGGTTGCCGATCACGCTAAAAGTGAAACTAATACTGTCCCTGCTCAAAATCAGCCTGTGAAATCCTCCTCTGATAAAGAAAAATCTCTTACTGCACACGCTAATAAAAAGAATGGACAGTGCGAAAAGAGCATGACTGGAACTGGGGGTTCGTTAAAAAATATGTGGGGTCGTGTGCCTGTGAAAACAGAAGGTGATTCTGCAACAAGAGCAGTCAAAAACCATGATCATTCAGGTTTTTTTTTAATATATCCACTCCATTTTCTGTTTTTCAAAATATTTCCTTATGTGGAGTTTGTATCAGTTCCTGCCTTAGGTACTGCTCAATGGCTATGAGTTTTGCATATTGGCTGGTTTCCGGCGTTTACTTATTTTCTGTTTTAGTTTGTCTTGTCCTTTTATGAAATGTTCTGTAATTGGTGCAGCAGCCGAAAAACCTTCTCACGGTGCTGATAATAAAGGAGGAAGCGATGATGAGACTCAAGATGTCAACTTCAGGAGAGCAACGAAAAGTGATAACAGAAAAAGGAAGGTGATATTTGATCTCTCAGATGAAGAGTATGAAGATGTTATCTGCTTAGCATCTCCCAGTAGCCCAAAGGTTAATTCACGTCCAGATGGCGAACAAAGTTCCAAAGATTCAATTCTAGAGAAGTATGATGCAGGCGTATCGCGAGAAATAAAAACTGATGAACCAGAGATCAGCAAAGTAGACAGTCAAAAACCTGTCTCTGTGGATACTTTTATGGCTTCATCAATGGAAAAGGCCCATGCCATTAGTTCTGAATCTGAACCAAAACCCTCAAAGGGCACAATTACTGAAGCTCCTAGTTCACCGAAAAGGAGAAAAGTGTTGAAGACGCGGATTGATGATCGTGGGAGAGAAGGTACATTCCCACATTAGTACACATCTATTTAATAACGATATATATATACTTATGCTTCGCTTTAGCCAAGAGCTGACTAAGTGGTAGCTCTGGCTTGGAATGTCAACATCTCTAACTTATACAGTCATCTTTTGACTGCATATAGTAACGGAGGTAGTTTGGGAGGAGACAGAAACGAACACGAAGAAGGAAGAGGACAATGATGATACAAATAAGAAGTTAAATGATGGCAAAAGTGCAAATGCTGTTAACAGGTATAATTCTTGAGACTGATTAAGCCAACCAATAAGGGCATGTAAAAATCTTAAAGCATCCGAGTTTTTTTTTTGGTTTTGATTTCAGAGCGGTTGCACAGAAGAAGAGCCAGGCCATTGGAAATGTGGCAGCGACAAATGCAGGAGCAAAAGCTGGAAGCAAGAAAGGCGGGAAGGTGAAAGATCCTAAGCAAGGGAACATAATGTCGTTCTTCAAGAAAGTTTAAAAGCATTATGTTTATGTTGTTGCTAAGTTTGATTGAGGATATCAAAATCAGAACTTGGTTTCATCTGATTGTATGTTTGGAAGAGTTATGTCTTAAACCTCTTTGACCCTTGACATCTGCTGGCCTAGAGTTCGACGAAACTGCTCAGAAATGTCTCTACTAACACATAGTGCTTACTTCCTCCTGGAACCATTATCAGAAACAGGTTCACAATTTTTAAGTTCCGGTTTAGATTCGAAATTGCAATCACTTTATTTGCTTCATTAATTATAGATCTGGTACTGAGAAGAAATATTCTTCGGCTTGAAATTTATATTACTCGCATCTTAGACTAAATGATCAATCTAGTCAAAATTTCAGTAAAAATTAAAAAGCGACAAGAATCAAATTGAAATTTGTATACGTCGAAAACAGCATGCATATAAATATTTATATAAACTAATTAGATTTTAAAGTATGTGAAAGATTATTATTTGTGAGTTGTCTGGTGATCTGGCCAGTTCTGTCCCTGTCCTGACTGATGTTTGACAGAAATAGCTTTGAACGACCAGTTTGAACAGAGAGAAGGTTCTGTCTGATAAGAGACAACGTGGGTGGCACACAGACGTGGCGGCCACGTGAGACTATTGAGCCACCTGTGCGGCGAGTGGTGTCTACGCGAATGAAAATGACAAAAGAGGAGTTAATGGGTCCTACAGGGTCACGCCGGGGACACACCATCACGTGAAAAGGAAACTTCCAAGGTCAGCGAAAACTGTTTCATAAATTGGGATCGCGTTTTAGGGGGTAACGCTAGCTCCTGCACGTGGCTAATGGAGCTCAACTGTGTGGCAAAATTGGTAAATTACGGCTTAATCGCGGGTCTTTGTGCTAGGTTTGGAGGACGCGCGATGTAGGGGCAGTTTCGTCGATATAGGGTCCAGTCTTCGGTCAAAACGGTAATACTGTAACAAGCTATTTCAGTTATCAGGGAGTTCATGATTACCTTTAAGCTACTTCATCTTCTTCTCCAATTCCCGGTTCTTTTCTTCCTCTCGTTCGAATATTCCGACCATCTTGATCCGCTGCGTTAAGTTTTTCTTCTTCTTAATTTCTAGAGGAAAGTGATATTTTAGCCAACCCACAAAGTTGCTGCAACTGTTTCAAATATATTTTTGTAACCTCTGGATTCTTTCCGTAGAATTATCTCAAGAAGTTTCTCTTCGTCGAGAGGAAAGCTAAGTTGTATCTCTAATCTAGGCTGATCGGAGATTGGAAAGTGTTGGTGCACACAATACAGAGTGGAAACTGTTGGCCAGATCTGGAATATTGCTTCGCTACCGAAGATCGAGGTATTTTTAGCTGCGAGAGTGATGACGTCTGGGACGAGAATGCCGACATGGAGGGAGAGAGAGAACAACAAGAGGAGAGAGAGACGACGGAGAGCAATCGCAGCGAAGATCTTCACTGGATTGAGAATGTATGGGAACTACGAGCTGCCAAAGCACTGCGATAACAACGAAGTGCTTAAAGCACTCTGCAACGAGGCTGGTTGGATCGTCGAACCCGATGGTACCACTTATCGCAAGGTTTGTCTCTCAAATCCAGATCTCAATTATGTTCCTTACCCGTTGTAACATGCATTCGATATTTGGATTCAGTCGCAGGACTGCTAACGTATTCCTGATAAACCGTGTGCGTAGGTTAGCGTTAGTCAAGATGCGTCTCTCTAAAAGAAGATTCTTTCACCTGCCTCCGTTCATCCAGTTCTAAGTCGATTTTCATCAAATAAATTAAATAAAAAAGAAGAAAAGCAAAGTAGCATAGATCTCAAAAATACTGATAAAAACTGTCATTGCACAGAGTTCAAAGTTTACGTCTTGATCTGTTGATTTTGGAAAAGGCATGTGGGCACTTTTGCTTTTATGTCTCAAATTTTCGAGAATCGAGTCCAAATGATATAACCTGTCGGCTCAGGGATCCTTACGCCTAGCTGAGTAGGGAAATTAAGTTGCTGTTTCAGTTGTTTTGAAAATTAACACAAGTGAAACTACTTCTACTTCTAAGCCTTAAAAGATATACCATTAAGTAAATTGTTTGATCTGTTTTCAGGGATGCAGACCTGTGGAGCGTATGGAGATAGCGACGGCGAGTCCTTGCTCTTCCTATCAGCCAAGCCTATGCGCTTCTTACAATCCAAGTCCAGCCTCCTCCAACTTCATGAGCCCAGCAGCTTCCTCTTCTTTCCCGAATCTCACCTCTGGCGATGGCCAATCACTAATCCCATGGCTAAAACACCTCTCAACAACATCATCCTCATCAGCTTCTTCATCATCAAGACTTCCTAATTACCTCTACATCCCTGGAGGCTCCATAAGCGCTCCTGTAACCCCTCCTTTAAGCTCTCCAACAGCTCGTACACCAAGAATGAACCCTGATTGGCAACAAACCAACAACTCTTTCTTTGTCTCTTCCACACCACCCAGTCCCACGCGCCAGATCATTCCTGACTCTGAATGGTTCTCTGGAATTCAACTAGCACAAAGCGTTCCAGCTTCCCCAACGTTCAGCCTCGTCTCACAAAACCCATTTGGATTCAAAGAAGAAGCAGCCTATGCTGTTGGAGGCGGAGGCGGGTCAAGGATGTGGACGCCAGGTCAAAGCGGAACTTGCTCCCCAGCTATTCCTCCTGGTGCTGACCAAACAGCAGATGTTCCAATGTCTGAAGCCGTAGCTCCTCCAGAGTTTGCGTTCGGGAGTAACACAAACGGGTTAGTGAAAGCATGGGAAGGAGAGAGGATACACGAGGAGAGTGGTTCGGATGATCTCGAACTCACTCTGGGAAACTCGAGGACAAGGTAATTCCAATCACTTGTACATTTTGAAAACTCTGAAAAATCGGTTGAACGAAACCGTTCTCAATATTTTGCTCCATTTTTTGTTGTAAACTTCAATTTATCTTGTCATGTTAATGCTCAAAATTGAAGCACAGCTATAATATTTGTTTTATCTGTTTCCAGCCGTGATCTTGTCTTCGAATATTGTATCCTATACACTTCCGGTTATAACAGGCAGCCTAAAACCCGGTTTATATGCTTCTAATCAGATTATGTTCTTTACCTTTTAGCGCGCGAGAATTTGTAAGTCACAAACTAACCGGTTTATATTAACAGTCAAACCCTCAACTATAAATCTCCATCAACAAAAACTTAAGAACTTTTAAGCATTAAAATTGAAACTCATAACTAGCAGAAATCCCACGACCATTTCCATAGAACCTATAGACGTTGTAGTGTTCATAATCCTTTATTTTCCCGCATGAAGGTTTAGTTTCCGGACGAGATCTTGTCAACTTTGTGTATCAAATCTGTATCCAATTTGGATATTTCACCTTTGATCGTATATTACAAACCAGTTGGAAAAAAACGTGTACTCAACGGAGACCTAATTTGTTCCGTTTCTCTCTTCTCTCTGAACGGTCACTATCTATGTTATTCAGTGTCCTAAGATGTCGATGGTTAGCTTCGGAAGGTTGAAAGAGGACGAAGAAGAGCTGTGAAGTTGTTAAGTTCGTTGAACCGAATAATTATCGGTTTGTTTTTAATGGTTTAATTGTAAAATCCGGTTTAGTGTATATAAACTAAACGGGTTTCTTCGGTTTACACACTTGGTTTTTTTTTCTTCGTTTTCTTTTCCGTGAAGTGCTCTGTTTCTTGTTCACAGAACATAGTTTTCTTCGAAGCTTCAGTTTCTTGATGAGCATCTCGGTTTGTGAGTGCTCGGATTGTGTGTGTGCGTGGTTAGTGGATTTGCTGGACTGAGATCTGGCTCCTGAGACGTAGCCTTCATTCCGAAGGTGAACTTAGAGTAAACAAATTACCGTGCGTTCTTTTCAGTTTAAACCATTTAGTTACGTTCTTGAATTAGTTCGTAGGGTGAGAGACGTTACAATCTACAATACTTTTTTCCTGAAAACACTTCTCGATACTGTCAAGCGGCGGTGCAATAGTGTTGGAGCTAGTGTCCTTCGATGTCAAAATTTCTCTTTTGTTTCCTAGCTTTTTTTTTTTGTTTTTTTGGACGTAGTTTGCAAGCAAATGAAACGAGGAAATGCAACTAGCTTTTGCACGTAGCGGTTGCTGCATTTGAGGTGCAACGTCCAGAGATCTTGAATCGGTAAATCTACTACTTAGCAGCCGCCATCGTTGGGTTTGTGGAGCCCGTGGTGTTTGCTTCGTCGATGCTCCTCCATCCTCCTTGGCGAATTCTGGTGGACTAGCGAGAGGAGTTGTGGCCTCGGTTTTGGTTTTTCTCGCCTGCTCTCCTTCCTCATTTACGACAAAAGTGTTTTTTTCTCCAGTCCCTCCTTACTAGTTATTCGATCTAAGTCTATCGTATAGGCTTATTCTTTCCGCTTACCATTGTTACGGTATTGGTTTGCTTTTTCCTTTCATTCCGTTTTTTAGGTTTTGTTACTTCCTACTTGTATTTGATTTGTATTTTACTAGTTTTAGATTTTTTCCTTTTCTTCGTTATCTCTATAATCCTCTTAGAAATAATAAAACGGTAAAAAATTTAATCTTTACAGTTTTAAACCAATAAATAAAGAAATAAATAACTTGTTACTTAACTATTAAATAAAAGGTTAATACTTTTCCTTTATAATAGATATTTGGCTATTTACGGAGATACAGTCATAGGAATGCGTGTATGTGTATTACTGTTTATAAAATATAAGTACAACCATTGAACCTTAATATCGTCAAGTTATATAAGAAAAATGGATTTTCATCGAGCCTTTTTTATCCTTCTTCTTAGTTTTCTTGTTGATTTATCATATGACAACGTATTACTATTAGCAGATAACCCCAATGCTAATTACGAGATTAGCAACGCAACTGGTTACAAGGAAAAGTCATCACAGTGTAACATTTACGAAGGAAGCTGGATTTATGACAATTCTTCGGATCCTCTCTATGGAACTTCCACCTGTCCGTTCATTGGATTGGATTGTCAGAATTTTGGTCGGCCGGATAAGGATTACCTCCATTACCGGTGGCAACCCACCGGCTGCGACATCCCAAGGTGACGATACTCACTTTCACTTATTTGTAATTAAATTAAATTAATTTTAGATCCATGCGCATAAAAAATATCTACACTTTATAATTAATTAATTATTTAATAAATATATAATTCATATTTTACTTAAAATATATTTTAATTTTGTTAATATTGATTATACAAATAAAATATACAATAAAAGTAGATTATATAAATAAATTTAAATTTTCTATATTTTGGATAGAAAACATTATAAATAGATAAGAAACTGTAAATCTGATAAATATTCAATTAATGTAAAAATTTATTTTATATTTTGTTTGGCTAATTTTTTCTAATATTTTATTTTATATTATGTTTATCTTTTATGTCGAAATATTAGAAGTTTACATATATTATACTCTTAAATATATTTTTAGTGTTATTTTTGTAAATATTCTAACAAATTATATTTTATATAATATTTATCTAAAAATATTTATGGTATGACACGCCAGCGTGACAGATTTATAAATCACACGTGAACATGAAATTTCGTTGTTAAAATATTTCACAATTAATATATTAGAGATATGATTTTTTAAAAATTTAATTGTTTGTGACGTGAGTTCCAAATATCTTTATTTGGTTGCAATTGAATTTACGTTTTCTCCTTCATATATTCACGACAAATAAAACATTTGATATCGCGTAGAAGTAATATTTGGAGATTTGGCATAATCATCTTATATTCAAACATTATGAATGGCATAAAAAAAATCTCATAACTTCTAAACAACATACTTTGTAATGAAAGATATGAGATATTTATTGAGGGGTATTTTTCGTGATGGTTGTGGATTAAGTTAATTACATTTTGAACGGTTGAGATGTAATTGGGTTATTTTGGCAGGTTCAACGGACAAGATATTTTAAAAATATTGAAAGGGAAGAAAATACTGTTTGTGGGAGATTCACTAAGCAACAATATGTGGGTGTCACTTAGTTGTATGCTTCACGCGGCCGTTCCCGACGCTAATCATTCCTTCAAACTCAACAAGCTCCTCTCTACTTTCACCATTCCGGTACGTAATTCAACCGGTTTATTCCTGGTTATTGGAATAATCGGTTATCAAAAACGATAAATTCATGATTGTATATTTCTCAACTGAAATGAATGAATTAATCATAGGAATATGGAATATCAGTAAATTTCCTGAAAAATGGGTTTCTGGTGGATTTGGTAGCGGACAAAACAAGGGGATTGATTCTGAAATTAGATTCGATCAGTACCGGAAAGCAATGGTTGGGATCAGATGTTGTCATCTTCAACACTTTCCACTGGTGGACTCACACTGGTCGTTCTAAGACGTAACTAATTAATATATATAATCTCATCATGAGCTAGCTTAATATAATTAATGACATTATATATTATAAAATGATTATATGATGATGTAGATGGGATTATTTCCAAGTGGGAGAACAAATTGTGAAAGAGATGGATAGAATGCAAGCTTTCAAGATTGCTTTGACAACTTGGGCTAATTGGATTGATCGTAACATTGATACTTCAAAAACTAAGGTTTTCTATCAAGGAGTCTCTCCCGTTCATTTAAAGTAAATCTCTCTCTCTCTCTCTAGATCTCGAGTAATTTATATATAGTGAGTTAATTAATTAGTTAACAAGATTTAATTAATTAACCAGGTGTTATTGTTTTGTTTTTGATTAATTTGAAGTGGGAGCGAATGGGGTAAACCAAGGAAGACTTGCTTGGGAGAGACGGAACCAGTGAAAGGACCAAATTACCCTGGACAGAATAACAATGAAAGTGAAGCTATAGTGAGAAGTGTGATCGGAGGAATGGATAAACCTGTGAGCCTCCTTGACGTGACCTCTATGACGGAGCTGAGGAAAGACGCTCACCCTTCGATCTATGCCGGTGGAGGTCGTCGTTTAAATGACTGCAGCCATTGGTGCCTCCCTGGAGTCCCCGATGTGTGGAACCAGCTTCTCTTTACCTCTCTTCTCGACCACTAGTGTTTCCATGTTTCTAGTTTCTTTCTCTTCTTTTGTTTTTTCTTTTCGCGTTTTCGGTTAAAACGTTTTCTTATTTTGTGTGTTTTGGTTTATATAAATGAAAACTATATAAAAATTAATTTCGATAAATAATGAGAATAAGTAACTGATACAAGTATTTGAATTTATCTAAATAGATCTATATCTTAAGCAAATAAAATAATTATCGGTATTAAGTGCTGACTAAACAAGTATTCATTTTTATTTTAATACTCAGTAATCTTTTTCTAAATTTTGTTTCTGCTAGGACATTTCTTTTTAAATGCTTGTTAATAGGAAACTTTTATAAAAATAAAAGAATAAACTCGCGTACCTAAGATATGAGAATATAACACATTTTACCATTTCTTATTATTAGAATTGTCAAACAATACTAAAAAATTTCAATAATAAAAAATAATGAATTTAATGATTAAAACCTATTTTAGAAAAAAAAATAAAGGAGAAAAAACTCCAAATTTTTATTTAAAAAATCATTGATTCATCCGTTTTAGTTTCAACATTAATAACCAAATTATAGTTGACTAACTTTTAAAACCAAGTATTTTAAAATAACACTTTTATAAAAAAAATTCCAAGTCTAATATGCTAAAATTAAAATTCTAAAAATAGCACAATTTATAATATAAAAATACTTACTTACTTTAAAGAAATTATACATAAACTTAAAACATTATAGTTGAGTTTTTTTTTCTATTATAAAGTTTAATTTTTCTACTAAAAATGTTTTAATATATATAATATTAAGTTTTTGCTATTATTGGAAATTTAAATTAATAATACTATTTTTGAAACAAAAAATTAAAAAGTGTTCTTTTGGAGATTGTTCAATAGTTTAATCAGTAAGATTGAATATTAAAATAATTTAGTCTATGGAAAATAGCATTATTTTAAGTTTTTATTTTTAAAATAGCATAATTATTATAAATTACAATAATATCACAAATTTAATATTAAAATACATTAAAACTTTATTTTAATATAAAAAATAAATCTTAAATTGAAAAAAGTAAATGCGAATATAATATTTTAAACTTAAATATAATTTATTTACAGTAAATAAATATTTTTACCTAACTATTTGTGATATTTTGTAATTTTAATTTTAAAATGTTAGATTTAAAATAAAAATATATTAGTATTTAGTGTTTGATAACTTTTATGTTTATGAAAAAAAATGGAAGCAGAGCGTGTATCATCTAGCTATATTAATGAGCCTAAACCGTAAATTATTATATGCCAGAATATTTACTTGGAAAGCCTAATATCGGCCTAAAGCCCAAGAGTTATGTAAGAGCACAAAAAATATTACACTCTGCCTTCTCCCACCTCCCTCGCGCAAACACTTTCGACGAGAAAAAGTGGAAGAACATAGTTTCCGGACAAACAAACAAACACCGATATATGCAATGTTTAGTACGCCTGTTATTATGAGTGTTTACCCATTTTTGGGCTTACAACCTTCTTGTTCTTATATTTGATGATGAAGACTAATTTTGAGCTCACAACCTTTTTGCTGTATTCATCCTACGTATGATTGTGTTCCATAACACCTATTTCATCTCCAATAACGTTTCTGCATTTCTCTTTGTCCTTAGTCTCCTCATATATTCAAAGGATTCGGTATAGATCAATCCTGCTAAAAAAGTATAAAAAAACATCCCAGTTAGATAAGGTGTGCCACAACTTGATTGTTATAGTAGATCCGTGTGTGCTGCGGCTTGATTGTTGTAGTAGACCGAGAGATCAATGCAACTTTTTTAACCTTTTAATTTTATTTATAATTTTAGTTATGATAAATAAATATTTTCACAATATAATTTATATTATTTTAGACTTTTAATTTAATTTGTTAGATTTAGATAAAAATTTAAAATTGTGATATCTTAAAATATTACTCTTTTTATTATAAATGTTTTTATTTATATTTAGTTTTAGATCGGATTCGGATTTTAATAAAACTCAGTTTAACTTTAAAAAATTTCATCTTTATTTTTGTTCAATTTGTTTTGATTTTATTTTTTTGTACATGAAAAACTGAATTCGCAAGTTTCAAAACTATTTCTTTTAAAAAATATATATACCAACATTAATTTTTTAAAACAGATCACAGAATTTTTACAAACACTTTAAAATATAAAAATTCAAATATAATATTTTAGCTTTGATTATAATTTATTTAGAATATGTTTTACATAATTATTTGTAATATTTTTAAAGAAAAAAATTATTATGATATTTAACAAAAATTACAATAACATTTTCGTGAATTTTTGATATTAACGAAATTACAACAAGAATTTTAGTGAATTTTTTAATAATTAACGAAAAATACAACAACAATTGTACAATTAGGTTTAAATGTATTTTAGGGTGTTGATTAGTAAATATTGTTTTGACAATTTTTCAAAATGCTGTAACAAAATCTATAACATGTTTCTATAAACAAAAGATTTAATCAATGTTTTACAAGTTTTATTAGCATATGTAATACTTCTTACGTAAATACTATTTACTGATTATGCTTAAACACTGGTTTATTGCATCAAACACAGCCAAACGATCAATCAGATAAATGCAAGATTCTATATCAAGAATTGTGATTGGGCGATTACATACCATCTATTAACCGACGCATGTCTCATGTGGATTATTAGCTTTATCTTCGCACATATGTTCCTGAAATCATAGACCACATCATTTTGAGAAATAAAAGAAGAAAACCCCACCGCTATAGTTTTGCAAAGGACAAAACTTTCCTAGCAAGTCACAACAACATAAATAAACTCATAAGCTTGCCCCTGATTATTATAATCTAACAGTAACCTGAAACATCAGGCTATGATCCTTCCCTTAATTGAATTCCCACAAGCAAATCAATCATCTTTCTCGAAGCCACATACTGTAGTTTGTTGCAATGCTGATGAATTCCAAAGTTTTCAAAAAAGTAATAACAAGAAATCTAACCTTAGCGTGCTTTTGGATCGAAGCAACTGGATTGTTAACGTCCCAGCCAAGAACACTGCAGACAACTTGTGCCAGAGCTCTATGCTGAGTTTTCAAGTCCGTCTTGTGAATTGCAAGTGAATGTTGAACTAAAGCCAAACAGCTCTTAAATTTTCGACAACTTTTCTCTCCAGTGCCACCACAAACCAGATGTTGGGAGAAAATAATTTTTAGAAGTGGTGGAGAAAGTGTTTAAGAAAATTTGAGAAAATAGGAATTTTAGGAAGAAGAGGAAGATTTTATCTTTAGAAGAACTTGTTGTTTTATTGGAACAACTTGTTTTTTCTTTGGAACAACTTGACTACAAATGAGAGGGTATTGAGGTATTTATAGCCTCCAAATTACAAAATATCTCAATATTTTATTCCTAAATATAGAGAATTCTTTCAAAATATCTTTAAACAAATATCTAGATATTTCTTTTTAAGAAGGTGGAAGATGATTCTAGATATATTCTAGAATTTGTCTAGAATTTGGATCAAGTTTTACTTATGCCCAATTAGTATTATTGGATCATTGATCCAATAATTAAACTTGACCCAAAATCAAGTTTAATTTTCAACACCCCCTCTTAAACTTGATTTTGTTATTCCAAGCAAACTTCTCATCTTTATAAAATCTTCACGCTTGAGTGGCTTGGTGAAAATATCAACTACTTGATCATTCGTCTTCACATACTCCACTTGCACATCCTTCTTGGTAACACATTCTCTAATGTAGTGATAGCGTGTATCAATGTGCTTACTTCGATCATGGAAGACTGGTTCTTTGCTAATGCGATTGCTGATTTGTTATCCACTAAGATCTTCGTTGGTTCCTCTTGTGGTAAGCACAACTCTTTTAACAAATTTCGCAGCCAAATTGCATGACAAACACATGAAGTAGCAGCTACATACTCCGCTTCACATGAAGAAAGAGTGACAATCGGTTGCTTCTTTGACATCCATGTGAATGCCGTATCTCCAATATAAAATACAAATCCACTTGTACTTTTTCGATCATCTACGTCTCCACTCCAATCGCTATCGCTATATCCGACAAGCTTGTAATCATTAGAAATAGAGTAGTGTAAACCAAAATTTTTTGTACCTTTGATGTATCGAAGAATCCTCTTGGCCGCCTTAAAGTGAGTTGTGGTTGGATGCTCCATGTATCGACTCACAACTCCAACCGCATATAAAATGTCAGGTCTTGTACATGTTAAGTAACGTAAGCTTCCAACCAAGCTCTTAAATAGTGTTGGATCCACCATTTCTCCTTCTTCATGTTTTGACAACTTAACTCCACATTCCATTGGCGTGCTTACGGGGTTTGAGTCATCCATCTTAAATTTCTTGAGCACCTCTTTAGCATAACCTTCTTGAGTAATGAATATTCCATTGGCTTCTTGCTTCACTTCAATTCCAAGGTAGTAAGACATCAATCCAATATCCGTCATCTCGAACTCTTTTGTCATCTCCATCTTGAAGTCCTCAAACATACTTGGATTGTTGCCTGTGATTATCAGATCATCTACATATAAACATGCAATCAATATATCATTCTTTTGAGTTTTGATATAGAGTGCATGTTCATATGGACACTTGATGAAATTTTTCTCCTTGAAATACTTATCAATTCGAGTATTCCAAGCTCTTGGTGCTTGTTTTAAGCCATAAAGGGCTTTCTTTAACCTTAAGACTTTGTCTTCTTCTCCTTTAACTATATAGCCTTGTGGTTGCTCAATGTAGACTTCTTCATCAAGATCTCCATTTAAAAAGGCTGATTTGACATCCATTTGATGTATCCTCCAACTGTTTTGGGCTGCCAATGAAATGATTAGTCTAACAGTTTCTAAACGAGCAACAGGAGCGAATACCTCGTCATAGTCGATTCCGGCTCTTTGACTATAGCCTTTTGCCACCAATCTTGCTTTGTATCTTTCGATTTCTCCTTTAGAGTTCTTCTTTGCTTTATACACCCACTTCACACCAATTGCCTTATGCCCATTCGGAAGTGAAGCTAACTCCCATGTCTCATTCTTTTGTATTGCTTTGATTTCTTCATCCATTGCATTTCTCCATGTTTTCTTCTCCATAGCCTCTTGAAAGTTCATGGGTTCGCAATCCGCAAACAAACAAAATAAAGTAAGGTTGTCTTGATTTTCAGTTACCTCATAGAGTTCTTGTAAACTTCTATAACGTGGAGTCCTTTCACTCGGACTTTCATCTTCTTGATAACTTGTAGTTGGTGAAGTTGGCGGTGTAGTTTGTTCCTCTCTAGGTTGCTCCAAAATTTCTTCTTTAAAAGGTGGAAAGAAATTATAATCTTCATGATTTGAACTCCAATCCCATTCTCCTTCTTCATCAAATATGACATTTCGACTAACAATTGTCTTCCTTGTATCCGGATTGTAGAGCTTATAACCTTTGGTATTATTGGCATAACCAATGAAGATATACTTCTCACTTTTATCATCTAGTTTGCTTCGTTTTTCATCCGGTATAAGAGCATGAGCAATGCTTCCAAAAACTCTTAGATGAGAAATACCGGGCTTCCTTCCACTCCAAGCTTCTTGTGGTGTTTTTTCCGAGACACTTCTTGTTGGAGATCGGTTTGATAGATAAACCGCGCATGCAACCGCTTCTGTCCATAGTTCTTTTGGTAATCTTTTGCTTTTGAGCATGCTCCTCGCCATCTCAAGGATTGTTCTATTCTTTCTTTCCGCCACTCCATTTTGTTGAGGTGATCTTGGCACCGTCAATTGTCTACGAATCCCATTATCCTCACAATACTTCTGAAATTCTTTGGAAGTGAACTCTCCTCCACGATCGGATCTCATGGCTTTGATCACAAGGTCACTTTCCTTCTCAACAAGAGCTTTGAACTTTTTGAAGTTTTCAAACACTTCTGATTTTTCCTTCAAAAAATAAACCCATGTTTTTCTTGAAAAATCATCAATAAAGAGAAGAAAATAGTTACTTTTACCGAGTGAACTTGGCTTGATCGGTCCACAAACATCTGTGTGTATAAGTTCTAGTGGCTTTCGAGCTCTTGTGTTTGACTCCTTCGGAAAACTCATTTTGAATTGTTTTCCAAGTAGACACCCTTCACAAACTTGATTTGGATGGTTGATGTAAGGCAATCCTCTCACCATTCCTTTCTTAGAAAGTAGCTCCAATCCTCCAAAGTTGAGATGTCCAAATCGAAGATGCCAAAGCCAAGATTCTTCCTTATAACACATCTTGAGACATTGTGCGATGTCATTTTGAATGTTAAGAACAAACATTCTATTTCTTGACATCGGCACCTTGGTGATGAGATTACTTGCACAATCTCTTATAGAAAGGTTATTATCTTTTAAGTGAATATCATAACCTTTCTCTAAGAGTTGTCCAATACTCAAGATATTTGTCTTCATATTTGGAACATAGTAGACATTGGAAATGAATTGATGATCTCCATTTTTCAATCGGATGAGAATATTACCTTTGCCTTTTACTTCCATCTTTGATTCATCTCCTAATGCCACACTTCCTTTCACCGATTCATCAAGCTCTATGAACATACCTCTTTTTCCACACATGTGATTGCTTGCACCGCTATCAAGGTACCACATTTGAGCATCATCTCTTTCATCTTTCTTTTTAGCCATTAATAAAACTTCATCTTCTTGGATTTTCTCTTCAACGTAGTTGGACTTCTCTTCAACTTGATTATTTCTTGGAGCTTTACATTCGGAAGCATAATGTCCAAATTTTCCACAATTATAACATTTAATGTTTGATTTATCGTACCTTGACCTTTGATTTCCTCTCCCATGACCTCTTGATGAGTTTTCTCCTCTTTGGTTAACATTGTTTTCAAAAGACCTCATACCTCTTCCATTTCCATATCCACGACCTCTTCCTCGGAATTGATCTCCACCTCGTCTTGGATGGATTCGATCGCTTTCTTCTTTATCAATATGCATCTTGAATACCTTATCCGTGATTTCTTCTTTCTTCTTCTTCTTTTCTTCATAAGCTTGTAACGATCCAAGAAGTTGCTCCATCGTCATAGTCTCCAAATCCTTTGTCTCTTCAATGACGGTAACAATGTGCTCGAATTTTGAATCCAACGATCTAAGAACCTTCTCCATTATTCTCACTTCATCTAATTTCTCACCATTTCTTTTAAGGTTATTAGTAACCGTTAACACTCTTGAGAAGTAATCGGAAACTAGTTCACCTTCTTTCATTTGCAAAGCTTCAATTTCTTTTCTTAGAGTTTGAAGACGTACCTTCTTGACTTGTTCCGCTCCCTTGTAAGAGATTCGAAGCTTCTCCCATGCTTCTTTGGCCGTTTTTGCTTCGGCGACTTTCTCGAATGTATCTTCATCTAAACCTTGATAAATTAGGCAGAGAGCTTTCTTGTCTCTCTTCCTTAGATCTCTCAAACTATCGTTTTGAGTTTGAGATAGATTAGCTTCATTGTTTGATTCAATGAAGCCTCTCTCGACTATATCCCACACATCATGTGCTCCTAGAAAGTGTTTAAGAAAATTTGAGAAAATAGGAATTTTAGGAAGAAGAGGAAGATTTTATCTTTAGAAGAACTTGTTGTTTTATTGGAACAACTTGTTTTTTCTTTGGAACAACTTGACTACAAATGAGAGGGTATGGAGGTATTTATAGCCTCCAAATTACAAAATATCTCAATATTTTATTCCTAAATATAGAGAATTCTTTCAAAATATCTTTAAACAAATATCTAGATATTTCTTTTTAAGAAGGTGGAAGATGATTCTAGATATATTCTAGAATTTGTCTAGAATTTGGATCAAGTTTTACTTATGCCCAATTAGTATTATTGGATCATTGATCCAATAATTAAACTTGACCCAAAATCAAGTTTAATTTTCAACACCAGACACCAGAATTCTCCACTCTCACTGTTCTTCTCGTAGTATTCCTTCAGCTCCCCTTTCTCTTCGAACAATCTCGACAAGAATTGATACTCCTTGGAAAAAGATCCTTCTCTCTCCGGATTTTGATCCTCGTCACCCTCGTGCGTATCCGATCCAACTCCGCCGGATTCTCTACCGAAGAATTCGCGACAGGTGCGATGGATATTTCTCTGAAGCTTGTTCACAGCGAACTTTGCTTTCTCATCTGCCGGAACAGGTCGCGCCTTCTTACATTGGTTAGATTCGGGCCATTCGGATCCCGTAGGAGAAGACCGAGGCATTTGCTTCACGGGCCATTCCCGACTCGAATTGGGCCTCGGGCGCTTGTTATTGTAGAGATTATTAAAAAAGTTAGGGTTTATGGTTATGATCTGCCGACCAATGGCTCCATATCGAGAGAGAAGCTGCAAATCCGCCGGCGGGATGTAATTCGGATGCCTGGATCTCAGAATCGGGTTGAAATTAGGGCTGGAGGACGGGTTCCGGATCGGAGGACCTTGATGCCATAGCGAGTGAAGGTAGATAACGTCTTGCTTCAGAGATTCATCGTCGTAAGGATTCATTCTTTGCTTCCGCTTTACCCTAAAAGACTCCCGACGCTGCAGAAATTATGTTCCCCTTTTGCCATTAGTTTACTTTCATTCATCAGGTCCCTTTTAACGGCCAAAACTTTCACTTTTTAATATTTTCACCCGTTTTCTCTGTTTTTAACAAATTAAACCCTAAACTTTCACTTTGAACTATTCTCGCCTAGTCTCTGTTGTTTCATTAATGGAGCCGCAAACTTTCACTCTAAAGAATTTCATCCATTTCAGGGTTTACTATTTAACGATCAGGAATGAACTGATTTGGCCTTCTCGAAAATCTTATGTATGACAATTTATAAGAAAGAAAGAAAGATTTCGAAATCATTGTCTATATGTAAGAGTGAACCAACATTATAGGAACACAATGCATCAAGTACATTCCTATATCTCTATTTCCCAGATCTCATACAATGAGAAGTCTATAACAAAACGTGATATCTAGACCACGACACAAATTCAAACTAACTTCGCATTTGTGTCTTTACATATTAAAAATATTTTGACGTTATTTGTAAATTTCAAACGCAAACGTAGGTAACAAGCAAAAATATTGATCTAATCTTGTTCTAATCAATATCGATATCCATGCATAGATCTAATGTTGTTAATTATAACTTTTAACCAATAAGGCAAATTTCAAAATGCAAATACGCAGCTGTATTTTGTCACTACAACATAAAACTAGGATACAAATTTAAACCGTGCATGCATGCAATTCCGAACATCAATCATTTCCTATATGATATATCTATTTAATTGTCATGTATCGAACTTTTCATATATGTTTCTTATAATAGAAAGACACAATTTCACCATTTTCGCAGTTATAAAATCGTTAAGACCCGACAAGAAACCTACGGCAAAAAACTAAACAAGCCTCGAATGTTTGTACTAACATTCGCATATGTATATATATTTAGGCCTAGTTAAGCCGAAACTAGGGTTTACTCGTGTCTATGTATGTACATAATATATTCTCTAGGGTTTACAGTGTCGTAAAATAAAACAGAATATACGCCAAAATTCGTCATTACAAAACCACACATGTATAGTTAAATACGATATTATAACAGGTTTAGTTCATTAGGTGTATATAGTTTGGCGTATGTATAACACTCAAGTCTGCAACAAGAGCTTGGTTTCAAGATCTAATTCATATACATATGTAGAATTGCAGATAAAACATAAACGTGCACGTGGTAACTAATAGAGAGTATTGCATA
Organism: Pugionium dolabratum; assembly: GCA_018901945.1. NCBI lineage: Eukaryota > Viridiplantae > Streptophyta > Magnoliopsida > Brassicales > Brassicaceae > Pugionium > Pugionium dolabratum. The sequence continues at coordinate 72,597 of JAEVFF010000188.1, forward strand.
TAAGATAAACAAATGCTTACCATCATTAACTGTCCACTTTTGTTTTATTATCTTATTGTTTGTTTGCTTGCTTGCTAAGAAGGCAAATTGGAGCTACTACTAGCTCCCGTTGTACCATATTCACCATCATGACTCTTCATTCGATTCCTCTTCTTCTTCTTCCTTTTCTTGTACGGAACTCCTCTTGCCTTTGCTTGTGAATCTTTCACTTCCCTCAGAAAAACCCTAATTCCACCGCCCGCAAAAGGGTTTCTTTCCGGTAAGCCTCCGTTCTCCTCGAAAGCCGCTCTAAGCCGTCCGATCAAAGCATCTAAGCTCCCCCACGCCTGTTTTAAAGGACAGGTACACTGTCCCTCTGGTTCAACTTGTCCGAAGAAAACGCATCCATGGACATGAACCTTTGTCTTTCCGAACTGGTCAAGATATTGGAGGAAATCGAGTATGTGGTTCGAGCCACACTGTGAGATGTGAACCGGTGGCTGCTGGTTACGCAAGTATTGACAAAAGGTATTCCAGTCTCGTCGTTTCTGTGACTCGTACCTGCTTAACGCCGGTGGGTTAGGTGGTGACTGTGATTGCAATTGAGACGATCCTTCTCCTTTGCCTTCGTTGCTAGTACTAGCCATGGCTTTGATCGGTTCTTGTTGATTTCTCAATCGATGATGATCACTGTCTACATGGCTAGTAGAGGTGATCCATAAGATTTGTTTTTAGTTGATTTCTCTTTTGGTATATTGAAAGAGAAAAATATCTAGAAGATATAGAGAAACTAATGTCAATGATAGTGTGGGAAAACTTTAGAATTTTTATACACCAATTAATTAAAAATAAAATAGAATAATACATTAAAATATCATCATTTTAATTTTATCTTTAAAATTTATCATAATAAAACTAAAATTCTAAAAATAACATAAATTATTATATGAAAATAATTATTTATATTAAATAAACTATATACAAATTAAATGATAATGTTTGAATTCACTTTTTCTAATTTAAAATTTAATTTTTTCATTAAAAATATGTTTTTAATTATTTTAATATTAACAAACATTTTATATAATAATATTTTAATTAATTGTCTTTAAAAATAATCATGTTATGTTATTGGGTAAATTATTTGATGGGAATATATATTAATATAGACACACGTAGCATCAAAACAATAAGAGGTAGAAAATACTAAAGCTAATTAAGTAAATGTGTATTATGTAGATGATCTTCTGGGATCAGGTTTAGAGGAGATAGGACCCACGAGAATGCTTTAGTTTTTTCTTTTTCGATAGGTAGACCTATCAAATTATTACCTATTCCTTTTACATGTACGATTACCATTTAAGTATTGTTTACTATTTACTTTATTCAAATTATAATTTTGTTTCCATTCAGCATAACAATCATTGTTACTGTGATAATGGGCTGATTGATTTGTACTGTTGTTTTAAGCTTAAATATTTTTGTTGTGAGTTTTAAATAAATGGCTAAATGACATGTTTAGAAAAAAGTCATCAATAACATAAGTGAACTTAGAACTAAAATTTAAGATTTTGAACATAAGTGAACTTACATAAGTGAACATTGAATGTTCTAGGAGAGTTAAAATGCAATTAGTTATATTTTAACTTTACAAACTTTTTATAAATGTTAGAGTTATAAAAACCATTACCATCATCCCCTATATATAGGACAAACTAATGAAAACAAATATGACTAAAACACAAACACTTTTATTGTTAAATTTTAATTAACCACATGAATTCAATAGAAATTATAAATAAAAAAATCCTAAATCGGAAACATTTTGAATTGTATATAATACATATGAATTAATTCACTAAATTATCAATTAATTTTGAATTTAAGTTTCACAATCTATCATAACATCATATTCCTAACACACATTGCACAACTCAAATCAAAATCAAAGTTATCCATAAAAAAAAAACTCAATCAATATAATCCAAAATTATCTATACATACTTAAAATATTAGTAAAATCATTAGTTAAATGAATTATTATTTTGAAGAAATATTTGAAAAATATCAAAAACGCCAATATAATAAGAAAGTATATTCATATTGAACCGTAATAAAACAGCAATAGGTTTTGTTATCATTTTTCATTAAAAACCCTAAAATTTAGTATTGGATTGTCTCAAATAGAACCGAAACAGATACAAATCTATTTAGGTCCCAATCCGAAAGATCTGCGTCGTTGTTACTTGTTTCAAGTTTTGTCATCTACAGAATTTTAATAACTAAATTGTTCTGTTTTGGCTGCCACACTGAGACACTGACCCGATCATAGTTATAAAATTACGTATAATAAATTTGGAGGAATCCATTATCCAAAATTACTTGAATAGTCTTTATGTAAATTATAGGGTAACAGTTGTGGGCTGCCTTACTTTATAATAAAAGTCATTGCCTACCTACTCACCTAGGTTCTGATTTTTCGAAATTCGAATTATCATTAATAAACAGATAAAAGTATTGATTATAAAATGATACCAATTTGACTCGATATTTTTATGCAAAAGCTTTTAACTGCATACTATAAATAAGGGATATAATTGGACTTTATCCAGTGGGTATATGTGCTTACACTTACGTATGTATTTTTTGCCAGAAAATAAACAAAGTTTTTTTGCACCTTTGGGGTTAAGAACTAATAAATAACGAATCAAATTAAAACATTAATACACATAATCTTTTTCAATAAATAAGACAAAAGATTTGCTCCACAAAAACCATGGTTGTTCTAGGTGGTGAAATCCACATTCAGACTTGTTTTCAGAAGAAAAAATTTATATAATCCGATTTTATTATATATTTTATTTTCGTAATCAATATTAAAAATTTTAAAAAATTATTTTAAATATGAGATAAATTATATATATATATATCATTTAAATAAATAAAATAAATAAATAATTATTACTTTTAAATAATTTTTCCCACTGGATCAAAATCTAGTGTCATGATAAAAAGGAACTAAAATTGAAAAAGTTTCACTTTAAATGTTTGATCATTTCCATGATTTTATTTTTGTAAAAACAAATTTACTTAATTTTTTGTTTTATGTTCTTGATGTCATCAATTGAAGTGTTGACTTCTTTGTGCCGAGAAGAGCAGCAGTCAAAACATTTCTTCTCGCAAGAAAGCCCAAACGTTTGCAATCACGATCGCACTTTGCCTTACAATCAATTACTGTTGTCGAGCCTTGTCTAATTTGTCAACATAAGGCCCATTAAAAACTGGTCGTTTTAGGCGGCGACCAAGTTCGACTCCATCTGAACAATGATTGTTCGGATAAGATTGAGATTGTTCCGCATTATTGTTCAATGATTGGCAGACCGGTTCAACCGGTCAGCCCGGGTTTTTAATTGTACTAAGATATGTGTATATGACATTAAGAAATCGACAATAGTAATAAAATTGAAAAATAGATTTATAAAATCTTAGTCTCTCATATAAATAAAAAATAAAATTTATTCTACTTTTTTGTGCAATTGAAGTTTTATAAAAAATGATTAAAAGATTGTAATTTAGGTTTATAGGAAAAAAGGAAATAATAGGACTTTTTGTTTTTATAGAAGTGTAAATAAAAAATGTAAAAATAATTATTAAAAGCAAATAACTGACTGCTATTATCATAATTAAAAAGTTGCGGTTGCGTCATGTGATCAAACGTTGTTCATTTGACCGACGCAGGTTTTTAAGGTCAAATATTGCGGTCGACCACAGAAAACTATGGTAAAAAAATTTAATCGTTTACGATCAAATAATTGCGATACAACCTGCGTCCACAACCTATAGTGATCAAACGAATAACAATATTATAGCGTATAAACGCAACGTCTGACCGCAAGTCACTGCCGCAAACGTTGCGGACAAACGAATAGCGCAAATATACATTATTGATTTTTTAAATATAGGTTTTACTCTAATTGGATTCGTTACGATTACTGATAAATCCACTACAGTTTTCAAAACACTGGAAGTTCCGTATGGCGTGCAATGGCCTTCACCAATTCGATACGGTTTAGCAATGCAACACAGTAACCCTTCACCAATTCGATACGGTTTAGCAATGCAACACAGTAACTGGTAATGGATCTAATCAAAATAATACTGCGAGACTGATTGTGGTGGATGCATAGCACTTTGAAAATCAGAAGTATAATATAAAGCTGATGTCTTTTAAGATAAAAAAGGTAATATATTCACTAAACGGTACACGAACACCCATTATTAGTAAATTTGACGGTAAATAAAAAGATGGCAAGTAGACACTAATATTTGATGTAGGCAACAGAAGAAGTATTGTCGTCTTTGATGAGTGTACCGAGATAAGGAGCGATCAAACATTTCTTGTCCTTTTCCTTGTAGAAGTAACCCAAACACTTGCAATCACGATCACATTTTGCCTTACAATCGTTTACAGAAGTTGGGCCTTCTCCATCATTCACATACGGCCCAGTAAAATGCTCTACACCGACTATCTTGTAATAGTTTACGGTTTTAGACTTGCAAAACTGCGTCGTTTTCGGTGCTGAGCATTTATCGCTCCATCCGAGTAATCCTTTAGGCGTCGGGCACGCCACGCACATTCCTCGATCGCAATAACCGAAATCGCCGCAAAACGACGGTAAGCCACATTGACGGACAAAGTAACTGGAGAAGAAAGAGAAACTCTCTTCCCATTTGAGGTATGTTGCGGGATCGTAATACGAGAAGGCCTTGAGGCTCCCGTCGGAGCCGAGTCTGAGATACGAAATCGTTCCGTTGTAGTTTATTTTGTTCAGGTTTAAAGTTCCGCCTCCGTTTCCGATGGGTCGGACTTGGAGCAACCGTCGGTTATTACCGGGATTCGTCGTGGGTTGTTGTGGTGCGGGTTCTAGAAGGAGCTCGTAAGCTGACGGCTCCGTTAAATTGTCAAACTCCCTGGTAACGGCGAATGTAACGGTGCCGCGGAAGTCGTGATCCGGCCATCCGCCGTATACTAACGGGTTACCGGTTTTGTTAACGTACATTGTTAAACCTTTGTTATCTAGCACCATACTGTATGGACCATCTGAGCCGTCCATGTCGGATTTACGGCTAACGAGTTTGTTAACTCCGTTAACTTTAAGGGATTGTCCGGTGAGGAGTGTGTCGGTAGGATGGTCGAAACTCTGCCAGACGAATTTTCCGTTTTTGTCGTGTAGTACGATGTTGCCGTTGGGCAAGATCTCAAATCCAGTGACGCCTTTGTTAGCTGTATTAGTCTGCCACTTGACTCGTCCGTTTGACTCAGCGAGCACGAGATTGCCGTCGCGGCCGAGTGAAAGTGTGGAGTTTTCACCGACGGGATTGTTCCGGTTAGCGTCCCAGATCCAACGCATGAGAGACTCGTCACGCCTGAGTCCGACTCGGAGAGCTAAGACATAGGCGCTAGGCGTAGTATTGTAAAACAAGAGCTGAAATGGCCGTTTGAAGAAGCTCTGGTTAGGGGATTCGATGAATCGGTAACTAGCGTCGTACTCGGTGATTCGGTCGCCGAATTCGCCGTCATTGACGACTCTGAATTGTTTTTCCGGTGGGACTTGTGCTATAGCCACCGAAATAGTGGAAATGGCAAGTGCCAGGATTAAGATGATGTCAAATCGAAGCATTTCTTTTGTTCTTAGTATTGGAGCGAGATGATTTTGTACAAGATGTTACTTGTGTCACGGCTATATATATACTTTCCATGGCTGTAGTTTTTTGAAAAGTCAAAGTTGCGAATTGCGACCTGACTACAAATCAAAGCAAATTCGTGCTGTACAGTACATAGGGCCCAATGGTTGATCTTTTATTCAGATAAGGTTTGCCTATTCAGATAATGGAATATCCGAATATTACTATACTTTTTTTAATATATTATAATTTATTTTGTCTCGTTAGTAACTTTTGTTTCTTACCTTTTCATGAATTTTGTTCTTTGAAGTTTTTCTTAATACTACCGTTTTCTAGAAGACTTAAATCCAGATTTTCAGTCTAAATCAATTCTGAAAACGTTGTTTAGTTTTGACAAAGCATCTCAGTACGCACCGGCGTGTATGACTTGTATGTGTTGTGGTTCTGACATAATGTTTTTGAAGAAACACATTTTTCAATGGTATAACATGATTCAGTTAATTAGTAGAGTTTCGTAATTCTTTGGCAAAGATTGATTCATCTCAAAAATGTTTATGCTATTCCATCATTATACTATTATTATCTTGAGATCATATCAATCAATCATCACCGACGTTTTGTTAATTTGTGATGAACCATCAAATTTGTGTATCTTTCATTTCAATAATTAAGTACACGTATCCATGGGTACCTAAGATCTATATGTATCGGATTCTTACATGTGTACCCAAGAAAAACCGAAAAGTAAAATACTGACAAAGACATCTACGTTACCACTGACGAGCACTTAAAGCATCAATTTTTAAAGCACATAAGTTCTCGAGACAGAGTATTTCAAAATGAATGCTTACCAAAATATACATACCTTCTAGAGAAGAGCAAGAGAAAGTAGTACATTTGATATCCTAAACAGAATATTACGCAATTTCTCCATCTTAGGTGAGCCTAAGAGGATATCAACGACCATCTTGATCAGAGATTCTTGATCACAGATTATACACTGTTCAATACAAAATTTATAAACTGGTCGATATCAAGACACAAACACTTATGCATCCACTGAAAAAATGAAGAAGAAGAAGTGTTTCTGAATAATACGTTTTTCTTGCTTGAATTTTCTTACAACTTCTTACTCTATTTATACAAAAAGAAAACAAAAGAAATTTAAACTAAAACAATTAAAATCGACATGGACATGTTTTGTCTTCATCTTGAGTTTGAAGTGATTCAAACCTATTTTGCAGAAAAGGCTGTCGTGTGCCCAGTCTGCTTTCGTCCTTCTTGTCTCCTCTGCTCATGATCTCTGTTTTGCAGAGATGTGGTACGGTTTCTGTCAAGAGGAAGCAGGTAGCCGTTGGGTTGATTTGACTTTGATATGGGCTTTATTTTTTGACTGGGCTTAGCATTAGGATCCAACAAATGAGATGAATAACCAGCTTGAATGTTGTCGCCGAGAAGCTCTGTTTTATTTGAAGAAAACAGAGCATGAGGAGAGGCAGCTCGTGAAGAGGGAGGTAATGTAATATCCCCCCTCAAACTGGTGGTGGGAGGAAACCCAACACCCAGTTTGTTGCGCAGCATTACAAAGGATCCCCGTGGTAAAGACTTTGTGAATATATCGGCTAATTGCAAGGAAGAAGGAACATGATGCGTTTCGATAACACCGAGAGCAACTCGTTCCCGAATATAGTGATAATCGGTCTCAAAGTGCTTCGACCTGTTATGAAACGCAGGATTTGTCGTAAGATGAACCGCCGATAAATTATCACAATGCAGTTTTGCTGGCTTAGCTTGAGGAATTCCCAAATCCCGTAGAATAGAAGTGATCCATGTTAATTCAGCAGCTGTGTCTGCAAGAGCCCGATATTCTGCTTCGGTTGAAGAGCGGGACATTTTGTTCATGAGTATAGGGGCATGAAAGTTGATGTTTTATACCACAATTCGACAAATGAGATGTGAATTTTTTGCTTATAAACTCTCCTCCTCCATCACTTTGAAAAACCTTTATTCTCTTGGTGAATTGTGTTTCAACTAGTCTTTGAAATTGCAGAAATATGCCATAGAAATCTGACTTGAGACGTAGTGGGTAAAACCAACTGAACCTTGAGAAGTTGTCCACAAAAATAACATAATACTTGAACCCTTGTACAGACGCAATTGGAGAAGGCCCCCACAAATCACAATGGATCTTTTCAAGTGGTTCATTAGACTTAGAAGACGAAACAGAAAAAGATATACTCAAACTCTTCCCCATCTGGCAAGGTTCACAAATGGGTTGATTGGTGCTCTTATTAATCATGATTGCCTTGCTATTGTGAAGGTGTTGGAGGACTTGTTGATTTGCATGCCCAAGACGAAGATGCCAAATGTTGTTGTCCGTAGCCTTTTGTCGATTTGAGTAGAAAGCAACAAAGTTTTCATCCTCCAACACATATAAACCATTACGTCTTGGTCCCTTGGTTAGAACTTTCTGCGTTGCTAAGTCCACTATGCATACCTTTGATGCATCAAAAAATATACCACAAGGATAATCTTCACACAATTTAGATACCGATAATAAAGATTTCTGAATGGATGGACAAACCAACACATCTTTTAATAACAACTGACCTGAAGATGAAGGCAAGACAGTTGAGCCCACATGTGTGATTGGAAGAAGAGACCCATTTCCAACCATGACATTTTCTGAACCATTATATGGTTTTACCTCATGAAGATGTGCTTGAGAGTCTACGACATGGGCTGAGGCACCTGAATCTGGGTACCACTCCCTTCCAGAACTATCAGAAGCTTGCATCAAAGCTGTCAAAGCTTGAGGAGTATCATCACTTTGGTAAGAGTTATCAAAGCGATTCCAACATTTTAACGCAGTATGTCCCATTCTTCCACATATTTGGCATAGAGGGCGTTGGAAGGAAGAGTTAGAAGAGCCATTTGTTTGAGACACTTGCTGATAAAAGCCTCTTCCTCTTGATGAATATCCTCCACGACCTCGAGGTCCTCCAAATCTGTTATATCCTCTTCCACGGTTAGTGTTGCTGGGATTTGAATAGGTTTGTTGTTCAGTGTGAAATGCCATGTGAGGAGTGACATTGGAGGCAGCTTCTCTGGACTGAAGACGCTTGTCAAAGTTCCCAACTGTAGAGACAGCATCATTAAAGGTTGGTGTTGGATAACGAGACAAAGAATCTTCAACAACCGTCACTATGGGATCATATTCCTTGTCTAAACCATTGAGAAAGGTGAAGATCTTCATGGAATCATCAACTGGCTGACCTATGAAGCTCAGCTGGTCACATATGGCTCGAAAGGCATGACAATACTCAGCAAATGTCTTCCCGGTTTTTGAGATACTTTGTAGATTTCGTCGTAACTCAAAGACACGAGCAGCAGAACTTTTGTTGAAGTTTTCTGCAAGTGCAATCCATATCTCTTGTGAAGAAGAAAGACCAAACACATATCCAAGTACCTCTTCACTAAGAGTGCCCAAAAGCCAGGAGCGCACGAGCTGATCAGTGCAGTACCATTCTTCGTATAGAGGGTTGGTAATAACTTCATTATTGTCAACTGTTATTGTTGGTGGAGGTCTCTGTTGGCTGCCATTGACGAATCCCAATAACTTCTGGCTGCTTAAAAGAGATTCAAATTGGGTTTTCCACATTAAATAGTTGCGATCGTTCAGCTTAAGTGTCACTGAACTTGCAACATGAATATTGGACGGGAAAGGGTAAATATCTGGATTTCCCTCCATTGTAGAGCCTGTGAGGGCTTACTACAGCTCTGATACTATGAGAAAATGAAGAAGAAGAAGTGTTTCTGAATAATACGTTTTTCTTGCTTGAATTTTCTTACAACTTCTTATTCTATTTATACAAAAAGAAAACAAAAGAAATTTAAACTAAAACAATTAAAGTCGACATGGGCATCTTTTGTCTTCATCTTGAGTTTGAAGTGATTCAAACCTATTTTGCAGAAAAGGCTGTCGCGTGTCCAGTCTGTTTCCGTCCTTCTTGTCTCCTCTGCTCATGATCTCTGTTTTGTAGAGATGTGGTACGGTTTCTGTCAAGAGAAAGCAGGTAGCCGTTGGGTTGATTTGGTTTGACTTTGATGTGGGCTTTATTTTTTGATTGGGCTTAGCATTAGGATCCAACAAATGAGATGAATAACCAGCTTGAATGTTGTCGCCGAGAAGCTCTGTTTTATTTGAAGAAAACAGAGCATGAGGAGAGGCAGCTCGTGAAGAGGGAGGTAATGTAATATCCACCTCATTTGTTTCACCATCTTTGCTCGAAAAACTTTTTTTTAAAGCTTATAATAAAACTATCTAATGTCTGAGAGCACAAACGCAAAACTTTCACATTTCGAATTCCTTGAGTGTTGTGAACTCGAAAGAACTTCGGTCGGAGAGATAAGCCCCTGGAGACCGCATCTTATTTCTTTTCTTGAACTAAATTCGTTAAATATATTTCCCTTTCTTTAATTTTTTTTACAATTAGCAAAATTATTTTATAATTTTTCAGTCCCATCAGTTAATGCCAATAATGTATTTCGTGCACGTGGGTTCGTGCTTTAATGGTCTTTTAATATTCACATATATAATATAGACGGCGCTACAATCAAAGTTCTTGAAAAAATAGTATCCTTGAGTTTTTATATATCTGAAATTGATTTATAATTTTCTTCACTTTCCTTTATTACGATGTAACTTGAGAATCAGTTCACCATTTTTATGCAGAGCACAACAAACGAAATTTGACCTTATTGATACGCAACACAATATTCATATGACTTTCACACCTTAAAGAACCGACTTCTTGTTACCATTGGGAGCCTTAACATAGGCAACCAGTGAAGAATCTCCGGTTCTAGTTAATGTCCTGAGCTCGTAACCCAACCAACACCTCGAACTCTTCCTATTGTAGAAAAATCCTAAACACTTACAATCACTCGTACACTTGTCCCCACAAGCTTTCTCCGTCGTAGACGAGCCACCGTTATACTTAGTCATAAAACTATCAGCTCCTTCGATCTTGAAATAGTGAAATGTCTTTGGATCGCAACTAGTTAGACTTGGTGTTTTACAAGTCTCATCCCAGCCGAGAAAACCTTTGTCGGTAGGACAAGCGTTACACTGACCTTTCTTACATAAACCAAACCCCAAACAATGCTCAGGAATCCTACACTCGTCGTTACCGTCAGTGTCGTCGTTAGTAAACGCCGTGTAAGTAACGTCCCAAGCCGTCGAAGTCGCTAACGTACTGTAACTCCAAACTCTAACGTTTCCATCTGATTCTAACCGAATAAAACTCAACGTTGCGTTGTGTTTCGGTCGCGAGAGGAATGTTGAAACGTTGAATTGAGAACCAGAGTCGACGCCTTCCATATGTAGACCCCATGTTGTGTCGGAGTCCTCCTCGGCTTGGAACGTCATCGACTGTAATTGAGTGATTTTGGAGAAAAATTCATATTCATAATAAGCTATTGGTTTCGGAGTATTTTTTGTCGTGTAGTACAAAACTAGTTTACTGGCTTCCATCACGAGACTGTACGGTCCGTTTGTGTTAGCCGATGGAGACAGTCTACTTACGAGCTTGTTCCGACCGTTAACTTTTAAAGACTGGCCGACGAGAAGCGTGTCGGTCGGAGAATCGAAACTTTGCCAAATGAATTTTCCGTTGGAATCGTATATTACCATATTGCCATTTTCCAAAATTTTGATTCCCACGGCGCCTTTGTTAGCCGTGTTTGTTTGCCAGACCACGCGACCATCGGCTTCGGCGAGTACAAGGTTTCCATCTTCTCCGAAAGTCAACGTCGCGTTTTCTTTGACCGGTGAGCCTCTGTTTGCCTCCCAAACCCAACGGAGAGTGGATTCTTGAGCTCTGTTTCCGATTCTGAGAGCGAGAGTGTATGCATTTGGAGTTGTGTTGTAGAAACAGAGACGGAAGTTGTCGTTGAAGGGTTGGAAGCCACGTACGTCGGCGTTGTATTCGATCGGACTGTAGTCGGTGTAGCCTCCTTCGTTGACCACTCGGAACTGGTCGTCGACGGGAACTTTGGCTTGTGCTCCGATCAAGAAGATGGAGACCGAGAAGCAGATCGCTAATGTGAATGAGAATTCCATTTTTGTTATGTGTTTAAATGAATTTTGGTGTGATTTGTGTATATCGAGTAAGCTTCTATTTATAGGAGCCGAGGAAGTCTTTGTTTTATTGGTTTTAAAAATGTTAGCTTATTTTGAATTATTTTTTTTCAACACGATTACCATTTGGTATTTGTTTTATCTAAATCCAGTCAACTGTTGAGAACGAGATCTAATCCAGACCATAGCTAAGGTTTTCATGATTTTAAGTTTTATCTATTGTAAATTCAGTATGATTTATTGAACAAAAAAGGAAAGGAATTCTAATAAACCTCCAGCTTGCTATCGATTTCACAATTAATATATTTTAAAGGATTGTTTTCTACAAAAAAAAAACTTAATTATTTCTGCGATAAAGAACAAATAAATTAGCTTTTTCTTTGGCGAAATTGACAAATTAGTTAATAGATTACATTCGCCCCACCAGGATGCTCGCTGGTCGCTTCTCAGAACTCGTCGTTGGATTTCTTTGACTTTTTTTTCCTGTTATCTTCTCTTATAAATTATAAGCGACAGGAAACTATTTATTATATTTTATAAAATAAAATTTTACAAAAATAATTTATATAAATAGTTTATATATTGAAATATTATCTAAAATTTAAAAGAAATACTATCATGATAATAATATATCATAATTATATTATATATAATTTAAAATATAGTCTTATGTATTATTTTATATGAATAAATATTCATTTTCTATGTGGAAAGATTTGAAAATTTGAGATTTAAAAAAAATTCTAGTGAAAAAATATTTTGAAACTCAATTAAAATTAAAACAAAATATAAGTGTTTACACTAAAACCATTAAAAAATAAATAAATATTTTGGTATAGAAATTAAAATATATTATAGATAAATATAAAATAGTATAATTATAGTTTGACTATTTTTTCAAGTAAACTAGTTTATAAATAAATTTAAATCAAAATGTTAGTATTGTTGTCAAGAATAGAATAATTTATATATTAATTATTAGTAAGTAATGTAGTGAAAGATTTGTAAAATTTACTCTAATGATTTTATGTGTATTAATGGTTATTGAATGACATATGTTGTAATTTATCTAGTAAATTAAGTATTGTTTTAAATTTGCTTGAGAGATTATAAAAAACGATGCTTTAGTATGGCATAGTTATAAATAACACGTTAATATGAAATTATTTTATTAAAATATTTTTGAATTAATATATTAAAGATGGTTTTTTAAAACAAAAAGATTAAAAGCACAATTAAATTAATTGCGGGCATGTGCAACTATAAAACAAATTAACATGAGGCAGCAACTTTGATTATTAAAGGGCTGGCCCTCGAAGATAGGTACAGAAAATATAGAAAATTAAGTACTTTGGAACCAAATTGAGAGGGAATCGATGAACCAGCGATTTCTACTCATTGTTTAAGATGTACTAATTATTGAATCGAAGTTATATACTATTTAAAATGTTGATAAAAAAGGCTGTATAAAAAAGACGTTGATCAATCATAAATACCCAGTGAGAAAAATTCTTATTTTAAACCACGGTCCTATTTTCTTGACCATTACTATTTCTTTTTGGCTTTAGCCATTATGAATTGTCAACTTTATTTGAATTATTTATTGATACCGCATAGATCCTTTTTTTAACGTCCACGTCACGAAAGTAAGGATAATTTAAATCTTATAAAGCTTTACTTAAATAAAAAACGAAATTGAAAAAGGAAATAGCACATTTACAGTTGTATTATGCAAAAAAACAGAAAAAAACTTAAAAAGAATTTCTAATATATTAATTAAAAGTCATTTTAACAAAATAATTTTATTTTCATGTGTGATTTACAAATATATTACGTTGATGTGTCATACTATTAGAATATCTAAAGATAAATATTAAATAAGACATAATTTACTATAATATTTATGTAAACTGTCATTAAACAGTATATTATATGTAAATCCCTAATATTTTGACACTAAATATATTTTGTCATAAAATACAAATATAATATATAACAAAAAATTATAAATTTTGAAAAATTAGTCAAACAAAATATAAAACAAAAGTTTAGTTTAATTAAACTTTTTATCACATCTACAATTTTTATCCAATATAGATACAATTTAAATATATTTATAATCTAATTTTATTATCTATTTTATTTTCGTCATATTAAAAGATTTAGAAAAATTATTGAGATAAATTATATATATATCTGATTTATATTAATAAAATAAATAATTAATTGTAATGTCTGAATATTTTTAGGTCAAAATCTGTTACCAAATTAATTTTAGTATTAACCAAATAAAGAAATTGCATAATCAACTCAATAATTAAAAAAATAATTTGCTAATAAAGAAATTGTAGAATGAAATAAATTTAAGATTTAAATGGTCATTATTTTCGGTAGAGAGTTCTCTTATGATAAATCGTTAATGATGAAATCTGATCCGGTGTTCATGTGTGTCCCAATACTCGGCGGCTTGTCAGGTAATTGGGCCCCGTAAGACAAGTCCTATTCGGCGTCTCAATGAATCTGACAACTTTTATCATTATTTTGTCAATTTGTCTAGGTCCATCTGTCAACTCGTATTTAGCGTAAAAGCAATACATTGTTTTTGGGAATCAATATAAGCAGTATAACTATATAATATTATAATTTTTCTGAGAGAAATAATAATGTTAATACATTGTTCAGACTGGTTACTACAGGCCCATCAGTATCTTCTGATTCATTTCTCATGCAGCTTTGTTGGGTTGAATTCTCTGTTGCTTACCCAAGAATGTATGTAATCGTAGCCCAACCATTTTGACAGTAGTGACGCAGAACTTATGTAATGCAAAAATGTTAGGGAATATATTTATAGTAATTAAAACCTCGAATATCATGTGTATACACAAATTAATGAAAACTATAGATAAGTTCTGCATTACATTATCTTTTGAAGTATGTTCATTAACATATAAATGCGGATCAGCTCATATGCCTTTTGCAGGTTTTCAACTAATGTAAAAGACAATGGATTTATAGATTTAGGTGAAACAATATTATCGCCAGGCAGAGCAACTATTCTGAACATGTTAGCATGAGAAAGAAGAAAAAAACTCTAAACAAAAACTAAACAGATTATGCATCAGAATGTGCTTCTTGTTCTAAAATCTCACACTTTGCTCGCTTCAGTACACAGTTTCCAATAGAGTTCGAATTTTGACAGAGCATGAAGACACAGAATATGCAAAGTCCTGTTTCACGGTAGAAGAACTGGTCAGAAACTATTTTGCAATATTTGACACAAGAAAGAAAAGTCTCTCATATGAATGCAACATTGTGTCTCTGTTCTTTTACTAATGTTCTCTTCAGATAGATTTTGTGGCTATGTTTGTTTGCCGGAAACTTGCATCAAATGTCGAACATAACATATTGGTTTGTAATGTTCCTCATCAGGTACTAACACGCTCTTTTACATTAAATATGGATGTTGTTTTTTTTTACCTGCATATGCAACGGTTACATCTGATATGAAACGCCCGAGCGCTGATAAGAAGTAAAGGCAGATTACGACCTATAAGACAAAGCACCGGACTAAAATCTTCAGCATAGGACACAATAACTGAGTTAAACAATCAGCATTGCACTGCATCTATATGGTATCTGGGCAAAGACAGTAATATTTTGATGCTAATGCATATACGGATGATCAATGAAGGACACACTTGCCTTGACAAAAAGCCTTTTGTTGTGTCCTGTTGCGGCAACCCTCAGAACGGCTTCTGCTGCTCCAATGGTATTAGCTAAGCGAGCAACGATGTGACTTGCTGTGTCCTGTGATATTTGTCACTCTAGTGCATCCACTGGAACCCATGAGAAGAGATAAGACTTGTAAATCATGTGGTTGAAAAAGCAAGACTCTTGGAACAGATTATATACCAGAGATCATGGGATCACTGAGAAGATCTGGAATTATGACTCATACATTGATCAAAAGGATTATCATTGATTCAGCAGAAGCAAAAGGAGATCTAGTTTCAGCCCACGACCTTGGAGTTTGTGTGGGAGTGTATGAAAAACCATTATTGAAAAAACAAACCAAATTTCATCGGCAGAGAGAAGACATGAGAAATGCAAAGGCAAGAAATACGTCTGTACAGTGTTTCATTTAGCGCTCAAACATAAATTAGCATTGAACAGCCTTACAACCACATCGCTAAAGCACAACCTAGTTTGGAAAATCCAATTGGGGACTCAGAGAGAATCGACAAATTTGGGCGAAATCTGAGAGAACTTGCGATACATTGAGTTGGCGGAAAAGGAGACCGAGAATAGCGAGAAGAGCACAAGAGAACTATGAGAACATCGGAGAAGAAGAGAGAGAAGAGTTGCGTTGCAATATACGCAATGGTAATACACAAGCGTCCCACTAATCAGAAATCCTTATCGCCTTTCCTATTTCTCCCATCTCTTTCCACTCAAAAACTTGTTTTCCTTTATTCATACACAGATTTTCCCAGAAAGTTTTTTTTTCACACCCAGAAATAAATAAACCGATCTTTCTCTTGTTGTTCAGGAAACCGCACAAAATGGACCACTTATTGGGCCTTAATTAGATATCATTAGCCCAGAAAAATTCTGTCACGTGGCAGTTGAGCAGAAAGTCGGATCTATAAGCGTAGCGTGTGAAGTCATGTACAGGATCGCGCCACGATTTCGTCAATCAGATCAACTCTTTCAATATCTACGTGCCTCCCCTCTCTTCTTCTGACCACTCTTCCTCTCTGTTCACTGGTTAGGATCTCTACCTCTCTATAATTTTTGTTGTTTGGTCTATCTGATTGATCGAATTGTTCTATTTCGAAAATTCCATAAATTTTTTTTTCTCGATCTCTGATCTCTATTCCAAGTTTTTGGCGGTTTCCTATTGGTGTGTTTGTCGTTGTTGATCGGATCTCGGCATTTTTCAGGAGGTAAATTTGGAGTTGTTTTAATCTGTGGTTGCTGTCAAAATGCCGGCGTTTTACGGAGGAAAGCTCACGACCTTCGAGGACGATGAGAAGGAGAGCGAGTATGGTTACGTTCGTAAGGTATTATCCCGTTTCGTCGATCTGGTGTCGATTTGGTTTTTCCTGTTCCGATGTTCGTTATTGAGGATTGATAGATGAAAACTCGATCTGCAACCAGGTAAGATTGGTGGGAGAGCTAGATTTGTTTTCGTGAACTCTGGTTTACTTATTTCTCTTCCCTTAATTATTATGCGAGGATGAATCGGTTGATTCCGCCTTAGTTTCAGTGACTCGTTTGCGATTTTCTGATCTGATCTGATAGTTCTCAATGGCTTGACATTTCTCTGTCAATTATTTTTTGTAATCAGATTGGTAATACACAATTATTGCGATGCAGGTTTCAGGGCCTGTTGTTGTTGCCGATGGCATGGCTGGTGCCGCTATGTATGAGCTAGTGCGTGTTGGGCATGACAATTTGATTGGAGAAATCATCCGTCTTGAAGGGGATTCTGCCACGATTCAAGGTTTATTTTCTTGTTTCTTTGTGTAACTGCTCATCTTATCTGCCAAATATTTGCTTCTGGATTGAATGCTTTACGCCGCCTTCTGTAGAAATAATATATCTAAACTGATATTTGGCAATTTCCCTTTTGTCAGTTTACGAGGAAACAGCTGGATTGACTGTTAATGATCCTGTTCTTCGAACACACAAGGTTCATGAGTTCTTTTTCTTGGCCTTTAATTTTACTCTAGGGTTGTTCGTCTGCAACTAACAGATCAGTTGCCCTGATCTTTCAGCCACTTTCTGTGGAGCTTGGACCAGGAATATTGGGAAATATCTTCGATGGAATTCAGGTTCAGTTGGATTTAAAATCTTGCCAGACATGCAGTTTAGGACTTTTATGATTCGCTTCAACATTAAATACTGCAAACTGTGGGTTCTCACGGTTCTTTGGTTTCATTTCTTCAAATCACAGAGACCTTTGAAGACTATTGCGAAAAGATCTGGTGATGTCTACATCCCTCGTGGTGTCTCTGTCCCAGCTCTTGACAAAGATTGTCCTTGGGAGTTCCAGCCGAATAAATTTGGTAATGTGTTTTACTGCATAAGTCTGTTTATGAAAGTTTTCATATTGTCTTAATCTTGGTGGTCAACTGAATTGCAGGCGAGGGAGACACAGTAACTGGTGGTGACTTGTATGCTGTAAGTTTATTGGCCTCCTCCTTAATATCTTCTTGGCAAGGGAATTTTACACAGTTACTGTAGCGTTTCCCTTGTTTTTCACTGGGAATAATTTTTTCTGAAAGTCAAATATCACTTTGGAATGCAGACTGTCTTCGAGAACACTCTGATGACACATCATGTTGCCCTTCCTCCAGATGCCATGGGGAAGATCACTTACATTGCTCCAGCTGGTCAATATTCCCTTAAGGTTTGAGTTCGGTTTTCTCTAAAGTAATTTAAAGTAAATTACATTTCAAAACTTTCGTTCTTAGATTTCTTTTCCTCCAACATTTAAATTAATATTTGGCTAACTTCCTCTCGCTGTTGGAGATCATGATGGGCTTGCTGCTAATGGTTGTTTCTCGGTACTTTCATTTCCCAGGATACAGTGCTAGAACTTGAGTTCCAGGGGGTTAAGAAATCGTACACCATGCTTCAGGTTTGCATGTATCTTTAATCTTCCTGTTTGCAAGCATAATGCCAAGCTACTTGGTTCACTTTATATAATTGGCATGGTTGATGATATGTCAGAGCTGGCCTGTACGTACACCTAGGCCAGTTGCATCAAAGCTTGCTGCTGATACTCCTCTTCTTACGGGGCAGGTAATTACTCTATATTTTACAGTGGTGATAGTGAAGACGTGTTTTGCTGATAGCTTTCTTTTGTTTTTGTCAGCGTGTCCTTGATGCTCTTTTCCCTTCGGTTCTGGGTGGTACCTGTGCCATTCCTGGTGCTTTTGGCTGTGGGAAAACTGTTATCAGTCAGGCACTATCCAAGGTAGGTTATAACATTTGGGTTTTGTTCCATTTAATTAGTAGATATATCAAATTTTCAAAGCTAATTTGTTCTAATATACACAGTACTCCAACTCGGATGCTGTTGTTTACGTTGGTTGTGGAGAGCGAGGAAATGAAATGGCTGAGGTATATCTCTTCTCATTCTGACTATGCATATTTTTTATACACATCAGAAGGACTGGTATGATGGTTTCACATAAATTAGGTTCTGATGGACTTCCCACAATTGACAATGACGTTGCCTGACGGTCGTGAAGAATCTGTCATGAAACGTACTACACTTGTTGCCAACACCTCTAACATGCCTGTGGCTGCTCGTGAGGCCTCAATTTACACAGGTAAGTTATAGGCATGTAGGTTTAATTGTTTTTGAATAAGCCCATTTCCCACCTTCGGATGACAAACTGCACAGAGAAACCTTTTTATAACGACCCTATTTTTTTTCTTCTTGTAATGTGAACCACAGGAATCACTATCGCTGAGTATTTTAGAGATATGGGCTACAATGTGAGTATGATGGCAGACTCAACTTCCCGTTGGGCAGAAGCACTGAGAGAAATTTCAGGACGGCTGGTAATCTTTTGCATCTCACTTTTGCTGTATGCATTTTCGTCTTGTAGTCATCTCACTACTCTTTTCATCAGTTTATGACACCTAATTTGCTTTGTGTTTTAGGCTGAAATGCCTGCTGACAGTGGATATCCTGCCTATCTAGCAGCACGTTTAGCATCTTTCTATGAACGTGCTGGTAAAGTAAAATGTCTCGGTGGACCAGAGCGTGATGGAAGTGTCACCATTGTTGGTGCTGTTTCACCTCCTGGTGGAGACTTTTCAGATCCTGTGACTTCTGCAACCCTTAGTATTGTGCAGGTGATTATTTAGTTCATGGCTGTTCTTAATTCCATTGTAGGTGGACATAATCACATATGCTAATCAAGATGAACCAGATGATGTTTGGTTCTAGATCTGCTGAAGATTTGCACATATATGCTACAACTCTTTTCTGTACTTCGAAGTGCTTACTCTTCCATTTTTGTTGCTTTTTTTTCTTCTGCAGGTCTTCTGGGGTTTGGACAAAAAGCTTGCCCAGAGAAAACATTTTCCTTCCGTTAATTGGCTGATTTCTTACTCGAAGTATTCGACGGTATGCTAAAAAATTCTCGGTGTTTCAAACCCGTTTTGGTTTGCTAACTTGTAGTTCTTGTATATATATATATATATATATATATATAAATCTGCTCCTCTTTTTATTCAGGCATTGGAATCTTTCTATGAGAAGTTTGACCCTGATTTCATCAACATCAGGACAAAGGCCAGAGAGGTATTGCAGAGGGAAGACGATCTTAATGAAATTGTCCAGGTACGTGTCACTTATCCTTGAATAAGTACCTAATGGGGATGACTTACAAACTCTGGTGTCTTAGTGGTCATAATGCATTTTTAAGGTTATTGAATGATATTTACTCAAGTGATAGAAGAAAATTACTATTTAACAGATACTTCTTTGTGAAAGGAATTTATTTGACACACACATTGCGTTTTGTGTGCAGCTTGTAGGAAAAGATGCGCTTGCGGAAGGTGACAAAATCACGTTGGAAACAGCTAAGCTATTGAGGGAAGACTACCTTGCTCAAAACGCCTTTACGCCGTAAGAATTGATCTCTCTTTATTTTGATTTGATTTTCAATAGGTTTTTTACTGTTGAAAGTTTTGGACAGATATGACAAATTCTGCCCTTTCTACAAGTCCGTGTGGATGATGCGTAACATTATTCATTTCTACAATCTAGCGAATCAGGTAAGAAGAAAGATGGTTAATAAATTATCTACTAAGAGTGTACTTAGGTGGTGGTTTGAGTATAGAAAAATGTCTGGCTACTCCAATAAAACCCCAACAATTTGTAACTCGGTCTAACATTGTTGTCACAGGCGGTTGAAAGAGCAGCTGGAATGGACGGGCAAAAGATCACTTACACTCTGATCAAACATCGATTGGGAGATCTTTTCTACCGTTTAGTGTAAGAAGCAAACTACTTGCCCCCTCAAATTTGTCAAATCAGTTATAAGCTCTAGTGACACTGAAAATTTGACATTACGGAAATGACAGGTCTCAGAAGTTCGAAGACCCAGCAGAAGGGGAGGATACGCTGGTGGCCAAATTCAAGAAACTGTACGAGGATCTCACTGCTGGATTCCGTGCCTTGGAGGATGAAACTCGGTAATCTGTCTTAGTCTCCACACGAAGAATTCGAGCTCATCATCCGGATGGATTCTGTTGCTCTTTTCTTTCTCTCTCTTTGGAGAAAGAGGTTTTATCTTCTCTCTCTTCTGTGTTTTTTTTTTTGGGAACCAACAACTATCATAGTGGTCGGTAATTTTTATTTATCGGTTTGTTCCATGGATCGAGTTTTGCTCTCTGAACGTCATGATTCTTCGGCTGGGCTGTGTAATATGTTTGATTCGTTTTTTACGTTTTGATGGTAATAAGGGACAGCCAAAGTGAGTCATATATTTGATTTGATGTACTCAATTCAATAAGTTATTTAAACCCACATGTATTGAAATTTGAAAACCCCATTGCTGCTTTCTCATTCCTTTGCTCTTTAGTAAAAATGTTTGGTTTATTGTTTAACTCGTAATGGTAAAATGTCAAAATCACAAAATAATTTTACAAATACGAAGCGTGTTGCATCGATCGTCGCTATAGACCCTAGTGATTCTGTATGTAGACTTACTTTCCCTTGAGTCTGTGTTTCAAAGGAACTATGTTTTTTCAAAAGTTCTCTTGAAAACGTAGAATCATAAAATTCGATCTTATACAACAAGTTCTTGGTGCCTCTACAAAATGCTGCTAAAATAAAAAAAACCTTAAGCACGACTAATCGAATTTTCTGGAAAAAAGAATAGACGATAATACAAACACAATAACTACACTCCTTTGTTGTAATGCAGGAGGATCTTTGGGTTTTACATTTTGTTTGAATCAAATACATCAGTTCAAAAGAAATACAAATCAAATACATAACTGAGCTGGGCCATAAAGACTAGGTGAATTCGACGGCCCAATATCGAATATTTCCAAATTAATAGATCCTTTACGTTATTTTTTTAATAATTCGAGTTATAATTACTAAACGCCTAACTTAAGGAGGAGTGATTAGTGAAGATAATTAGGCTCTCTTTTTTCTTTTTCCTGAAAAAAGGAGGAAATAGCGCAAAAACAAATTCTGAAAAGTCTTCGGATATACGGAGAGCGCTTCTTTGGCTAAGACAAGCTTCACTAATGGCGGTTTTCTTCTGATCACTCTCCGGGACCGTAATATCTTTTCTCTTTGTCTTTTTTTTTTTTTACCGATTTTGATTTAGTTTACGGAGAAACTGTTCGTATGCTTATTAGTGTTTATTTTCATTGCTGAACGCATTCATTTCCTGCCTAGATCATGCGAAATTATATAGTACGGAAGTCAGATCTAACGTGATTTATCGATATAAGTAATGGCGTTTTTTTAAGTCGGATGCGTTTTGTTCATTATTTTGTATTTTACACTGAAGTTTTACCTGATTAGATCGTGGGGTCTCCTGCGCTGTTTTTTTACTGCGTTATCATTGTCGAGGAAATGACCGAGAAATTGTAGCTGAACGTTACTCGGAGGAGTCTCATATTATCTAATTTGAAAATGCGTTTTAGGTTGGTAAAGAGAAACACCAGGACTTAATTTTTCTTCCAGAAATTTCGATTATGCCGGAACTATTTGTTGCAAGTCTTGCTCATTACCCGACTGAGAAAGTTTGAAGAAGCTGGAATTCGAGATATAACTAGACTTAGAGGGTTCGTATTTTCTGATATGGTGTAAAATTTTGGAAGGAAGTTTTTAGTACATCAAAATTCAGCGTCCAAGTTCTGGGGCGGAGTTGCCCCACAGCACTGACTTTACGCCTCTACCAATAGTCCGGAGGGCAAATTCAGCTCAAAACATGATGATGGATCAAGATATTGAACAGGCCAGTTTGATGTCTTTCAATGACAGACCGAGGGCTTTTCCAAGCATGCGTAGTAAAACCTATAGTCCACTGGTAAACTATTATTCTTTTCTCTCTTGACGGCTTTTCTTTTTGGTTGCCTCAGATCATTAAGATCTGTATTTAAAAAACTTGTGCAAAGATAGCACTAATTTCCTTCTATTTCCCGTTGGCATCTTAGTTTCATGAGCATCTCGCTTTCATATTCTTTAAAACTGTAAAATGTTTAGTCCTTCTTTGGCAGATATTCCGGATTCTTAGGAAACTAAATGTTCGTGTCCTTTCTCTACTTCTGCTTTTGTGCTTTGGAGCGATCTTTTACATGGGAGCAAGTACTTCCCCTATCATCGTGTTCGTCTTCACAGTATGCATCATCAGCTTCCTTTTGTCAGTATATCTAACCAAGTGGGTTTTAGCGAAAGATGAAGGACCTCCAGAGATGGTTCAGGTAAGTTCACTCAATTTTCTTTGTTTGATAACCAGCTCATTCAATTCTTTTTCTTTTTTATTCTCATCAAACTTTCTTTATTCTAATTTGTGAGGTAATTCTCTTCTAGATATCAGATGCTATACGTGATGGAGCTGAAGGGTTTTTCAGAACGCAGTATAGCACTATATCCAAGATGGCCATCTTGCTAGCTTTTGTGATTCTTTGCATATATCTATTCCGTAATTTAACCCCCCAGCAAGAGGCTGCTGGTTTAGGAAGGTGATGATGCATGATTACATACACAAGATTTATTTATCTTTTGTTTTGTTGTTAGTGATACTTGGCTTATATTACTTTTTTCTGTAGGGCGATGTCTGCATATATTACTGTTGCTGCATTTCTTTTGGGGGCCCTATGCTCAGGTATTGCTGGATATGTCGGAATGTGGGTGTCCGTTCGTGCTAATGTGCGGGTCTCCAGTGCTGCTAGAAGATCTGCGAGAGAAGCATTGCAGGTTCTTTCTTCGCTTAGTTCTTTTTATCATGACGTGCACATGTTGCCAAATACTAAGTAACAAATTTAATGCAGATAGCCGTTCGTGCTGGTGGGTTTTCAGCCCTGGTTGTTGTTGGTATGGCTGTGATTGGTATCGCCATCCTTTACTCTACGTTTTATGTTTGGTTGGGCGTGGATACACCAGGCTCAATGAATGTTACTGACCGTAAGTCCTCTGTTCTGGCAAGAACTTCAGCAATCTACTAGTCAATTTGTTATGATTCGAGTAATCTTAAACATGGACTAGTTTCTATCACCCTGTTTCACTTAGGTTTTTTAATTATTTTTAGCCTCCTTGAAACCCCTTAGCTCGCCAAGCTGTTGTAACAATGTTCCTTTGGTATATATACACGTTTTATCAAAAACTGCTCTGTTTTCTTGGAGAATTTATTCCATTTTCATTGTCTGCATAATCTGTACATCATCGTACTGAGCTGAAAAGATTATTTTTATCTTTACAAATGATCGTTTTCGGTGGTGAGCAGTATTTTCTTAATTTTATATGACCTGTGTTGCTCTTTATTGACGTGGGGTATCAAAACCTGCATTTCCATGGGCAAAGTTGGAGGCATTGACTTGTTGAATATATTGATTGAAACTTTGTGTTTCTCTTACAGTGCCTCTTCTTCTCGTGGGATATGGTTTTGGTGCTTCGTTTGTTGCCTTATTTGCTCAGTTGGGTGGTGGAATATACACTAAAGGAGCTGATGTTGGGGCAGATCTCGTTGGAAAAGTTGAGCAGGGTATTCCCGAAGATGATCCTCGAAATCCTGCTGTTATCGCTGATTTGGTATGTCTCACTCGACAATGTACCATCAGATTAAAAGTTAAAAAGGTTGTCTTTTTGTCATTTAGGCTTTAATGGTATTTTTTATCTTCTTGTAGGTTGGGGACAATGTGGGTGACTGTGCTGCTAGAGGTGCTGATTTATTTGAAAGTATAGCTGCAGAAATAATCAGCGCAATGATACTAGGTGGGACAATGGCTAAGAAGTGCAAAATTGAAGGTTTGGGATCTCTCATTAAAAATTAGTCTCACATGGAATATGTCTGATGTATGGTTTGAGTTCCTGACTTATGCTGAGAAAATTGATTGGACTACTAGGATTTTGTAATCTGAAAAGCAACCTAAGAAATTGTGTTGAGAACTCAAGTCCGTAAAACTGCATTCCTGTTGACAGAAAAAATAATCTTATGCTTTGTTTTGGCCACTATATATCCTTGAGGAATTGGGGGTTCATTGTTACTCA
The DNA here is from genome assembly GCA_018901945.1 of Pugionium dolabratum. NCBI lineage: Eukaryota > Viridiplantae > Streptophyta > Magnoliopsida > Brassicales > Brassicaceae > Pugionium > Pugionium dolabratum. Next base: position 97,661 of record JAEVFF010000188.1, read on the forward strand.
TTAGGATTTGAAAAGTTGAACAGAATCTGTATAGTGTTTTTAGTTTAGAGCACCATTTGACTGCATCAAGTTTTATAAATAACATTGCCTGACCATTTCTTGCTGTGGTGGTTGAACTAGTACAAGGATTTTTCTACTCGGAATTAGGAAGATAGGAAGAACATGGAATGAAAAATGTGTTTATAAACATATTTGTAAACCTCTTATTCATGCTTGATACTTACTCAAAATTCTTGTCTATTACGCAGATCCATCTGGCTTTATCTTATTTCCTCTAGTTGTTCATTCTTTTGACTTGGTAATATCATCAATTGGTATTTTATCAATCAAAGGAACACGTGATGCTAGCGTGAAATCTCCGGTGGAGGATCCAATGGCTGTACTTCAGAAAGGATATTCTCTGACTATTATATTAGCGGTTTTGACATTTGGCGCGGTAATTTGTCTACAAATGCCATTGATATTGCTGTTATTTCAAAAGAATTCTATGATATCTTCTTCTGACAGCATTTTGTATTTTGTAGTCCACTCGCTGGCTGCTTTACACTGAACAGGCTCCATCTGCATGGTTTAACTTTGCTCTTTGTGGGTTGGTTGGCATCATCACAGCCTATGTCTTTGTCTGGATATCCAAATATTATACAGACTATAAGCACGAGCCTGTTCGGACGTTGGCTCTTGCTAGCTCGACTGGTCATGGGACCAATATAATTGCTGGGGTCAGCTTGGGTATGGAATCGACGGCACTTCCTGTTTTGGTCATCAGTGTAGCTATTATTTCTGCTTTTTGGCTGGGCAACACCTCTGGACTAGTGGATGAACATGGGACCCCCACTGGAGGTCTATTTGGAACAGCTGTCGCTACAATGGGAATGCTAAGCACTGCTGCCTATGTTCTTACTATGGACATGTTTGGCCCCATAGCGGATAATGCTGGTGGAATTGTCGAGATGAGCCAGCAGGTAAATGTCACATATTGGTTCATAAGTATCTTCTGTTTTATCTTTGTTCTAATATGTAGAAGACATGTCTCGTGTAGCCAGAGAGCGTCCGTGAGATCACTGATCTTCTTGATGCTGTTGGGAACACCACAAAAGCAACAACGAAAGGGTTTGCCATTGGATCTGCTGCACTTGCATCATTCCTTCTCTTTAGTGCGTATATGGACGAAGTTTCAGCATTTGCTAATGTGTCTTTCAATGAGGTAAATGTTATTATGTATCTTGGCTGTATCCTTCATGTTCAGACAACTTCTCATGCTCATCTGCGGATCAAAACAGGTTGATATTGCTATCCCAGAAGTCTTCGTAGGTGGATTGTTGGGTTCCATGCTTATTTTCCTCTTCAGTGCTTGGGCTTGCGCAGCCGTTGGTCGAACTGCACAAGAGGTTGTCAACGAAGTTAGAAGACAATTTATTGAGAGGCCTGGGATAATGGTGAGCCTATTATTTCACTTGGCTGCGTTCCTCTTTTCTTTGTCTATTGGCTTGTACTGTTGTTAACTAGCGAATTCAATTTCCTGTAACAGGAGTACAAGGAGAAACCAGATTATAGTCGCTGTGTAGCCATTGTCGCATCTGCAGCTTTAAGGGAAATGATAAAGCCAGGAGCTTTAGCTATAGCCTCACCCATTATAGTTGGTAATTCTAAAGTTTCCTTGGTCTGTTTTTTCCTGCATTAAAAGGACAGGATCGTGACCAAAACAAACTCTTGGTGGTCTCTCTCAGGTTTGGCGTTCCGGATCTTGGGTTACTTCACTGGACAACCTCTGCTCGGAGCTAAAGTTGTAGCTTCTATGCTTATGTTTGCAACCGTTTGTGGTATCTTAATGGCACTTTTCCTAAACACAGCTGGAGGGGCTTGGGACAATGCAAAGAAATACATAGAGACTGGTGCACTTGGTGGCAAAGGAAGCGAAGCCCACAAAGCAGCCGTAACTGGTGATACGTAAGCTTATTTGAAACTCAATCAAAGTTCTATTCCTAAACGCAAATTTTCATTAGAATTCACTTGAAATCTGCAGTGTGGGAGATCCATTCAAGGACACAGCCGGTCCATCCATTCACGTCCTGATAAAGATGCTTGCCACGATTACCCTCGTCATGGCTCCGGTTTTCCTCTGAAGTGAACCTTTACATATCCATCCCGGTTTTTTTTTGCGGCAAAGACGTCTCTTGCACATATACATAGAGATACAATGATTCACATGGATTCATGGTCATGTGTTTCATTTCATCTGAATAATGAGATGTTTCTGTTTTTTAGTTTAGTGACATTTTAAAGCAATTCTAGATACATTTTAATCAACTACATCTTTCAGGATCTTAACTCTTTACTTTATATTAGATTTCATCTTTCTGGCACTTCTTCCTTTTCTGGATTTGCCACTAACTCGTACAGAACAGACACTTGTCTGCTTAGTAACCTTACGAGGTTGCAACAGCTGTGGGGGGTTGCTGTTATGACGGTGGTCATTCTTCTTGCTTCATAGTCATCTTCTTCGCTTAGGTCTAATGCTGTTTATGTGACTGAGACTGCCTGATGAACTTGATACTTCGTGGCTCGGGTAAAGGGTAACTCGCAATTTCTATAACACAAGAAAACGTCTCCAATCTCTCCAATGGCGAACACGTTGCACAAGTGGCAGAAGTCATTTTGCAGATGCTTTTAACAACCCACTAGCATATTCCAAGGTGAATAAGAGAGTCAGGAACACCAAAACACTGAATAAAAAGAAGAAATACAAAATTATCCAGGTTGAAAAATATCTATATGATCACTGAAGTAAAAAAGAGTGGAGTATTCCATTTGAACTATGCTTTATCATGCCCCAAACATAGCTCAAGAATTAATGCAAAATCTTTCTCCAATTATTTATCATGCATAAAATGATATAATGCAAAAAACAAGAAAATTCTCCAATTATTTAAACCTGATTTATCATAAAATAATGTTCAACATGGTTTGTATGCAGAAATACATACCATTAGAAGGAGAAAGATCAAAACTTGTGCAAACATCATGAGCTTTGATGGCTCTAAATCATAAGGGATGAGTTCAAACATTTTAATCTATATTTCCTTCAAAATTAAGTCTCTCATATGCTATTAGGGGATTTTCCTCAACGAATTAATGATAATTTAGCTAACTGTCACCAAGTACTATTACAACAAACTGCATCTTTCACAATTTGTGGCTAATTTTCTTAGTAAAAAAATGTGAGTACGTGCAGGAGATCTGGGATTCCATAATTAGAATGTAAAACTTAAAATCTACGAGAGAGAAAAACGTTCATTATCTGAGTTTAAAACTTTTCTATGATGTTATTTATCAAATACTACTAGCTAGTTAGACAAAAAATAACACACCTCTACAATTGTCTACCTCACTTTTTAAATTTAAAATATATGATTTTAAATTATATATTTATTCTTTCAATTAATTTTTTTGATACATATATAACATATTTTTTTATATATAATATATTTTATACTGATATATAGTTAAACGAAAATCCTGCAAAAATGAGTGCATGTATAGATCAAGATTTATCTCGTGAAATGATAAAGTGGTTTCAAAGATTGATTTTCAATCATGAAGATAACAAAATGATGGATAAATATGCATTGTTTTCGATGAAATATGATACTTTTAAAGATTTAACGTGTATTTCAATGATATTTACAATGAAACCCAAGAAATGGTGGGTTATCTTTGGTGCTTAAACTCTTCTCTTTCAGTATTTGACTTTTAAGTTATTTGGCCAACTTAATTCATCTTCTTTTGCTGAGCGCAACCAGAGTACTTACTCATTTATTCACTCACCAAAAAGAACAAGTTAAAGTTAAATCCAAATCGTGCTCAATACTTGTTTTACATCCATAACAATCTATGTCTTTTATCAAAGAATTCCGATCAATATAAAGATAAAAAACTAAAATGTGAGATGTTGGTGGAGACATATTTGATTTTATGAAACATGTGGGGTTTTTAGAGTTTATGGATTTTTCATTAGATAAGAGAATATTTTCTTTATTAGTTTATTTATGTTGTTATTTAATGACAAAATATTTTTCATTTTAGTACCTTTTATATTTTTCATTTATAGATATTTTTAAATTTTTGCTGAAGTATTCATGTGGTATCCGTCTGCATAAATTTTAAATGTGCCGTTTCTTGTCCCCGTCCCCGTTTCTGGTGCCCCTCCCCGTTTCTAATGCTCATCCCTATTTCTGGTGCCCATCCCCGTTTTTGATGCCCGTCCCCGTTTCTGGTACTCGTCCCCGTTTCTGGTACTCGTCCCCGTTTCAGTACATAGGCTGAAACTGCTGCTGTTGATTTGACTGCAAAAATTGTATACAAAGAAAATTATAACTCTGTATACTCAGATTGAAAACTGATTGACTGGCGCACCTTGTTACAATCCACTGACTACTTACCAAAGAAGAGCTAGTTCTAGACACAGATTGGAAACTTGATGTATTGGTATTCTGAGTATTTGTCATCATACCAACAGATGTTATAGCACCATACAAATTCCCAGATCCAAAATGGTTGGGATTTTTTGTGCCATATCCTTTCATCTGAAGCGGATAATAACATAAATTGAATATTCTGATGGGCAGGTACAACCACAAGAAATTACACTCATATGAACTATTCAAGCAGAAAAGGAGGGGAAAAAGAGATTTTACCCGGCATTCCTGAAAGTTATCATAAGCCTGCTGTGAATTTCTGGTTGAATTGGTGTGTGATGTACCTATATCTACGCTTTTTCCAATCATCCCAACAACACCATTTATGGAGCTGTTAGACACATTGGGCATTTTTTGTTACATTTCCGGTATAAGATCAACACTCATTTGAGTTCCATGGTTGTGCAAGATAAGATTATTTTTGCGACCAATTTCCTGCCTGAGTTGATGTTGTTGCTGTTGAGGCTCAGTTACCATCATGGGCGCAGCAGAAAATCCACCACTATCTTTGGAAACTTCAACACTCACGTAAGACTGGCCATTGTAGCTATTGTTATTCGTACTTCTGTTTTGACAAATCTAGGGGTAGGTATCATCTGGTTAATGCTGGTACCCAATAGTCAGATTACCTGCAAACACAAGTAAAGGTGTTCAGAAACGATATGCGCAGAAATTTTCTTGACCAAATCTTATATATATATATAAAAATTGTAATGAAATAAACTCCGATCATGCCACCCAAATTTAGCAGGTTTCCAGTGTTCATAGAAGTAGTTGTGATGTTGTTACTTCCAGCCACTGTAGCATCAACAGAGGATGTAATCTTCACATTTGGATTCCCCCCACTCTGTTGTAATCTTGGAGTGGGTATCATTGTTCTAACCAAAGAAGAATTAGTATGTCGCTGATTCCAATTTTAAACTGTTGGAACTCGTTTTTACGGAAATGATTGTCGATCACTTTCTGCTGAGTTTTCTAGCGAAGATGTTAAAACCGATGTTTGTTTGAATGAGAAATAAATGTTTAAAATGGGTTGTTTGATAACCATAAAATATTATAAATTAAAGCTAAAATCTTTCTTGTATATCAAGCGGAAAATCAATAACAAAACTCTAAACTTTTGATAAATTTTGGTGTATTAGTAGGAGATAACCGAACTCGAGTTTCGAGTTTTCGGAATTTAGCAAATGGACCAATAGTTGGTACAATTATTTTTATGCTTTGGTTCAAACCTCATTTGTTATTTGTTAACTAAGTCAAATTCAACATCTACTTTATTGAGTTAAGTTATAACTTACAAACAAATTAATTTGGTTTATTGTTTTGTAACATAAAAATTCATTATGATTTATAGTGGAGAATCAATTCTATTAAAAATAAAATAACCTATTTATAATCTCATACGGTTAGCATTAGAAAAATGATGAAAATGAAAAATAGGAAAAGAAATATTTGATTTTCTCATTATAAAAGTGTAAAAATATAAATAAAAATCTCTTGAATGTGAGATTGCAATATAGGAAAAATGTTCGTTAGATTTTGTTCTTAGATTACGTAAGACAAAATAGTTACAGTTCTATCATGGGATTCGGAACGCCATGCAACCATCGCACTACGAAATGTTTTCAAAATTAAAAAACAATATCTCGGTTTTGTAAATCTAGTTTTTTTCAAAAAATTTGTATTGATATTTTATATTTTATTACATGTAATTTTATTCCCAATTATTCAGTTGTATAAATCACGTTCTTACATAAAAAAAACCCTCTTCTAACCGTCTATCAACATCCATATTCTTTGCCTTTGATGCATCATCAGCTGGAGATGGTTGTTTTTGCTGCAAGATGTTGAAATTGAAGAAAAAACAGCAGTGTGCGGATTTGAGTAGCCATAAACTAGGAGAGAGAGAGAGAGACAAACTAACCCGAACTAAAATAGTCAGACAACAAAAATCAATATGACAGTCACAACTGCAATCCAAACAATAGAACTCTTGAAGAGAAGAAACACCTAACAAACACGCGGTATAACAATACAAAGAAAATACAATCCCAAAATGGTGGGAAGACTCCATAGGCTTACATTTTGATTCGCATGGCCTGACGAAATTTCAGGATGTCACTGTAAACGGGAGAAACACGTGAAGAAGGTCCTAATCCTAAACCAACAGAAGCAGAAGCATTAACTAAATTCTGCATTTGGGGGTTCCCATTCTGCTGGGACATGGTCCCTTGGTTTGGAACCTGTCCTGACATGTGAGCCTGAACATTTATGTTATCTCTCGAGTCTTCGTCGTCTTGTCCTAGTTCTTCTCGTAACTAACAGAAGAAATAACCAACTCCAGGTTAGAAATTAGGATCAAGCAGGTAGAAATAACCCAGATGAAAACTGGTAAATGAATACGGTTTTTCCTAAATCTGGGGATTTTCTGGGCTCAAGAGTTCGTCGGATGGGGGATTTTCTAGGCTCAAGAGTTCGTCGGATTGGGGATTTTCTGGGCTCAAGAGTTCGTCGGATTGGAGATTTTCTGGGCTCAAGAGTTCGTCGGATTGGGGATTTTTCGTGGGACTAGCTCTATTTGGGGATTTTGATTTTTCTTTCTTTCCTTTTTGGGGATTCGTTGTTTTTCTAAACACGTAACGAAAAAAAGATACACATTAAGATATTAATTTCGTTTTGGCGCAACCAAAAAGGGAACAAAAAGAATCGAACAGCAAACTGTTAGATCGGACGAATCAGGGTAAACCACGCATATGTTCCTGTCCGTCCGATCAAAATTTTCTTAATTTACAACTTTACCCTTATAGCTATTTGGTTTCAGTCTTTGACCAAAAAAGAATGCTCTGCTTCCAACCCGAAATTAAGACATAACCAGAACTCATGAACGGATTATGAAAGTCAGGTCAATTCCACAGTACAAACCTGAAACACAAAAGGAGTCCTCAAACGCATATGATCTCATATTTATTTCTAATGGAAGCAATGAAAACGATTTCCCCAGGAAAAGCGTGAAGCAAAGACTGTTGTAGAATGGTTCAACGGTAGAGACTCTCCGACCTCAGATTCTCAGCGATCTCAGTTTCCCATCGATCTCCATTCTCAAGAAGCTTCTCTTTGTCATAGAGAAGTTCCTATGGAAAGGAACATAACCAAATGTTCAATAAGCATGCCACAAAATTGATTAGGTCTAGAAATGTCGATTAACATACTTCGTGTGTCTCAGTTGCGAATTCAAAGTTAGGTCCTTCGACAATTGCATCAACGGGGCAAGCTTCTTGGCAGAAACCACAGTAAATGCATTTTGTCATGTCGATATCGTACCTGTTACAGCTCCAAATGTCTATGAAATGTGTATAAAAGAAAGCTTATGGTTGATAAATGAGAACTAAAGGGATAATTTACCTAGTTGTTCTGCGGCTTCCATCTTCCCGCTCTTCTGCCTCTATTGTGATTGCTTGAGCTGGACATACCTGATGAAATCGACAAATATCCCTCACTATAATCACAATCCAATGTAAAAAGTGCTACCACGGCCATCAAAGATACAATATGATCCTCACACATTAAACAGGTAGCTATCAGCAGATATGAGGGGATTTCATCAGAACTCTACCGACTGAACAGTATATATTACTTATACTAAAAAAGATATTCTACTTATGGGATTAACTTCTTAAGCTCCCCGTTATGCTCCTGAGCTATGTGGGTATCATCATAACCGTTTTTCCACAGCATAATGGGTTAACAACATTGTTTTCTAGATGCAAAGGTACCCATAGTTCTGAGATTCCTTACAAGAGCTATGAGTCTATGACAACAAAGAGAACATTAAATTAAGCCTTAGCATAGATCTCAAAACTCACAGCTTCACAGAGTTTGCAGGCAATGCAGCGTTCTTCCCCAGTAGGATAACGTCGAAGAGCATGTTCACCACGGAACCGAGGGCTGAGTGGACCCTTCTCAAATGGATAATTTATCTGCATACAAGATACAGTTTCAGAATCATACATAATTCTTTCAGCCTAAGTTTTAAACAATATTAGAATATCACTCACAGTAACTTTGGGATCAAAGAAGTACTTGAGGGTCAGCGACAAACCGCGGACCATTTCAGTGAGAAATAGGGTGTTTATGCTCCGTTCAAAGACTGCAAAAAATGGAAAATATCAGGAAACCCAATGCCCAGGGAAGAAAATGGCGAGGAAAGAAAAGCATGCGAAAAGAAGAGTGAAAAAAGTGTCTAAACCATAGAGCTTACCAGTATTCCAGTCCTTGGAGATTTCCTTAGCGAGTTGCTCTGCTTCTTCATCATCTGAATATTACAGAGACAAACCAAAAGTAATATAATCATCAGAAACGTCTTAAGACAAGTTGTAAATAAGTCTTAAATGGTGAAGATGACAATGGAAATGTTAGTCATCAACATACACCATGATCCCCCGAAAGGGGTAGATTCACACTTCAACCTCATTCACTAAGAAATCACCAAAAAAAACAGCAGAAAATATACCTTTCTTGGTTCCATAAGAAATACCACGGGACTGCAGCCCAGAAAGGTGAGATCCCTGCAAAGCTTTCCCTGACAATACCTATCGATAAAGAGAAGGAGGGAGAGTGGTATGCGAAGATACACACCCGAAGAAGCTAACGTATAGATTGACAATCACAAGAATTGCAAAAGGCTCTCAATCGAAGGAAGAATGTTTAAGAGACTGACATGGCAATGGCAACGCATTTTCCCTTCGAACAAGAGTAACAAACCATAAGAAAAACTAAGCTCTTAATATTGAAATCATGATAAACTCCCCTTTTTTCTATATGATTCATCGATTACCCAGATAAAACTTACTCCCTCACATTTCGTTCTCACTCTACAATCTAGATACCGCACAAAATCAGATAGTTTTGAATGAAATGATATCCCGAATCCCATCGACACAAAACGAAAGACAGATAGCGAATAGAATCTTTTCTTGAATTCCCTACAACAACTCGAAGTAAACGAAACAAAACAAGAGCAAACGAGATTCATACGATATGCCGAGCACGGAGAGTATCCAGCGACCTGCGAGCGAGTATCGAAGCCATTGATGGAGCACCCAGAATCGATTTAGGAGATCTGCCTCCTTTGTTTTTCACTGCGATTGACGAGAAAATTGAAACATAAAGAGCCCCCAACTTTAAGATATTATTACAATTTAGCCCGTAGTAGAATAGTTACTGGTTTACTGAACCAGCAATAAACCGGATTATTAATTAGCCGAACCAATAAAACCAGAGAATACACGATAACAAGAGTTACAAAGTGTAACTTTTTTGGCAGAGAATCTATTACACTTCTCCACTAGTGATTGAAAATTCTTTACAAAGAAAGATTGCTTTCGACTATAGAAAGAGTTTCCTCAGTTAATGTGAGATTACAAACTACCAAAAATGATCCGGCCACCGCTTTCCAAACCTCCCCTGCAGAACCGGTTCATTAGGATACTAAGGAGGTTAAAAAATCATTTACAGGTTGCTTACCTAATTGATTATAGCAACTAGAGAGTGAGAGAGAGAGGTAGTGTTGTTGTAAGAGAAGATTTAACCAACGAGCCTTGTGAGGACATCCGTGATGCGGATGTCGTCCTAAGTTCTTGTTTTACGATTCCGGGTCGAGTTTGAGTTGATAATGGAAGGGAAGGTCTTGTGCGTAAAAAGGTGCTTGTGTAATCATCTAAGTCCATGAATTTATTTTCACTTGAGCCAAGTATATAAGAGATGTTAGTGGGTAAAAATCCAGGCAGAACCAAGCTCTGTTTCCTGATGCATAACTGGTTTGCTGCCAAGTGTTAAGACTTTTTTTTTTCTTATCCAGACAATGGTCTCAAGTTTGTTAATTTTTTCGGTTGTGGAGAAGAGGGAACTAAAGGAGCATTAGACGTTTATTAATCATCAAATAAACATTTGTGTTCTTTACGCATGGCAGTAACCAGAAACGCGATTTTGAAACGCTGGTCATTGGAATCAGTCATTCTACGGTTCTACCAATCGTCGTTTCATCGTCGCTTGGCAATTCACAAGTGTATCGTGATTCAATGTGGAGGACATTTCGAGTTTCGACAAACTAGTGGGGTTGTTTTTAGGTAAACTAAAATTTATAGGGGTCAAATGGAAGTAATACAAAATATTGAAAATCCAACGTGGCCTACTTAGCAAATAAAACTGATCACCTTAAACAGTGACTTGAAGATAAGTTCTCCGACAAAAACCAGACAACAATTGCCACCTGTCATGACCATCATCACCTATTGGATCTCCTCTCTTTCTCTCTCTCTCTCTCTCATATTCGAAGACCAGTGTGTGTGTGAGAGAGAGAGAGAGACAGAGAGAGAGTGAGTGAGAGATAAGAGTTTGATCTCGTGGTAAATGGCCACTTCAGCGATGCTTTCATCTGCGACACTGAAACCGACGGATTTCACAATGGAGAAGACGGCGGCGAGAGGATTACCGTCGCTCCAAAGAGCTTTTCCCACCTCTTTCAAAATCGTCGCGAGTGGCGTCAAGAAGATCAAGACTGACAAGCCCTATGGTCACACATTACATATATAGCCTTACATCATACAGTTGACGTATAGCTTATTCCATTGAATGATTTGTGCGTAGGAGTTAACGGCAGCATGGACTTGAGGGACGGCGTCGACGCCTCCGGTAGAAAGGGAAAAGTTAGTAATTCATTAATTCCGTTTGTACACTAAACGTTTTCCGTTAGGGATGCAAATGTCTTTTCATTCAGTCGATTAGTGATCCGATGTCGTTTAATTTTTAGGGCTACGGTGTTTACAAATTCGTCGAGTAGTACGGAGCTAACGTCGATGGATACAGGTGAATTAATAAAATTCCTAATCCTTTTTATTTATATAAGAATCATTTTAATATGTTTTGACAGAAAATGATGGATTTAAACTTTTGGGATTACAGTCCTATTTACAACGAAGACGACTGGTCAGCGTCAGGTGACGTCTACAAAGGAGGAGTCACCGGATTGGCAATTTGGGCGGTTACACTCGCCGGAATTCTCGCCGGAGGAGCTCTTCTTGTGTACAACACCAGTGCTTTGGCTCAGTAAATCTTGAAGTGTTAAGACATGTGTACTCGTGTTTCTATAAATGTTTTCTTGTTATTGTTCTCTGTTCTGTAATGTTGTTAAATCTCAGAAAATACCCTGAATCTGATAAGATCTATAGTGTTTGTATATATATATATATATATTCATCATCTCCATATTTAGCGAGTAAGGTGAAAAGATTGAACTTTGAATACAATTTAATTATAGATTGAACCATTTGAAGTTTAAATTGAAATAAGAGATTACAAACCAAATTTAAACAAGAGATTACATACCCAAGTGTTGTTGATCGGAACGTTTGCGGTGGAACTCATTCATTGGGAAAAGATGCCAAGTCTCGGCTTAAGTTTAGTCATTGGAAATCGTCAAGCGAGTCTTCTTCTTCTTCATGATGTGAAACCGAGGAGGAGCTGTTGCTAAACAAAGGGGTTGATCGATGCACTTCTCCATCTAACATCAACAGTCTCACTCTCTGCAACACCATTGCAGAAAGAAGAAAAAACGCATAAAACGAGTGAATCGATGGCAAATGTTTGCATTCACATTTGTTAATAGATAAGACTTTTGCAATCTTGAATGAGTCAAAGATGAGTTGAGAATAGAAGAAGCAAACCTTCTCAATTTCCTCTTGCAGGGATGGGTTTTCCCTTAAATGCTGCAGTGCTTTCTCCCTTCCTTGCCCGAGCCTGAAACCGAGACCAGAAATACAAAAGCATATCTCATACTCTGTATCTACTTATGTAGCATAACCAAAAATCTTCTAAAAGTATTTATGAGTTTTCAATGTAGAATCCAGACCGTTGGTCTTCGTAGCTGTACCAAGAACCCTTCTTGATCACAACCTCCATAATTTCAGCACAATCGAGAACGCATCCCTACAGATTTAGGTGTAACTTCAAACACAAAGGAAAAACATTTATGCATTGTTAAAGATTTGATCAACCACGGATGCGTACCAGTTTACTGACTCCTTCCCCAAACATAATCTCGAACTCTGCTTGCTTATAAGGTCTCGAAACCTGCGAAATAGAAGAGATCCAAGAAAATTTTACGTTTATTTATAAAATAATTTGACATGTTTTGCCTTGACACTAACCTTGCTCTTTTGCACTCTTACACGAGCCCGAAGACCAATATCTTCATCCCCTTTGCTCTTTACATAAATAAGTGCGAATTTGCCAGTAAGTTCAATTTCAACATGGAACCAAAACCACACAGAAATAAAGTACAAAATCATTAGAACTGTTATCCTTACAGATTTTATCTTCCCAGCAGAACGGATTTCTAGCCTGACCGACGCGAAGAACTTCAACGCAATTCCTCCGCTAGTCACCTCTGGATTCCCATAGTAGACACCAATCTTCAATACATAAGAGAACAACACTACTGTTAGTTCAAGAGCACAACCAGCTTATATACGAGATTAAACTCATCAAAATGGAACACAGAAACGGTTTTCTTGATTAGTTATATTTACCTTGTATCTTATTTGGTTTAGGAAAATAAGTGTACAACCAGCTTTAGAGGCATTTCCTGACATTTTACGAAGAGCTTGACTCATAAGACGAGCTTGCAAACCCATTTGCTGCATTCCAATCTCACCCTATGCATGCAACGGGAGAGGAAATAACTCAACTCAGAAAAGTTCATACAAACAAGAAAGTAGATGCGGGAAAGAGAGGATATCATACTTCAATCTCGGCTCGTGGAGTAAGTGCCGAAACAGAATCAACACATATAAGATCAACCGCCCCCGAGCGACACATACGGTCTGCAACTGCGGTAGTAATGATAAGAACATGTAAGTTCGCATGCACATACTTTACATAATGATCACATAAACATCGTGATACGAGATTTAGAAAAGTTTGATTACTTTCTAAAGCCATCTCGCCGTTATCTGGCTGGCACACTATCAAATTTTCTACATCAACACCTAATGCTTTAGAGTATGCTGGATCAAATGCATGCTCTGCATCAACAAGCATTGCATTGCCTCCAAGCTTCTGCACGGTTAGCAAACTAGATTTCAGCAACATACCAAGAAGATATAAAGATTGGACAATCTGATCGAAGTAGCTCTGAAGAAAAAGAACCTGCACTTCAGCAATTGCATGGAGTGCTAGCGTGGTTTTGCCACTACTTTCTGGTCCATATATCTGCAATATCAAAATTTCAAAAAAAAAAGAAAAAAAAAAAGAAAGAAACTGAGATCAGCGTCGCACTTCTATGATAAAAATTCTGCAATATAGTTCAGCAAGCTTCATACCTCGACTACACGGCCCTTTGGCAGACCTCCACCTAAGGCAAGATCAAGAGTCAAAACACCACTCGGAAAAGTCTCCCTGCAAAACAGAACACAATCAATTTTTTTCTAAAATTGAATATTATATGATGGAATCAATATATATGGAGCTATGTTAATGGACTCGTTCCATCATTAGAGGGACTCTTTAGGAGAGGGAAGTTATACAATAAGTACAAAGAAAGACTATCTAAAGAGATTCTCACACTAGTGCTCCACCAGCACTCCCCAATCTTGTTACACTTCCTTTACCAAATGAACTGTTTATGTCATTCATAGCTGCCTCTAAAGCTTTTTGCTGTAAACAAGCCAAGAAAAACAAAAGTTAGCGAGACTATATACTCACACAAGAGAGGTCCCAAAACAATGCAAGGAAGCAACAAAAAATATGTATCTGGTGCCAAAAGAAATAGCCAAACGTGAGAAATGAAATTCCTCTCTTTGATTCATAGATTAATCTCGAGCTTTAGCTACGGGTAATTCAAGCTCTAGCTTCTCTCTGTGAATTACCCGTAGCTAAAGCTCAGCAGATACGCACACAATTTACAGCCAACCTAGTAGTAAAATGTTTAGATTTTGAGCTCTAACACAGACGGTTTCAGGAAAAAGAGACAATAATCATAACCAATTGTCATGAATAGAAACCCAAAGACGCTTAGGTTTAGCTTTGGGATACGTATCACGGATCCTAGTGAGTAATCGAAAAGAAAGAGAAATACGAAATTACACGTTCGAGGAAGCGGGAATCAGAGTCGGGAGAGAACGCGCCGTTGATTCTGTCATCGAATTCAGAACGAATGTTCTGGGAGAGTTTCTTCGCGGCATTGACGGTGACGGGAGAATAGAAGCGGCGGGAGAAACAAGAAGAAAGCCGTAGCGGCGGCGAATACGAATACGGTATGAAATGTTCGAGTGGAGAAAGAGAAGTTAGCTTCAGAGATAACACTAGGCAAGAATCCATTTTTCTGGGTTTAAGCAGAAAGTCGAAAAGACGACGACGAAGAAGACCCCATATATCTTCCGAAATTGAAATAAATAAAAACTTTTAAACAACCTTTTTTCATTAGTGTGTTCTTATAATACAAAGTCAGAATTGTCGACAAAAAAAAAGAACAGAGTTAAGATACACACAAAGAGTTTAGATTCCTTGAGCTTCTGGGAAACACAAAGATCTTGTTCTTGATCGAGCAAGGACAAAACTCAGATTCATGGCAATACAGCTTAAAAGTACAGCATCTTGTCCTAATTTAAGCTACTCCATTCTTTCTTCAATCTGAACAACACATGCTAGAATTTTTGCCAATCATGTTAATTGAAATCATCACATTTAAGCAAAAGTATGAAGTCAAAAACTGCTCTAAGCAATTCATCAGATACAGTAATGGTTTCACCGATAAGAAAGCTTCCTCTTACGTAAGATAAATCATAATTAAAAGCCTATGAAGTTTCGATGATAAGTCAAATTAAGGTTTATTAGATTTTTAAAATCCATTCATATTATAGATGTATTATGTCTTGAATACTCACACGCAAGTTGCCGTCAAGTACATATCACATATGAATCACATCTCACATGTGAAGAGTTCACGAAATGAGAGCTTGCAGGTATTCTCTTTCACTCGTCTTAGATGTAAAGATGGTAGAATGTAACTGGTTGTCTTGTCGAGCGAGGTAAGGAAAGCATGCTCATGTAGTGATGATGGATTTGTGTATGAACAACCCGCTTTCCAATTCTTGATTCAAACCCAATTCTTGATTTGGTGAAAGCGAATCACTGATCTGACACAACAACAACATGTCAACAACAACCTTTGTCTTTGTCTTTTTGAAATGTGGTTCATGATCTGATGGTAACAAGTCGGTACATTTTAAATTCAGTTTCGATGAAGAACTCTCCTCGTATTCACGTACATTTATAAAATGATATCATATTCATTGCGTATTTCTGAATAAAAACGAAGGGACCACATGAACTCTGTCCATAACCACAACCACACATGACACCAAGTTAAAGTCTTTTGCAGAACCTCTTCTCTCGTCTCCTAATGGGGGCAACGATTTTTTTATATATAAATTGATAAATCTTGAATTTTTGTTATAATCAAATTTAATAAGTTTCGATCATACATCAGCTAAGTAAGGTATATTTGAAGTACACGAAAGAGTGTTGGCCCAATTCATCTTTAATGGAATCGGGACCTCTCACACCTAACTCTTTCTTTTTTATCTTCCCACAATTGTTACCGATCACAATCACACATAATAATTGTGATTCCCATAGATTATTGTTTGTTTAGTTCTATAATTATATGCGATCAATCGCAACGGTCACACGCTTTATCTTGCGTCGTAATTTCTTTTACCGTTAAAAACAATGATACGATTAAAAATATGTAATCAACCACAGCCGCCGACAGCAAACAAACGAATAACATATATCATAAATGCAACTACAATATTGACCGCAACCGCAACCACCAACGGTAACCAAACGAACAAAGTTATAATTGTCTTTTAAATCCGACTTTTTTAAACCTACGTAATTGGATGGGTATATTTCGGGGTTTGAAAAGGTCACCGCATGCATCATTTAATTTTCGTAACTAAAAATAGAAGATCAAGTTTTTACACACAAATTTGAACATGAGTTATTGTTTAATTTTTGAATTATAATTTTATTTTTACTTATTAAAACCATTTACCTATCAATAACATAAAATAAATTGTAAAATATCAATGTCAAAACAAATAAAAGTTCAATTAATTTTGATTGAAAATTGAAAAAACATTATTTAAATTCAAATAAAAATTAACATCACTTAATATAAAGAGATGGGGTAGAAGCTAAAAATAACATTTTGACATTTTCATGAAAATTCCCTTTTAAAAAAGCACAAATTATGAAAAAAATAAGTTGCAAGTATATGTTTTGTTTGTTTGGGTTCATAGCCGGCTTTGTTTCAAAATCTATATAGATTTAAGTTGTAGATTAATTTATTTTCTTAAACAATGTATAGTTTTATATATTAATGCATGGTTTGTTAATAGAAACTATTTTCTAATAATAATTTCTTTAAAAGATTTGACAAAAGCTTATGGTCTAGTGGTCATTAGTTCAATGTTCGATGTCATCCCAAGCGTATTGGGTTAGAATCTCTTTATATGGGATTTCAAAAATAGTTGTATAGGTTCGATTCTTTGTGTGGCCCATAAAAATTGATAAAAAAAATTCTTTAAAAAATATCTTAACTTGAATACTTGTGGTAGTAAGCTCCAAATCTAATGGTATCTAATTAGTAATTACTCTTTTATCTTCCGATTGAGGAGTTACATCGAAAGTTGTATTGGTGCATTTGATAAATGTAAATGTCTATAGATTAATATGATGTAATATATAAGTTAGGTCACGAGCTTCTCATGTCTGGCCCAGAGTACATGTGATTTGTATGCATTAGTAAGTCCCAACAATTAATTGAAACACAAGTCTTTAATGGGAAGCTTTACAAAACTTTGAATGACGAATCATTATGAATATGAGTCAAAATACATATGAATATGGTTACCTTTTAAATGCTTTTGAAATTATGCACCGTGGCCACTTTCCAAAATCTAAATTGGCATTGGTAAAACAAATTAAATGGTGGAAACCTGAAAGCTTCTAAAAGACAAAGGCATATTGTTTATTTTACTTTGACTGTGAAGTAAAAAACGTGAAGAAGAAGAAAGAGAGTGAAAGGGACTAATTCTTGTGTGTTTCTTTCTATCTCATATAATCATCTTCATAAGAATATGTATCCATCCCTCTAGGCTTCTACATGTTTATACTCTCTGGCTAAATTATAAACAAAAGATATGTGTTCTAGTTAAAAGGAAAAAACAGGTCAAAGAAATGGTTAGCACAGAAGCAGCCAGAATGTGTTACCACGTGGCGTCACATGATGCCAAATTTGTACGAATTAAATAACCAACAAACTTCACAAAAATGGAAAAGTATGGTTTTTACCCATCTTAACAGTCCGTACAAAAGACAAAACATGGGTCCCAAAGTGCCAGGCTGGAATGCTGATATGGCGATACGGGACTCCTTCGTGCTTTCTACACGTGTCATTGCATGTCTTTTGCCTTAATTTTTTTTATATATAAATTAAATAAATAAAAATAATTATTTTTCTTTATTTAATAATATTTTTTATTAATTTAATAAAATATTTTAGTTTTATAACTAAATTAATAACATAGTATATATTATAATTATTTTAATAATTTAAACATATTTATATATTTATTTGAAATTTAATATGAACATATCATCGTAATATTTGTATTAATAACACGTTATAATAAAATTATTTTTAAAATAATATATCAAAGATTTGTAAAGACCAAATTTAAAATAATTCTATTATTTTTTTATTTTAAAAATATGTAACGATTTAAAATAATTATCTGCCAATTCCGGTGCTTGAAAGTATTAAAACTGAAAATTTTTATTTTCAAAATTACCACATAAATGATGCACTATTAATAGAACCAAAACACACAATTAATCTATAAAAAAAGAATAGTATAACAATTAACAAGATTCAATTTAATCAGTCCGAGAATTAGGTTAATTTATACTAAAAACTGAATTTATATTTCAGAATAGGAATTAAAAAATAGAGAAGTTTATGGAAAATTTACCCAGAAGATATGCATAGCCAAATCAACATATTTCTAACCTACAAAAATGGTAAGATAATTAACATGAGTATAATATATAGATTTACCTTTGAACTGATTAAATATTTGGAATTGATTCTTTTCTGAAATTTTGGTTATTTTTTTCATGTTCGTATAAATAGGAAACAGCTACTTGTTTCGATTTGGTCATTAAAAAAGGAATAGAAAAAGGCCCTCTTCACGCAACTCGAAGCAGCAAACAAAAACCGAAACGCATGCATTTCTAATTTTCTATTCACTTTTACGCATACCTCTTCCGTATTATTATCATCATCATCTCTCTAGAAAACTCCTTCCATGGCTGTCGATGCTCACCATCTCCTTCTCTCTCCTCCTCAACTCTTATCCAACAGGTTTCTCACGCTTTCTCTTCGATCTGTTGATTCTTTTTTTTTTTCCTGATCTGTTGGCGTTTTCTCAACTGAATCTCTTTTTATATTTTATTTGCAGAGAATTAGTGATGAATAACAACACCGTGGAACCAACTAGTGGTGGTTTCTGTACGAACAATGAAACCAGATATGGTGTCATTTCACCTTTATTGGTGACGGATGATACGCCTCCCCTTCTTCATATGTATGGCTCCGCCTCAATCGCAGATTCCTTCGCTTACTACGCCGATGGTCTTAATGTAGACTGTGGTATATTTCCCTTAACGACGAGAAAACGCTCTAGAGATTCCACATCAAGTTATTATCACCTTCTTCTTCATCAGAACCTTAGATCATCCGTTACTACTCCGTTTTCGTTTCTCGGTCAACACACCGATATCTCCTCTCACATTAATCAACAACAACACACCGATATCCCCTCTCACATTAATCAACAACAACACGAAATCGATCGATTCGTCTCCCTTCATGTAACTTTCTCTTAAGAAACCGCTTCATTATTGTTTCACAATTTTGCATCAATGGTAGACTGATTTTCTTATATTGATGGCCGGGTTTGTTGCAATGTGCATCAATCAATAGTCATTGATTGATTTATTTATTTATTTTTTTCCAGATGGAGAGAGTGAAACTCGAGATGGAAGAGAAGAGGAAGAAGCAGGCGAAGACGATAATGGAGGCTATAGAGCATGGACTGGCGAAAAGGCTCCGAATGAAAGAAGAAGAGAAAGATAGAATCGGAAAGCTAAACAACGCGCTTGAGGAGCGCGTAAAGTCACTCTCCATCGAGAACCAAATCTGGCGAGACCTGGCTCAGACCAACGAAGCCACAGCCAACAACCTCCGTACCAACCTCGAGCAAGTCATGACTCAGGTTAAGGACCTCCGCAACGAGAACGCTGGCGACGACAACGACGACGCTCAGTCCTGCTGCGGGAGCAGCTCGGGTGAAGGAACGGAGACGGCGCAAGATAAGGCGACGAGAGGAGGAAGGATGTGCAGAAACTGTGGGGAGGAGGAATCGTGTGTGTTGCTGTTACCGTGCAGACATTTGTGCTTGTGTGGAGTATGTGGGTCCTGTGTTCACACGTGTCCCATCTGTAAATCTCCTAAAAACGCTAGCGTTCATATCAACATGTCTTGACCCTCGTTTATGAAAACTATTTTGTCTTTTTACTCCATTTTTTTGTCAATTGATGTCTATTTTCTTTATCGAAATCAATTGTAAGCAAATTAGTTGAGTAATACGTTTGAATTAGAAATCAAATTCACTGGAGGAAGCCTTCACTAAAAATGTCTTTTAATAATCGGGAGACACGCGCCGGCAAGGCGCGAAGGAGAGGGAAGAGGAGAAAGAGACCGTGGAAGTGGTAAAAAAGCTGACACGTCGGACGCGCGCAAATGTCGCTCTTGTTCCTGCTTACGCCTCCTGACACCTCTCTCTCTTCTCTCTCTCTTATCTCTCTCTTCTCTCTCTTCTCTCTCTTCTCTCTCTTCTCTCTCTCTTATCTCTCTCTTCTCTCTTCTTTCTCTCTCTTTTCTCTCTTCTCTCTCTTCTCTCTCTTCCCTCTCTTCTCTCTCTTCTCTCTCTTCTCTCTCTTCTCTCTCTTCTCTCTCTTCTCTCTCTTCTCTCTCTTCTCTCTTCTCTCTTCTCTCCCTCTCTCTCTCATCTTTCTTCTCTCTACTTCTTTTCATTTCCTTTTCTAATTTTTTTATTCTCATTTTTGTTTATTATAACAATGAATAACTAAATAAAACAATTAAATAAAATAAAAATATTTCAAATTTTGATTTTAAATAAATCACTAATTATTTAAATTTTTAAAAATATCATAAATTTAATAATAAAAAATTTTTAAATCATAAATTAGGAAAAATGAATTCAAAAATTATGTTTTAAATTTTATATATAGTTTATTTAAAGTAAATAATTATTTTTATATAATAATTTATGATATTTTTGAAATTTTATTTTTCATATGATAAATTTGAAAAATAAATTTAAAATAATATTATTTAAATGTAATTAAAACTAGTTCTAGATTTTTTTATTACAAAATGCACTTAGTTAAATGGTTAAGTAAATACATAAAACATATCTCGAAACTAACAAGAAACGAAAGTACTAATATAAAAATAATTTATTCCATCGTTAATTTTTGTTTTATCGACAAATATAATTATAACTTCCTACAAACAAAAAATGATGGTTCAATAAAAAAATATGGAGACTATACTTATAATTTACATATTTTCTAATAGACAATAAAAGATTGAATTTTATTAGGTAAGTGGTTCTATGCATGCCACCGTTTTATTATAATCCAATCTATTGGTAATTAAGATACGACAAGAATCAATTTTTAAACAAAATTTGATGTCTAAGATTTCTCAGTTACAGATATTTATATTTATACTGTTGGTTATTATTATAAAAAAACATGAGTAGAAAATTCAATATAAAGGAGATTTTATTTTTGTATAAACGAAGAGGACATAAGAAAACGATGTGAAGAGATGATGCCAAAATGTTCAAATAAAGGAGAGATCATGCCAACATTAAAAGAGGATATACTCGTCCCACGAATAAATAAGTTCTATTGCCAAATTTATATTCTTTCTCCTCATTAATTTTATGTGTAAACATATAATATTTTTTTAATATGTTAATCATACGAAATCTAATTAAGTGGATTTCAGATTTGTATATTATGAGATTTAGATGTAGACATCTTTTGTGCCTTCAGAGACGGATCAACCAATTGAAAGTTCAATATTATAAATCATGACACTTTGAAACGTTCAATTTATTTTTATTAATTAATATTTTTAATAAATTATTTGAAAAATATTTAATTTTATCCTAACGTGTTATTAATAAAAATATTATAATAACGTATTACCGAATTTCAAATAAATATATAAATAAAATTAACTTACTAAAATAATTACATTATATATTATTATTATTAATTTGATTAAACATTATTATATTTTATTAAAATAATTTAAAAATATTATTAAATTCGTAAAAATAACTATTTTTATTTATTTAATTTACATATATATAAATTAATATCAAATATAATTTTAAATTAGAATTAAAATTACATAAGGATTTGTTTTACATTTATTAATAAATAATATTATATAATTTAGTGCGTGTATATAAATATAGATTATTTTAAAAACACACATCAAAGTCGAAGGTAAATAATCCTAAATCTAAGGTTAGTTAAATCATGCACTATCGATCGTTACGTATACATTAAAAAGCGAACATGTGTGTGTGAATTTGGTGTAGGTGGTGAATGTGAAATACACTATCATGTTCCATTCGTATCATATGTAAAAAATAAGGATACTGAAAATAAAACAAATATAATGAAGCGAACCAATAAAAACTAACTTTACATGCAATAACAGTGAAATTATTAAAAAAAATTATAAGAAAAAATCAATAAACTTTACAATTTCACTCATGCATGCTTAGAAAAAATATTTACATATTATAATTACTTTTTTAATAAATATAAATTAAAAATATATATAATTTTACTTTTTATTTAAATAATATTATAAAAACTTTTAATATTAATTATATAAATGAAATCGGATTATACACACAAAAAATTATTTTATATTTTATTTTATTATTTTTGTAAATTAATAATATTTTGTGTTATATTGTGTTTGTATTTTATGTCAAAATATTAAATATGATGTTAAAATGTTTGTTTAATATTATTTTGTAAATATTTTAATAAATTATGTTTTATGTAATATTTGTGTTAAAATATTTTGATGACCTGAAATGTTTGGTGTATCACTGATGAAATTATTTTTTGTTAAAATATTTTTTAATATATTAGGAAAATAAATTTACAAGAGAGAGAGAGAGTGACGCATGAACGATGGATGTTTTGTTTTAAATTACTGTATTATTTTGAAACAATTGAAGAAATCTATGAGCTATTTCCCTACGGTTATGCTTTGATATAATAATTGATATCTAAAGGAAACAAACGAAGCAAAAGTGGAAGAGTTGGTGTAAAGTGATGTGTTATGCAAATGTCGTGGTTTTAGGGTTTCTGTCATGCAACTTGCCAACTTGCCCATTTCTCATTTTAGATTTTTTTTGTTTCTTTTTTACAATCTTTTCCCCAATCTATTTCTTTTTCTTTTACATATTAATTATAAAACTAGAAGCTACATATTTTAATATTACTTTTTAATAGATGTGAAACTGTTTCTAAAAATAATATTTGATTCACTATAAGCAACCACTCATCCCATTAATTTCACCATTTCGGTTTCATACGGTATACGAAAAAATAATATATAGTCGAATGATTTACATGAATAAGTCGGAATGATAATTTTTATTTTGAATTGTTGAGTATAAACAATCATTGTTTATTGACATTTTCATCTTGTTTTTCTTCTCTTATTTTGTTAAAGCAAACTTTGATCATCTCCTTAACAAATTAGAAGAAAGCTCAGCTTCAAATGACAATCCAGTTTTTTTGCATATAATATATATAAGAAAAATCAGTTTATGAGTTGAAAAGAATAAACTGCTAGTTTTAATTTAATTCTTTATTGAATAAAAATACGAAATATACGCAATATAGAATAAGATATAAAAAAACAAATGTTAGATTATTAAATATGATACATATGACAAAAAAACATATAATATGATGTGAGTTGAATAATGCATATAAACTATTAGCTAGTTAAATAACAAAGCTACATGATTAAATCAAACATCATATTGATTAGAAATGCAACAACCATTAAACTAAACGATTTTTATTCCCATATGGACATTTAGTGGCATATACACACGATATGATCGATAGAAAAGATTATAGATTACATCAAAATGTATTTGAGAATAATTAAAAAGTAGAGATATAGGTGTGAAGAGATGGGTCATGATGGGGAACACCAAAAACTTTATAGATTACCTTGTGAAAGGGGACACTCATGAAATGGTCCAACCTCACTACTCTATTGATTTTGTTAGCTTTTTTCCTTTTCTTTTGTTCTATGACCTAAGAAAATATTAAAAAATATTAATTAATAACAAAATTGTTGGAATCCACTTATCATTTTTCACTCCAAAGTCATCAATTTGTTTATTAAATTTATAAATTAATAACATTTGTTACCTCTTTTAAGCATTAACACCCTTGTCACTAATGTGGATGTGAATATTAATCCCACAAAACATTATGCCATTCAAATTTCAAAGTCAGCATTATCCCCCAACCAATCCTTTAAGTAAATGTTTTGTTATTTTTTGTTTTGAAAAAACTATTATACTGATTGAATATTCTACATCAATTAACAATCACAAATAGAATTGAAGCGTGAAATGATAGAATTATGATTAAACCATTTGACAAAGATTATATAGTAAATATCATTATTAGTTTGCTTCAATTTTATCTCAACTCTATCTTATGATTTTCACATTATTATCTAGTTTCATTTAATTCATCCCTAAGGAAACATTTTTTAGGACAAAATACAAAAATGAAATTAAATCGACATCAAATTAAAACCGCTGAATTAAAGATGAAGTAACTGTGAATCAAATCTTTTGTATTTAAAATTTTACTGCTTCAGCTAATCTCTAACTTATAAATATATACATATTATTCTTTCAAGTTATAACAGAAAAAGAACCAACAATGAAGATATTCATGAGCATCATCATTTTCTTCATAGCTTTTTTAATAATTTTTGAAATCTCTTTAGCCACAAAAATTCATTTGGAAACTTGCATAAGAAAAAATATTGCCTGATCGCTCTCTCCTATCATTTTAAACAAATTCATAATATCTGATTTTGAAAACATAGCTCCAACCCTTTCAAAGAAACAAAAAATATCTGCTTTTGAGGATATTGAAAACACATTCTGTAGAGACGAGGCACGAGTCGTAATGTACTTCTTGAATTTGCACGGAAAATTTCCATCTTATTACATCAAGGCATTGTGCAATGTATTTGGAAACAACGATAAGAGGGTGAAAGATTATGTTATCAATAAATGGTTGAATAACTCGAAGACGCTACTTGATAGTCTATCTTGTTCTCAATAGAGATTCAGAATTACCATCATTTTTAAAAGAATTTGTAAAGAAACAAAAATTTCTGTTAAGATTATAAATTGATTTTCTTCAATACATATTACCGAATAGTTCGTCGTGAGTGATTTCAAATAAACAAATATTTACCTCTTATATAGGTCACAATATTCAAATTTACCATATATGGGGCAATAATTTTCAAAGTATTAGATTTATTAAAAATAAACACCGAGATATATAAGATTTTATCATCAGCTAAATCATACTCAATAGATTGATTTAAATATATTATTTCAGACTAGAATATTATTAACAAGTTTGAATAAAATCCATTTGTTTCAATCACTTATTTTAAAAAATCATTTGGAAAAGATGTTATAGTCAATAACATTTAAAATATTTTTGGTATCTACTGGATTTTAATTGATTTTAACACTTTTAAATAAGAATATACCGTTAAAAGTTCTAACCATCTAAGATATTTTTATTCCCAAGATAATTCAGATTTAGGTTGAATTTTTGTCAAATTTATTCCTCAAATTTATCATTTTAAGAAATTATATATTCAATGAACTAGTTGGATTATAATTCTTTTAAATCAAAAGTATATAACCTTTATACCTCGATGATTTTAGCTGAAATTTAGTTTCTTGTACATTTAATATCCGCATCTACTCTCTATTCAGAAAAAGTGTGAACACAAAGATACCTATTTATCATCTAAGTCACACAATACCGATATGATTTATCTTATTCATAATTATCCTATTAACCAAACTTAATTTAACATTGTCAAAAAACAACATCAATTATGTTTTAAAGACTAAGTAAGCAAAGATGTTTGACCGGTCTAAATAACATGCATATCAGCTTTTATAAAAGTAAATCATCATTAACCAGTTCAATGTATGTATATATTATGCCTTATACGATGCTTGCATGGTGATTGAAGTTGATTGAACATTGGAAAAACTGATTTATAAATTCACAATCACAAAAAAAATTCAATCGTGAAATGATGGAATTACGATTAAGCAATTTGGCAAAGATTATATAGCAACTTTGATTATTAGTTTGCTTAAACCATATCTCAACTCTATATGATGATTCTAACACTATTACCTAGTTTCATTTAATTCATTCTTAAGGAAACATCTTTTAGGACAAAATACAAAAATGAAATTAAACGGACATCAAATTAAAACCGTTGCATTATAGATAAAGTAACTGTGAATCAAGTCTCTTGTCTTTAACATTTTACTTTTTCAGCTAATCTCTAATTTATATATAATATTTCATTCTTTCAAGTTATAACAGAAAAAGAACCAACAATGAAGATATTCATGAGCATCATCATTTTCTTCATAGCTTTTTTCATAATTTTTGAAATCTCTTTAGCCGTGAAGATTCCTATGGAAACTTGCATAAGAAAAAATATTGTCTGATCGCTCCTCCTATCGTTTTAAACAAACTAATAATATCTGATTTCGAAAACATAGCTCCAACCCCCTCAAAGAAACAAAAAATATCTACTTTTGAGGAT
The DNA here is from genome assembly GCA_018901945.1 of Pugionium dolabratum. NCBI lineage: Eukaryota > Viridiplantae > Streptophyta > Magnoliopsida > Brassicales > Brassicaceae > Pugionium > Pugionium dolabratum. The sequence goes on from JAEVFF010000188.1 coordinate 124,307, forward strand.
ATGGAAAACACATTCTGTAGAGATGAGGTACGAGTCGTAATGTACTTCTTGAATTTGCACAGAAAATTCCCATCTTATTACGTCAAGGCATTGCGTAATGTATTTGGAAACAACGACAAGAGGGTGAAAAATTACGTTATCAATAAATGGTTGAATAACTCGAAAACACAACTTGATAGTTTATCTTGTTCTCAATAGAGATTTAGAATTACCATCATTTTTAAAAGAATTTTTAAAGAAGCAAAAATTTCTGTTAAGATTATAAATTGTTTTTCTTCAATACATATTACCGAAAAGTTCGTCGTGAGTGATCTCAAATAAACAAATATTTACCTCTTATATAGGTCACAATCTTCAAATTTACCATATATGGGGTAATAATTTTCAAAGTATTAGATTTATTAAAAATAAACACCGAGATATATAAGATTTTATCATCAACTAAATCATACTCAATTGATTGATTTAAATATTTTATTTCGGACTAGAATATTATTAACAAGTTTGAATAAAATCCGTTCATTTTAATCACTTATATTAAAAAGTCTTTTGGAAAGGGTGTTATAGTCAATAACATTTAAAATATTTTCGTTATCTACTGGCTTTTAATTGATTTTAACACCTTTAAATAAGAATATACCATAATAGGTTCTAACCATCTAAGATATTTTTATTCCCAAGAGATAATTCAGATTTAGGTCTAATTTTTGTCAAATTTATTCCTCGAATTTATTGTTTTAAGAAATTATATATTCAATGAACTTGTTGGATTATAATTTTTTTTAAATCAAAAGTATATAACCTTTATACCTCGATGACTTTAGCTGAAATATAGTTCCTTGTACATTTAATATCCGCATCTACTCTCTATTCGAAAAAAGTGTGAACACAAAGATACTTATTTATCATCTAAGTCACACTAAACCGATATGATTTATGTTCTTCATAGTTATCCTATTAACCAAACTTAATTTAACATTTGAGTTTTGTTGTCAACAAACAAGATCAACTATGTTTTAAAGCCTAAGTAAGCAAAGATGTTTAAGCGGTCTAAATAACATGCATATCAACTTTTATCAAAGTAAATCATCATTAACCAGTTCAATGCATGTATATATTATGCCTTATAGGGTGCTTGGTGATTGAAGTTGATTGAACATTGGAAAAACTGATTTATAAATTAACAATGACAAAAGAAGTTCAATCGTGAAATGATGGAATTATGATTAAGCAATTTGGCAAAGATTATATAGCAACTTTCATTATTAGTTTGCTTAAACAATATCTCAACTCTATTCGATGATTCTAACATTATTATCTAGTTTCATTTAATCCATTCTTAAGAAAATATCTTTTAGGACAAAATATAAAAATGAAATTAAACCGACAATAAATTAAAACCGCTAAATTAAAGATGAAATAATTGTGAATCAAGTCTCTTGTCTTTAACATTTTACTGTTTCATCTAATCTCTAACTTATATATACACTTTCATTCTTTCAAGTTATAACAGTAAAAGAACCAACAATGAAGACCTTCATGAGCATCATCATTTTCTTCATAGCTTTTTTCATAATTTTTGAAATCTCTTTAGCCGCAAAAATTCTTTTGGAAACTTGCATAAGAAAAAATATTGTCCGATCGCTCTCTCCTATCGTTTTAAAAAACTCATAATATCTGATTTCGAAAACATAGCTCCAACCCCCTAAAAAAACAAAAAATATATGCTTTTGAAGATATGGAAAACACATTCTGTAGAGACGAGGCACGAGTCGTAATGTACGTCTTGAATTTGCACGGAAAATTTCCATCTTATTACGTCAAGGTATTGTGCAATGTATTTGGAAACAACGACAAGAGGGTGAAAGATTACGTTATCAATAAATGGTTGAATAACTCGAAAACGCTACTTGATAGTCTATCTTGTTCTCAATAGAGATTTAGAATTACCATTATTTTTAAAAGAATTTTTAAAGAAGCAAAAAATTCTGTTAAGATTATAAATTGCTTTTCTTCAATACATATTACCGAAAAGTTCATCTTGAGTGATCTCAAATAAACAAATATTTACCTTTTATATAGGTCACAATCTTCAAATTTACCATATATGGGGCAATAGTTTTCAAAGTATTAGATTTATTAAAAATAAACACCGAGATATATAAAATTTTATCATCAGCTAAATCATACTCAATACATTGATTTAAATATTTTATTTCGGACTAGAATATTATTAACAAGTTTGAATAAAATTTGTTCCTTTTAATCACTTATTAAAAAATCTTTTAGAAAGGGTGTTATAGTCAATAACATTTAAAAAAATCTCGGTATCTAGTGGCTTTTAATTGATTTTAATACTTTTAAATAAGAATATATTGTTATAGGTTATAACCATCTAAGGCATTTTTATTTCCCAAATAATTCAGATTTAGGTTTAATTTTTGTCAAATTTATTACTTGAATTTATCGTTTTAAAAAATTATATATTCAATGAACTAGTTGGATTACAGTTTTTTTAAATCAAAAGTATATGATCTTTATACCTCGATGATTTTAGCTGAAATTTAGTTCCTTGTACATTTGATATCCGCATCTATTCTTTTTTCGAAAAAAGTGTGAACACAAAGATATCTATTTTTCATTATAAGTCACGCTAAACCGATATGATTATCTTTTTCATAGTTATCCTATCTCCTATCGACCAAACTTAATTTAACATTTGAGTTTTGTTGTCAACAAACAAGATCAACTATGTTTTAAAGCCTAAGTAAGCAAAGATGTTTAAGCGGTCTAAATAACATGCATATCAACTTTTATAAAAGTAAATCATCATTAACCAATTCAATGCATGTATATATTATGCCTTATAGGGTGCTTGGTGATTGAAGTTGATTGAACATTGGAAAAACTGATTTATAAATTAACAATCACAAAAGAAGTTCAATCGTGAAATGATGGAATTATGATTAAGCAATTTGGCAAAGATTATATAGCAACTTTCATTATTAGTTTGCTTAAACAATATCTCAACTCTATTCGATGATTCTAACACTATTATCTAGTTTCATTTAATCCATTCTTAAGAAAACATTTTTTAGGACAAAATACAAAAATGAAATTAAACCGACAACAAATTAAAACCGCTAAATTAAAGATGAAATAATTGTGAATCAAGTATCTTGTCTTTAACATTTTACTGTTTCATCTAATCTCTAACTTATATATACACTTTCATTCTTTCAAGTTATAACAGTAAAAAAACCAACAATGAAGACCTTCATGAGCATCATCATTTTCTTCATGGCTTTTTTCATAATTTTTGAAATCTCTTTAGCCGCGAAGATTCCTTTGGAAACTTGCATAAGAAAAAATATTGTCCGATCGCTCTCTCCTATCGTTTTAAACAAACTCATAATATCTGATTTCGAAAACATAGCTCCAACCCCCTCAAAGAAACAAAAAATATCTGCTTTTGAGGATATGGAAAACACATTCTGTAGAGACGAGGCACGAGTCGTAATGTACTTCTTGAATTTGCACGGAAAATTTCCATCTTATTACGTCAAGGCATTGTGCAATGTATTTGGAAACAACGACAAGAGGGTGAAAAATTACATTATCAATAAATGGTTGAATAACTCGAAGACGGTCCTTGATAGTTTATTTTGTTCTCAATAAAAATTTAGAAATTGCCATCATTTTTAAAAGACTTTTTTAAAGAAGCAAAAATTTCTATTAAGATTATAAGTTGATTTTCTTCAATACATATTACCGAAAGTTCGTCTTGAGTGATCTCAAATTAGCAAATATTTACCTCTTATATAGGTCACAATCTTCAAATTTATTATATATGGGGCAACAATTTTAAAAGTATTAAATCTATTAAAAATAAACAACGAAATATATAATATTTTATCATCATCTAAATCATATTCAATATATTGATTTAAATATTTTATTTCGGATTAGAATATTATTAACAAATTTGAATAAAATTCGTTCGTTTTAATTACTTATTTAAAAAAAAATTGGAAAAAATGTTGTACTCAAAAACATTTAAAATATTTTGGATATCTAATGGCTTTTAATCGATTTTAACACTTTTAAAAAAGAATATATCATCTAACCATCAAAATTTAGATTAATTAGTAGAAATCATCATTTAATAGGATTCATTTCCAAAATTTCTTAAAAATGTTTATTTTTCTTTTTTTTAAAACACAATATGGAATCATCAAAATATAAAATCTTAGAAGAAGAATTAGTGGTGGAGGTAAATAGAAGATGTGATAAATTTAATAAGATACAAAAAAAAACAGTAAGAGCATTTTGTATTTCCTTCTAATTTTTTTCTTCTCTCGACATTGAATGGATTTGGTGTTAAGTCTTCTAAAACCAACTGCAGAAAAAGCCACCACAAGACATTTGTTTAGTAAACATCATTAGTGCCATCCATTTCAAAAAGTGAATAATTTAGAGAAAATTATAAAAAGAAGATATATGAATATATAATGTTAACAATCATTCTTATCCCACTAAACCATAACACTACAAAGCTCACATGAATTAGATTTAGACCTCAAAGAGTTTCCCTTTTAATACTCTTCTTTATTTTTCATTTCTCACAACAATATTATCAGAACAGACCTGCACATATGTTCCACCAATTTGTTTTTGTGCAGACTTGATGTCAGATTCTATAATGTTCATATTCAGAACACAACTTAGAGCTTAATTTTGATAGTGCAAGAAAATAAATATAAAAGAGTGGTAATGAGGTTATAGACCCATCTGAATACCTATAGAATATGCTACATGATTGCTCTCTCTCTCTCTCTCTCTCTCTCTCATCACACACACACACACACACTTACTTTGATGTCCCCACAATCATTAAGTGTTCATGGATACTTATTTTCTCTCTTGAACAGAGAAAAGTATAAAGGAAAGTTTTGTAATAGTTCCTTCTCGTCCATACATACCCCAAAGTTAGAAAAAGACATTAAATCAAAAGAAGAGAAAGAAAGCCAACTACCCAAATCATTTATGTAGTTTGGTTAGGGGACCCAAGTGGGCAGATATCATATCCATGATGGAATAAGTTTATATAAAGTATATATATTGTATACATGAAAGTCCTCTTTTCTTTTTCAATTGGATATTTATTAGGAAAATCAGATTGGACTATGTCAATGGAATAATAAAAGATATGCATATGAAAACAAAACAATCAAAAGAAAATAAAAAATGGAAAAATAAAGAGTTTTGTACAATATAATGTCTATGATTTCCTTTCTGAAAATAGCAATGTCTAACAGTAAAAATAAACAGAATGCTTGAGAAGCTTCAGGGTGAAAATTGGCATCTTTATTCTTTTAATTAACACCAAAAGATAACCACAAAGCAATTACTTCAACATAATCATGGGATTATTTAGTATAGGAAGATAAAGATCTACTACTATACAGAGAAAGGAGTATAAATACTTCTTGAAAAATGTACTTGATTATTTATTGATTACTAAATTAGATTGGGGTCTTGGAAATGTTGAAAACAATGTTTCAGAAGAAAAAGGAGAGAGAGAAAGAGAGGAGAAATGTTTCAGATTGGACCAAACAATGAAAGAAAATAATATTGGGGATTGCATGATGTGTTCTTCTGGTCAAAACAGTACACAAAATTCACAGAAAAATGGTTGGGACTGTAGGACCACTGTACAATAATGAACCATAGAATTTGTTCCCAAGAAATCAAAACCTCTACATGAAAATGAAGCCTTACAAAAGTTTGACCTTTTATGTGTCAAGTTGTTTATTTTGCATCACCATCAGTCTATCACCCTTGGTTTAAAAGAAAGCCAAAGTCTTTGTCTGTATACAGACAAATTTCCCAGATCAATCAATGGAAACTGTGCCTTTCAGTATTTAGAAGAAGAAAATTTAAATATCAGAGTGTGGTTATAAGTCTCTCTCCCTAGATTTTCTTAGTTTTTTGTAACCGAAGGCAACATGAGCGTATCAATTCCAATTCGTGGTTGATACATTGAGATGTTAGCGTGTAATCCTTTACGTTTGGTCTGTGATTCAGCTTTATCAATGAAAATGTAGAAAAGGAAAAGACATTAGACAACAAACAAAAATATTCAAAGATGGTGTTTAATGGATCTTGATGCTTCAATCAACCTCAACATATTGGCTTTATGCTTTGAATTTTGTACCCTTCATTTTAGATGAGATGCCAAATGACAAGGACAGGAATCATTTACTTGTTAAAGTTTCAGGAAAGAGAAAGAAAGTATCTGACTTTGGATTTCCTTTTTGTGATAACGTGTTTTTTACAGATTCCAAATTGATAGGTTTCGACTATAGATAGGATAGTTAAGATATTCAAACAAGACACCGAACCTTACTAAGAACAAAAACAGACAACTAGCTACACAGTTTATCAGGAGAAACCAAATGTTTATTAGTCGTTTATCCGCAAAACAAAATTGATGTATCAGCAGCCTATTAACCATGAAACACTCATGAAAAATGTGAGATTTGCTGTTTTTCTTCTAGAAAAATCAGTGTAGAAACAAAACAGGACCAGCAGAAAAGAACGAGACAGGACGTGGTTGCTATAATGCACTGTGGATTTTACCATAAAACTGTTAAAGAAAAAACAAAGATGAGCCTAATAATGGAAACGCTGACCTTTTGTTTTTGAACATGAATGCGACTCAGGTCTAAAATGGAGATTGTGGAGTGCAACTTAATTGTCTTTCCCTTTGGCTTTTTCCCATGATGCCTTCACAAGCCACGTGACTTCTGGACCCCAATTTTCTGCATCCAAATAAATGTTACGTCGTGTGTGGTGTAAACACAATGAAGATTCCGTTATCGTTTTCTACTAAAAACAATCAAGAGTGTGTGTACATAAAAAAAACAAGTGTATTATAATACCAGCTGCATCCACAACTTGGATGAGATAGACTCTCATATCACATTCACAGTACATACTCAATCTACCTGCCAGTCCAGTCTCCCCTTGTTACCATATTAGGCGCTGTGTCACGTTCTAGCTCACGTCATATCAACAGATAGTAACCACGGTTCTATTTGTGGCAAGAGTTGATATCTAATATCTTATATCTTCACAAGTACTCTTCTGTTCTTTATTTGAGGAGACAATGGATACTTTGGTTGTTCAAAGGCCTTTAAACTGAAACTTATTTGTTGGAACAGCATCAATGGACAATGGGTATTTGATGAACGTTTAGGAAATAACACTTGAAGACTGCATATCATTTCATATGCTTACTTCTCTCCGACCACAGAGTGCAACAAACCTATCATGGAACAATAATAACGGGCATTTCTCGATCGAATTAGAACCAGCATAAGCTTCTTTGAGAAAGACTGTACCCCTTGCTCCTTTGTTAGTAATGTAGAAGATCCCCTGATGCTTTATCAAGCAAAGTATTAGCCTTGATGGAAGCAGATACTCAGAATGGTATGCATCCAATTGAGAACATGTCATTCTCTTCTCCATTGTTAAACTGAGCAGTTCATGAAGCAAAGCTACAACTCGTTTCCTAGCTTTAGGATCTGCTGAATCAAATCTTCTAGCGTTAAGGTACGGAGATGGAAATTCCATTTTCTGCCACTTCTCAAATTCCTCTAAATAACTTGCGTTAGGCCTAAAACCAGGAGGGAAAGAAATCTTAAACGCATTTCGTCCCAAGAAATTTCCATCCTTTGTTATCCTGACCCTCTTTCTGTCTCCAATTCGCTCGAGGACTCCTTCACGGGATAATCTATCCTCTCGTGCAGTGATTGCCAGTGAAGAATCCCAATTCTCTAAAACAAGATAAACTTTTCCATTGATAACCTTTAAAGAGAAAAATTCTGGGTACTTAGGGATCAACGTATTCTTAAAGTCTTGAGGCAAACCCATTGCAGACTGAATAAACTCAACCTTCTCCACAGGCACTCGACAATCAACAGACATCATCAATAACTTCCTAAGATTCTTAACCAGAACAGGTTCCATGGACTCTGTAACTTCACCTTCCTCATCTGCAATCTGTTTAGCTTTCTCAGTCAGCATAACAAAAGGAGGCTCTTTGTTTCCACCTCCAACATAAAATATCGAAGGGTATTTCTCAATGGCAGCCATTAAGTTCCACTTCTGAACAAACCCAACGTGCTTCTCAAGATCCCTTAGAAGAATGCTTCCATGCTTCTGAGACTGAATAATGGATTTCAGTTCAAGTATCAGAGTTGGTTTCTTCTTCAGGTCTATTGCTTTATCAAGCTCATGAACTCTGTGGTAAATTTTCTTCTTCGGCCTCCCTCCTCCACCGGACTTTTGTCTCACCTGAGTAAACGTCAATGGCGATGACTGTCCAGGAAACAACACGACATTTTCAATTTCTCTAAGCATACTACTTTTAAGGAGTTGGATCAGACCGAAAGAGATCGAACATCTTCTGTACAATGACGGTTTAGACATTCTATCAAACACGTTATGTGCACAATACTCACCAAGTACAATGAAACACAAATCTTCAACTTTTAACTTCTTTGAAAATGATTATACGGCAAAACAAGAAAACTCTAAGAAGACAAATTAGCACATTTCCCCCAGATTTTTCCTAGAAAAAATACATCGGAGAAATTAAATTTCGCAAGAGTCAGGAGAGTAATATTGGCGGCCATTCCAGAAACCAACCTCTTTTCTGGGCTTTAAAATATTGTATCAGGCCCAATAGGCCCACCTATACATATGATAGGGAGTCTTTTCTTGTACAGTTGTCGCCAAGCTCTATGGTAGCATCGAAGGTTTGTCGAAGGTCTTACGTAGCATTGAAAACTTAGTTGAGTTCTACTTTCGTTTTCATTTGATCGTAAATAAGCAAAATAGATATTTTTATATGTGTTTTAGTTTTATGAAAACGAAAACCAATATAATATTTTGATATATGTACATATTAATTACATTTTTTACTCATTAAGTATCATAACACTAACATAGTTTAAAGGTTTACACATGTATTTTTTTGAAAATTTAACTAATATTGATACATTTAAAAAAATAGTGTTATATATTTTTGAGAATTGTTGAATAAAATTCACAAAATATATTGCTCCCGAAATAAACATGAAATACTGACAAAAATTCTAGTTAATTAATATTAAGACAAAATCATTTATTATGGAAGATGAAGATCCGCATTTATACATACGTTAATCTGAGAATGGAAGAGTAAAACGAAGTTAAGTTTAGTAGCAGATCCAATTGCTAACATCTCTTACGTTCCAACGTTTATTAGTATAGCTCTTATTCTTAGTGACAAAGACATGTAAACATATTTGTTCTGTTTACAAATATCGATAAATACAACACCGTATTTTTTTTTCTATTTAGTCGGTTTTATTTCCTAAAAAGGTAGAAAATTTATCTCTTTTTTTTGTTGAACATCACATGTTTAGAGAAGATAAAATTAATAATAAAAACTTGTTTATTTTAGGAAATTCATCTAAATTTAGAGTATTCTCATTTTGTATAATCAAAATTAGGTAGTTCGTCTATTATATTGTTTTAATTGACCATGACTCTTTTTGTTTACCATTATACATTTAATACCTTTCTCCTTCGTATCAAATTAATTCATACTCACATATTTTATATATATACCAATAATGCATTCTTCTCCGTCTCTCTACGAATTTTGAATTTTTATCTCTCAAAATCAAACATGAAGCCTCTAATTCGTCGCCTCTCACGAATCGCTGACGCATCATTCGACTCTTCCCTTTGTAACCAAATTCGCTGCCGCGATGTACATCATCCGACGGCGAACACACCATCGTCGGTTTTTGTAGTAAAGAGAGCAGCCGTCGCATCGAGTGTTCCCTCTGGCTATGTCCCTGTAAACGTCGGTGAAGAGATGGAGCGATACGTGGTGAGTGCGGATCTGTTAAATCATCCTGTTTTCGTTGGATTTCTCAATCGATCTGCACAGGAATACGGTTACGCTCAGAAAGGTGTTCTTCATATTCCTTGTAACGTCTTCGTGTTTGAACAAGTCGTAAAGACTCTCCGATCTGGAATCGTTGAGTTTCGTGATCTATCGGAGCTTATTGCCTCGTTATCCGGAGATGATCTGTCGTTGTGGTTACCTGGAACTACAGAGTAGACATCAACTGGTCTTCGATCTTCTCCATTTTTATTGACTGATCGGAGAAATTCCTTTTATAAGTAACTATTGTGTCCCTCTCATTGACAATGAGAGTTGTTTTTTCGATGTTATCTCCATTTTTTTTCTTCTAATTCAATAATATATGATAAAGAAATCGAAGTGACAAAAATGCATTGTTATTTTCTTATTTTACGTACCGTGCGGATCATCATTTATTTATCAAAATGCAATTTATCCATTTTATAACTATTTAATATCTTTATAATTTTTAAGTCTAATGAATTAATAATAAAGATGTTGATTATGTCTCCATGATATTGTCCCAACAACTAATATTTATCCGTTAAATCAACTAAATAATCAAATATTAGATTTATACCCATAAATATAAATTAAATATTTATATAATTTTAACTTTAATTTAAAATTATTTTAAACATTAGTTTTTCATATGTAAACTAAGAAAAGAAAAATAATTGTTTTTCAAAAATTTAATAATATATTTTGGTTAGTTTAATAAAATATATTAATTTTCTAATCAAATTAAATTTAATAGTATATTTTGGTTAATTTAATAAAATATATTAATTTTCTAATCAAATTAATAACAATGACATATATTGTAATTATTCTATTAAGTTAAATCTATTTATATATTTATTTAAAATCCAATGTAATGATGATAATTTAGCATGATATTTATGTTAATAACACGTCAAATTAAAGTTATTTTTAAAAAATATTTTTTAAATAATATATTAGAGATATGTGATATGAGGTTACTCTTGCGTGGATAATTCACTATATAGGATATATTGAAAAAGATTACTGAAAAAGATTTTATGTATGAAAATGTCATAGAGAAACTATATATAAGTTGTATCATTCAATAGTTTAGCTTTTAAATAATAATAATGCATGAACTTGTATTGGTTTATCAGTTTTATGGAAAAAAATAAGTCAATGATATACATAAATCGTATGCATTTGGCGAAAATAAAATGAAATCTTGGCAATATCTAAAATCATGATTTACATTTTAAAAGACTTAAACAGCAAATACCTCGTATCTTGTCTGTATCGTTGTACGGCTGTGTTCAATTTGCTGTTCACAGCTTTACAAGTTACAAAATATACTCAGTCCGTGGCGAACTGTGAGTGGATAAAATGATGATATTGCGTATCTTCCAACTCTTAAGGCACATGTGGTACGAGTGTTGTTTCGTCTGAATTATCCAATTTTCTACGACGTTGGTACGACTTAAAAGTTTAGTTAATAAAAAATAAACCCAGAATATACGAGATTATCATAATATATATCATTATATTACTCCAATATTACCGATAGAAATGTATGAGCAAAAATACTCCCAGACAAAATCCCATTTTAACATTAAAAATATACTCAAACTTCGGTTTAACGAATAGAATAATGCATTTTGGGTTTAAGCAATGCATATAACTTTAATGGGAAACAAATGATTTTCAAATTTTCTTCTTGGACTTAGGGTTACTAACTTTCTTCTTCACTACGTTATTTGGTTTCTTCTTCTCCATCCTCACTCTCTCCTCCTCTTTTATTCCTTGAATAATAATGAAATTCTCTTTCAATCTCTTGCTGACCTCAGACACGTCGATCTCCGGAACATTCATAGCTACTTCAGAGATAACACTACAATTCTCTCGTTTCCGTTTGTTGTTCAGTTTCCGCGACTCGTTCTTAGGCTCAAACGATTCTTTTTCAAGAGAGAAATCTGCAAACGCCTGCTGTGGAGTCACTGCAGAAAGAAACGTTTGGTTTTGAGAAGTGTTCATGTTGGAGATTGTTGTGGCCATTGTTGAGATCGCCGGATGATAATGTTTGCTCAAGAGACTGACTTCCCAAAGCACTGTTGCTAAAGCTCCGCTTAAGTTAGGATCTGTTGCATCTGGCTGGTATTTCTGCAATGGGATTTCAGTGAGCAACAAATCAAATTTCTATAATCTATTTGTACCCGAGTGTAAAGATTTGTGACTTACAGTGATAGAACCGCAAACAGAGCCGCCTCCAACATCGTTCTCTAGAACGTTTCTGCATTTGACGTTCTTCTGAAGAAGATTTTTCAAGGTGACAAGCGCTACAAGAGAACCAAGATTGTAGAATGAGAGACATGTTTTGAAATAAGGACACCTGATGTCTAATTTAAAGTGTTAGGATTGTTTATTACCAGACATAGACTCGGCACAGCCAAAGCATAGCGCAAATGTGGCTAAACGTTTTACAAATGCGGCTGCTTTTTGCATGTCTTGATGCCTGTCGTCGCACAACATTATCTTCAGAGACTCGGCCAAAACTTCACCTGAATCTCTGTTTCACATCACAAAGATCCAACTAGATTCAGCTTATGCCGCTGTTAAAAGAGGAAAAAGTTGTATAACAAACCTTCCAGGGCGGTACTCGAGAATGAGGTTGTACAGCTGGACAAAGAAGTCTTGTAAGTCAACGTTCAAGGCATTTAAGTTGCTCCTCATGACTTTGAAGGCGACAAGGCAACACCTCAGCCGTTCAGATACTGTCAACAATTTCGAGTTTTTCTGCTTTGAGTTGTTGGAAACGCTACTGCTAGAAGCAAGCTTTTTTAGATAGTTCATGAGATCTCCAATATAATCCAAGTCCAGTTGTTGGGTGAATTTTGCCAACCCATCTAAGCATGGAGCAAGCAAAGGGTGTGATCCAAAGGCACCAGGATTCGAAGTTGTGTTTGCTTCTGTGCTGCAATTAGTCAGAGTTACATTGTCAAAATTAATTAATAAAATAACTATGACACAGCAATACGGCCAGGTATGTAGTTATTTGTGATTGCAAAACCAACGAAAATTCACACTATGAACATATTTAGTGTCTTCTGGATTGGATTAGAACAATCTGTAAAGTACCTTTCACCAACCGAATACATTGTATTTCTCAGGATACGGAAATAGGTCTCGAAAACAGCAGAAAGTGTCTCTGTCTGCATCTTTCGCCTCTCCATGGCATCCGGTTCATAGGTAATTCCTTTGTAATCAGCAGTAACCTAAAGAAAGTCGTCAAGAAATATCAATTCAGATCAAACAAACAGTATGAACGGAACCCATTTTGGGATGTTATGGTGAAATAAATGGCTCAACAAAAGGGAAAACAACATTATTACGTCAACTCTCCCACCAACAAATCTATTGCACAAAAGGAAAGTAAATTACTTCGTCTCTGATCTTAGACATCATTTCTCGCTTGGATTTCTTCCTCTCATTTCCCTGCACTTGACTTTGCTCCTCCTGGTTAGTTCTTTTATTATTTTTCTTATATTTCTTCTTATTTCCATCCTCTCTATCACGCCTCCCAATATCCTCGTCAAAGCGTATGGACATGAACACCTAAAGAAGATTTTTAAAAAATGGAGAATGACAACAGAACCGAAGAGAAAAACTACCAAATTTTTCTAGGATCCCACATCACCACACGCCTTCTAATATTGTCTTACAATTTGTATTCAAATGAAAAAGTTAACTTTATGATCTAATTATTCCATCAGCATTTTGCACCTTTGCCCAACAGAGGGTCAATAAATGTGTGGTTCTTAGAATGCTAAAATAAGGCCAATAGATACCTCAATAGAATCGGGATGAAGCTGACAATTGTTAGATTTGACATTATCAGCAATCAAGCGTACAGCTTGCACGGTCAGCTCACCACCATGTTTCCCTTCATTGGAGAAAAGAGACCTAATAGTAGAGCAACAGAGTCTCCTGTATACACAAACAAGCCCAACAAGTAAGTTAAGATAGAAACGAAATATCTGCAATTGCAGTAAAAAAGACATGACTATGCAATAGGGATATTAACATTTCCTATGATTTAGATTCCATGATACATGAGTTGAACATTATTCACCCTCCCTGAAAAGGGTTTAAATAACCAGGACCTTACGACTTCGTCTGGGGAGCTAATATTTCTGACAACAGATATTAACAGATTATCACGGTAGTTGAAGTGGGGAACTGCTTCCAGCAATGTACAAATGCACCGAGTGGCAACTTGGTTATATAGCGACTGCTTCTCTAATGTAATCAACTTCTGCAGATATGCCTATCAAGGACATCAGCAGTAAAAGAAAATGTATTATGTTATATGCAGATGAATTTAGAATCAAATGTAACTTAGATGTGTACCTTGTACGCTTTCAATAAAGTTGACTCATAGAACCGTGTTTTCTTTACTTCCTTTGAGACCTTCATCTCGAGCTCCTTTTCTGTAGGAAGTCTAATCCGATAGCTGGTACCAAAAATAAAATGAAAGATCTAAATTCCAACAACATAAAGAGGGAATATTAATAGAATGAATATAAATGAGGAATGAATAGGGGATTGGATATTGGTTGAATTACCCAGGAATAATATCTTTAAATACGGCCAACAGAGATAACAAGCCAAGTTTCACGATCTTCATATTCTCATCTTTGGAGATCTCTAACATTTCCTTTAAGGATCTAATATTTTCCTCTGGATTAGAAAGTAGTTGCATTCCCAACTCTGCGAGTTTATTTTTTTTATTTTCAAATGTCTCTTCAGCTGATAGTTCTTCTTTCACTTCTGCCTGATGGAAGAAGAAAGCCATTCACATGTTAACAAAATGATTACAGTCAGAAACATAGAACAAAACACTGACACCGCTCAAAATCACAAAACACCCAGTTCTCAGCATAATCAACTCCAGAAATTTATGATGCTCACTAAAAACTTAAAAAGCATGTGAAAGAATTAAAAATTAAAAAAAAATTTAGCAACTTATACAATAAAAAATATAGAACCACAAAAGAGGTCATTACCAGAACTGCTGCTTGCGGTGTTTCTTCCTCTTCTATGATCTCCGTAGGCAACTCCTTCCCTTGCCTTTTTGCCTCTTTTTTACTCTTTTTAGCTTTTGCTCTCCTTTGAGATTTGTTTAGAGTATTTTCATCTTCAAGAGCGTCCTTGTCTGCTTCATCTGTGTCGCCTTCAGCTAGTTTTGACTTCTTTGACACTGAACCATATCAAAACACGAGCAGTAGACACAAAACAGAAAGACCATCGGTAAGAATGCTAAAACTGTGCCGTTGAACAACAAGACAACGGTTCCGTTTATTACCTGTAAGGTAGTGGAGTTTTCCATCTAAAGTCTTTACAGGGAGCACATCAACAGGATCAACAAGAATTTCGTTATTTCCTTTCTCTTCCAGATGTGCCTTCTTCTTTGATCGTTCTTCTTCATACTTATCTTCCACTGTCTTTTCTCTACCACCGCATTGCCTGGCGTCGTCATAGAGATTCAGATGGAAATCGAAAAAAAATAACAGATATGCGAGTGTGTAACTCCCACAAGCCAAAAAATCTCAGTGGAATAACCAATGTATATGACGAAACCTCTTCTTTCATTCAAACTACCTGATCAGATAGATAATCTAGA
The DNA here is from genome assembly GCA_018901945.1 of Pugionium dolabratum. Lineage (NCBI taxonomy): Eukaryota > Viridiplantae > Streptophyta > Magnoliopsida > Brassicales > Brassicaceae > Pugionium > Pugionium dolabratum. The sequence continues at coordinate 139,954 of JAEVFF010000188.1, forward strand.
CTGAAAAAAAACTATTTGCTAGCTCGGAGTAATGAGCAATTAAGAAACACATAAGAAATATGAAACTGGACCAGGTCATATGCAAGAAAAGCTTCAAACTCGACTCGGATCGTATTGATTCTAGTAATAGTGTACGCTAATGCAAACAAAATCAACCCAAATACTGAAAGTCACCAGAATGCAAAAAAACTACAGACCATAAACGATTCTGGAAGCATAATATGTTTCGAAAGAATTACATGTACCTGTTAATAGCACTGGTGTCAATTCGCGCGACGAATCGAGCGTAATCAGTGTTCTCTTCAACGTACTTCAAATCCTCATCGGAAAACTCAATTTCCTCTTCAGGTACATCCGGCGGAAGCTCCGGTGGAAGTATTACCTTCTGTTTACGCCTGCTTTTCCCCATTATCCCCCACTGATTCAGAAGCTGTAACAGGGAAGAGGTTGTAATAAAATTGAAAATGAAAACTGTCTGCAGAGAATCGAAGACCCTCAAATTAGGGTTTAGGGTTTTTGTGCTGAGAATGAAGACATTAAAATAATTATTAAAACAAGAAAACCAAATAACAAAAAAAAAAACACCGTCCTCAGTATGGGCCAGGCCCATTTATGGATACTGCTGCTCAGCTTAGATCGATTGGTTCTACTGATTATTTAAATTTTTCACTTTCTAAGACATTTGTAAGCTACAATATGAAATTTATTAAATTTATTTTCTCTATCCACACCGAATAATTAGTTTGGCAACTACATACGTACGAAACAAACGCTAGAGTTTTATTATGGATAAATGATATCAGGCCAACTAAAATTATTAAATGCAAAACTATGCTACATACAAAATAATTAGTTCTGGTCCCATCTTGGTTTATATAAATCTTATCAAAAATAGAGCTCATCTATTACTCCATTCGTTTATAAAATATCTAAAAATATATAGTCAGTTTATATTTATTGTTAACTAGATCAAGAATTGAATGAATATTTTCATTTTAAATCAATAATTCAAATAAGTTTTAGATTAAAGCCTTTAATTTATCTAAACACATTGTTTGTAATGACAAATTATCTTTATGAAAACAACTAACACCAAGATAATATGACATAACAAATATTATTATATAAAGTAATATTAAAATCTTTTGTTGCTATGTAGTCTTAGAGAGAGAAAAATTTGTATATGTTTATTATTATTATTCTAATTTCATACATTAGAAAATTTAGTTTTATTTTATCTAATTAAGAGTTTCTATTGTATACTTATTCCATTTCATAATTTCTATTTTTAATAAATATATTTAAAAAAATATTAGTCCTTAAGAAATTTTTTATTAATATATATCATTATATTGATACATATCATGAGGTTGTGATACATGCCAAATGTCATGATATAAACTAATAATAATGACAAATTTGAAAATCTCGTGGACTGTATATTATAATCTAAGCGCCTTTAACTTTTGCATCCTTACTTTTCCTTACGTCCACTAAAAGCATAGACCTATCCTGAATGGATTTTATAAATGTGCTGGTAAATTGATAACAAGTGTGTTCCTATGCTGTTGGTAAATGTTAATTTAACCCGGATGATAAAATAACTTTTAACTTTTAGATCTCAAGTAGAATAGTTTTGTTGTTTGTGTTAAAATCTTATGTATGTGTGCAGTACTGTTGCTCTATGCATTGAAGTTTAGGTCACGTATCATATGCGTGCAATCCATTTCCTCGTTTCATTCAATAGTCATTGCTCTTATAACAAATCTTAACCTTAGTCTCAGTCTCAGATAAGAGACGTATTTGGATCCAACTCAAATTAATAGTCGAAGAAATAGTATAACAAAATTTGCCAAATTTGTTTTTTTCTTAAAGACAAAACGATGAGTTTAGATTAATAAATCCAATGAGCTTGACAAAAAAAGACAAACATATACACTGAATTCAACTACCTTTATAACTAACCAATGACTTTTAGTTATTCAAAAGTAGAAATTAGGAGTTAGACTTAACACAATTAAATCACTTTATTCGAATTCCATTTTTTCTAACTAAGCCTACCGAATATTGTGTTGTTGTTGTCCAACTAATACATTTACAAAAATACCCTTAACATCCATTTGGTCTTAAATCTGTTATTCTTTTCTGTTTTACAAAACAACACCTCTGATTTTATCTATCATTTACATTCAGACCCCCAAAAATGAAAAGTATTCTAATTAATTCCTAAAAGTTTCAGATTGATATGTTGAGATCAATCTTCGGTTTCTTCAGAACATTTTCAGGCAAATGAACAATGGTATCGCACCTCGGACATCTCGGGTTGTTCTTCATCACCAACACGTACGATAAACAGCCGGGACATCCAGCAGCCACCGGTGACCCAATCGCCTTCGTTCGAAGCTCATCAGAAACTGTATCATCCGGTAATTGGCGTTTCTTCAACATAGCCGGGTCTCTCTTCGCTCTCTCCAGCGCCGATTTCACCTTGTCGAGTGTGCAAACGCTCTGAAAGTTAGGGTTCCGCGATATAGATAGAGTACGAGAACGAGACGGCGGGAGTAGCTTCCGTTCCGTCGTCGCATCGTCGAAGAGGTTTAGCAAAGGCTTCGGCGGAAAATTCAAATCCTGAAACGTCGGTACTGTTTGAATGGATTGGTCTGCGTTTGTTATAGATGATGAGCTTGTAGAATCACATCGTTGCAAATACACTTTCCCAGACTGTTCAAATTCACAAAAATAAATATCTAAATTAGCCCAAAAAATTAACAGATTATGTAAAATCAATCAAAATCCATCTGAATTCCCAATAAATGATATTCATATTCATAAGCCGACGGGTTTACTCGAAAAAATATAAGATCTATGGACGAATTCTAATCACATGATTATGCGTTCGAGATGCAACTCAGAGAGAAATCAAGACGAACCTTTAAATCGAGGCGTTTTTCCCATCCGGTTGGGACTTGCAGGTCAAGGTCCAGCTCCAGTGACCGATCGCCTCCTCCTACTCCTCCTCCTCCTCCTCCCCCTCCTCCGTCGGCACCGCTTCCAAGGAGATCGCGAGTCATAAGGGCGGGCGCCATAGATTTTGCTCCAGCGGATTCTCTAACCATCGCGCGATCATCATTGTAACCATTTAGTAACCGTACGAGGGAGCTGACGTCGGCAGTCATACCAGAAAATTGAAATGAGAGAGAGGAATGAGGGGTGAGTTATAGTGAGGGAGTTATGTAGACGTAGCCAACATTAAGGGCCGAAATATAGAAATAGAAATGTGTAGGAGAAAATTAAATGAGACACGTTATATAGTTTGAACTCAATTAATTACGATTAATGTTTATTTCCTTTACTTCCTCTTCTCTTCTATACAAAGCTAAATATTAATGAGTGGGTTACATTTATCGCTGTACCATTATTGACTACCATTTAGCTTTCTATGAATTTAATGTGTATTGATCTCTAACCTTTTTTTCTTCACACTCTTCACGTTTTCTCACTATTCCTTTCCTTATACCCTTCCTACATTCTTCCCACATTTATTACTACAATTAATTTGTGTAGAAATACTTATTATAAAACAGAAAGAGTATTAAAACTCATTCAAAGATACTATATAATATAAATGATAATATTATATCAAATATATTTAAAAAATTTTGTATTTATTGTAAATAATTGTTAGAAGAGGAATCGTCGAATGGATGAGAGGAATTAATTATAGGAGACAGAGCCAAAGCCTAATAAATGCGATAGAGATAGTATTAGAAAATGAGAGGCATTAATTGCCAAACGTCTCTACATAATTACTTTTTCAAACAGTAATTAATGATAATTACTAATTCTGCAATTTATTACGCAAAAAAAAGAAAATCGTTAAAGATTTTCAAAATGTTTATTTAATCGCTGTGTCGAGTTTTGGAGTTTCATTCCGTTTTACTGACTTTCAAAACTCATTAATCACATTTCTAAGATTGTTTATTTACAGTTATTGACCTTTTTCTGTGTCAACATTTGGAAAAAAATATATTTAAAATAATAGGAAAAATGTAGAGATATTAATTAATTGGCCTATTTAAAAATTTAGTAGCTTATATACCCACGTGTCAGGATAGGACAATACTTTATCGGGATCGATCCAATGACGTGTTGAAGTTAAATTTAGTGACCAAAGTTTAGCTACTAGTTAAGCCCATTAGCATTTTTCTTTTAAGCCCAATTCTCGACTTGAAAGCCCAATTCTCGACTTGAAAGCCCAAACAGAATGATGAGGCTGAAGCAAGATTTGGTGGGACAACCAGGAAGAGCTTTGTCAATTGTCATTGATGCAATGCAACCCTTTTTTAACTTATTTTTGTGGAAACTTGAATTAAATTATATTCGAGCTGAAAAGAGAGAAAATAACACAAAAACAAAAACGTGTTGGTGAAAAGAAATCAACAAATGAATGTATCTAACCCAATAATAGAGATAAGTTATTTAATATCCCGGTTTATGAAAAATGTTGGGGAAATTAAAAAATCGATTTATATATATACATTATAAAAAGAGTAATATTTTAAAATAATATATTTTTAAAATTTTATACTAAAATTTAACATTTTAAATTCAAATTTACAAAAATAATACAAATTGTTTTTGAAAATATATATTTATTATAAATAAATTACAAATATAATTAAAATATTATTTTATATTTTTTTAATTTTTAATTTAATTTTTTCTTATTAAAATTTTTAAAAAATATTTTAATATTAAATTTCTTCTATTTAATATTTTAATAGTAAATTTATTCTATTTTTAGAAATTTAAACTAATGATACATTTAAAAAATAATTTAAAATATTATTTTTTATCAATTGCCTTTATTAAAATATATTTATATTTTCTATCACTCGTTCTACTTCAAATTTGAAACTGTTAGTATTGGTTAATCAGTAACAAAAAGTTATATAATGAATAATACTATAAAATAATATATTTTTAAGTTTTTATTCCAAATTTAACACTTTAAATTTAAAATTATTAAAATAACACAAATTATTTTCAAATAATACCTATTTACTATAAATAAATTATCGATAAACATAAAAACATTATATTTGTGTTCATTTTTTCTCATTTAGAGTTTAATTTTTTTCATTAACAATAAATTTTAATGTATTTTAATATTAAATTTGTAATATTTTTAAAAATATAAACTAATGGTGCAATATTTGGAACAAAAATTTCAAAAATATTATTTTTATCAATTACCTTTATTAAATTTATCTGAAATTTTAAAATTATAGATAAGAGGAAATAAGTACGAAAAGAAATATTATAAACATAATGGAAATAAGAAAAAACAAGAAATATTGTTAGGTAACATGATTTTTTTGACGACTGATTAAACAATAGTACGATTGAAAATTTGCAATCAATCACAATCGTAACCACCAACAGTATATAAACGAATAACATATGTCGTAGTTGCAGTCGCAGTATACAGTGGTAGGTAAACGAACAAAATTTTATATCGGTTTGATTTTTAAGTAAATTATTCGGTACAATTTTTGATTCGGTCCTGAGAGTTAAACCGGAGTAATTTGTTTGTATCAGGTTATGTCAAAACTAGACGGCCAAACACGCTCTAGTCGACGTGTCTCCGGTTCTTGGTTCGTGGCGGCGGAAGCTGTGATAAAAATCATCTTTAACTAATTAAGAAAACGAGCTTGCAGAGTTGCAAACTTTTTGGGTTCTACTTGGAGAGAATCAACCCGAGAGGAAAATAAATTCAACCCATCTTTTTTTAATTGCATTGCATATTGAGAATTGAAGTGATATGGCCTCGACTCTTTTCTCCAGAAGTTTCTTGGCTACAAGTCACCGCTTGACCCCTTCTTTGTTTGCTCTCCGTCCGCGAAAGACCTTTACTTCCACCGTCTTTCTTAGTGTAAGTTGAATTTGGACTTAATGAGTTTGTATCGGAAAATTAGGGAACGAAGATTCTATATAAATGACTCGATCTCGTTCTCTGTTTACCCTTTCTTGTGTTTGTGATGATAATTGCAGAAGAGTGCATTCTACTCTCAGTTAGCCTCCGGGTTTACAGCCTATAAATCAACTACATGGGCTCGTCCTGCCATGTCTAGTGGAGTTGGATCAAAAGCCTGTTACTCTACATCATCTATATCAACCAACGAACCTGTTGTGTCCGTTGATTGGCTCCATGCTAATCTTAAAGAGCCTGATTTGAAGGTGACTAGTCATTTTGTACCACTTGACTTCTTCACTACTTTGTCTGCCATACTAATAATTACTTACCTATTTCTCTTCTGCTCAGGTGTTGGATGCTTCATGGTACATGCCAGATGAACAGAGGAATCCAATCCAAGAATATCAGGTGAGAGTGTGAGTAATTTGATCATTGAGAAGCTCTTTATTCCACGATCGTATGGGTTATTTTCGTTCTGGTAGAATTAATGGACTTTTTCCTCTCCTACAGGTTGCTCATATTCCTGGTGCTCTCTTCTTTGATTTGGATGGAATATCAGACCGAACAACAAGTGTAAGAATCACCATCAAGTGTACTTTACTTTTAAGTTCTTGACTTCACATTGATATTACTTTTATGAATAAGTGAAACCTTATTGATATGAATATTACATCTTCTGTTGCTACCATTTTCAAGATAGTATATACTACATGCTCGGTATGAAGACCATACAGCTGGTTTTTTCTGTGAGATCAAATGAAAAATCTTGACTCTGCTGTTAATTTTATGTTATCATGAATTTCCATTTGATTGGATTTAAATCATCTTACTTCACCTCTTTGTCATGCTTCTTATGTGTAAGTTTCTCTATGTGCTATCAAGACAATCATCTAAAGTATTGTATTTCATATCAATTACTTGTAACAGTTGCCACATATGTTGCCCTCTGAGGAAGCCTTTGCTGCTGGTTGTTCTGCTCTTGGAATTGGGAACAAAGATGGGGTGGTGGTTTATGATGCAAAGGGAATCTTTAGTGCAGCCCGTGTATGGTGGTAAGTTATTGCTCTCGTTTCTTCTTTAAACCCTTTTTTTGTTCAGCGTCTTTTTCGGGTATCTTTAAAATTGACATATGCATCTTTATTTTACTCTTAAACAGGATGTTCCGTGTTTTTGGACATGAAAAAGTTTGGGTGCTCGATGGAGGTCTACCAAAATGGCGTGGTTCAGGTTATGATGTTGAATCTAGTGCATCAGGTGATGCTATTTTGAAAGCCAGTGCCGCAAGTGAGGCTATAGAGAAAACCTATCAAGGACAAACTGTAAGTCATTCCTGTGGGAAATAGTTGCCTATTTCGTTTAGGTGTAAAGATTTGCTTTTCTTTTTCCCACATATCAATAATGTCTCTTGCGATTGCACAGGTTAGTCCAATAACCTTTAAGACGAAGTTCCAGCCACATCTAGTGTGGACACTTGATCAGGTTGACAATTTATGAACTTTATGTAGGATGTTCTATAATTCAATTCTTTCTAAAGGCACCCTGTGTATTGATCCACAAATCAAATCATTGGTAATACAAAAATGGTCAGTCATTTTCAAATAAAGTTTTAAACTTTTTTCCCCAAAGATAACCCAACTTCAAGTTCTATGACTTATAAACCCTGTTTGTGCGTCCAATTTATACCCATTTCCAGAATTGTAATTGTGAAGGAAGTATTCTGGAACTCATAATATCAACTGTAAATACCTAGTTTTGAGTTTGCATTTGTGCTATGATAACCTGTTCAGATTCTACTCTTTGGTGAATTTACAGGTGAAGAAGAATTTGGAAGATCGGACATATCAACACATAGACGCACGTTCCAAAGCTAGGTATTAAGATTAGTTGTCACTTTCTGTCAACTGATGATAAATGCTTTCGCTAGGCTTTCTTCATAATAAAACTGATGATCATTGTACAGGTTTGATGGTACTGCTCCTGAACCCCGTAAGGGAATAAGGAGCGGTCATGTACCTGGAAGCAAGTGCATCCCTTTTCCCCAGATGTTTGATGCTTCTCAAACACTGTTGCCAGCAGAGGAGCTTAAGAAAAGATTTGAACTGCAAGGTAAACTATTTCATCTCCACTTGAAAAAGAATGGGTTCACAAATCTTATTATGGTTTTTTTGGTGCAGGCATCTCACTGGAAAAACCTATTATGGCCTCGTGTGGGACAGGCGTAACAGCTTGCATTCTGGCAATGGTAACACCATTCGTGTTTTTGTTTGTCTTGAGAGATTATATATAAAAGGAGAGGAGAATGACTTTGGTCACTTGCTCTGTTAGGGGCTTCACCGGCTGGGGAAAACCGATGTGCCGGTGTATGATGGGTCGTGGACTGAATGGGCAATGCAACCAGACTTACCCATCGAGGGTGATGAATGTTCTTCATGAGCCTCTCCACGGGAAATGCTAGCAACAAGATTATAAGCTTTCATTTGTTACCTTTAGTAATCAAACTCCAGTTGCTAGCTTCAAATCTGCCTCGAAAGAGGACTGTATCTATGACACCTTTTTGATTCATCTTCGTTAGATGACAAAAGTTTTTTTCTCTTCACACCTGTGTTTTCTTTCGAATAATAAAACAAACAAACAAACAGAAATCAAAATTCTATTTGATTCTGAAACAGACAGTACAGAGCATGTGGAGCAAGTTTGCAGAGGTCAAAAGCTTCTTAACTTTGCTTGGTTGTTAATGGCTCACTTTGGTTAGCAGATCGGATTCATATTAAGATTGGAGATGCCACAGCTAAACTCGTTGTAGGAGAGTGATTAGTCATAATAATAGATTTAACTAAGGCTTTGATTTTAGATTAGTCTTTTGCATTTTATATATACAAAATTACAAAAATAGTGGAGTTAAACTCGTAACTTGTTTTTTTTAAATGTGTCAAATAAAAAAAGTTGAACAAAAAAACAATTATGATTAAAATAATAATCTATAGAAATGTAAAGACAACAAAAGGTATAAATAGTTCCAAGTATGATTAAGTTATCAATTGCTAAAAATATTCAAAGTCAATGTAACCAGGATCATGGCAACTAGTGCCGTCGTTAGATTTGTTATCACCGGCACCGTTGTTGTTTTTCTTTCCGCCGTCGGCAGCCGCCATAGACTCTTTGTCCTTGCTCGCGTAACATGATAAATCAACTGGTTCCGGCACGTGCGGCGGTGTTGCGCTCCGGATTAGCGCCCAATTCACGCCTTCGAAGAAGGGATGCTGCTTGATCTCCGTCGCGCCTCGTTTGTAAGCGATCCGTTTTTGTGGTTCTTTTACCAATAGTCCCTTTATGAGATCTTTAGCCGCCGAGCTCACATGAGGGAGCTCTGGGAATCGCAGCGCTTGTCCGATCACGTTGTGGAGCGTCGCACGGTTTCCATGTCCCTTAAACGGCGTCGATCCGTAGAGTAGCTCGTAGATGAAGATTCCCAAGGTCCACCAATCTACGGCGCTTCCATGTCCTTTTCCGCGGATGATCTCCGGTGCTAAATACTCGTGTGTTCCGACGAAAGACATCGATTTAACGTTTGTTGGCTCCGCCATGAGTTCCGGCAAGGATCCGTTGACGAAGAGCCCGAAATCTGATTTCGCCTTTCGATTCTTCTTTGAGGATTGCAGGATCCGCGGGAAGAAGGTGGACGGCTGGATACAACCTTGGACTGCCGCGTCCTCGTCGATGAGCCCGACAGGCCGACCGCTTCCGCTGCCGCCACCGGCATGAACGGAGGAGGATTTGACGAGAGTTGGGCTAACGGAGCATCGGAGGGATAAATCGAAATCGGAGAGCATAATGTGTCCGTCGTCTCTGACCAGAACATTCTCCGGCTTCAAATCACGGTATACAATTCCGAGCATGTGCAAGTACTCCAATGCCAATAGCACTTCAGAAGCAAAGAATCTGTAAGAAATAAACGAAATTCTAGTCATCGACTTGAATTTTTACAGAAAAATGTTTTTTGATCTTCGTGCAGTAAGTTTGATTTCCGTGCTCTTGACACTAACCTTGCGGCGTCTTCGGTGAAACACTTGTTGGGTTGCTTCTGTCTCAAAGAATAGAGATTGCCACCGCCGCAAAACTCCATGACCAAGCAATAGAATTTATCTGTCTCGAAGTGAGAATATAAAGTGGGCAAGAACGGGTGATCAAGCTGAGACAAGATCTCTCTCTCTGTCTGAGTTCGCAACAGCTTGTTTCTGCTAGCCAGGGAAGCCCTGTCCATCATTTTCATGGCGAAATAGGTGTTGGTCCCTCTTAACTCGACCAGATAAACACTCCCAATGTCTCCATACCCAAGCCGCTTCAGACGCCGGAAATCATTGATCCCGAGCTGGACTCCCTTGGAGGTCAACATATTCACAGCATCCCACCTTATGTCACCACCTGTGTGTGGTTTAGATGGGTTAGATGAAGTACTCTCAATGCTATTGCTTCTTGAGCTCATATTGCTATTGCTGTTACTGCTGCTGTTGTTGTTTGGTTTGGTGTTCAAGTTTAATGTATTGATCAACTGTGAATCGGTGATGTTGGAACCAGGTGAGGATGGGATTTTCGGACTGGGGATTAGGCGTTGGTGATTGCTGAACCCAACCTGTTCTGGTTTTATAAGATTCTCCATCTTCTTGGGATCAAACAGTGGCTTCTGCATCTCTTTGCGTGGTTGTGGAGATTGATGAACGATATCTAAAGGTGGATAATTCGAATTGGTTGTATGATTAAGTGATTCTTTTGTGCCCAAGGACGAGACATGGTGACTACTTGACTGCACAAAAATAAGAAAAAACAACATTTCAAATTGCTAGTGGATATGCAAATTCCATACACTATACTTGGAGCAACCTCTTATATACCTCTGAAGAGTCAAGCTTCTTTCCGGGCTTCGATAACATCACCAGCTAGAAAGTACAGCGAGTCTCCCAGATCAGGGAAACCTGTTTCAATGTAGAAAGATTGAAGCTTTTTTGTTTTAGTTTGTTAAAAAGAGTCAGACTCACAATTTTTTACTAAGTTCCTGTATCATCCAATTGCGGAAATTACTTCATGTCACGAATGTTAAAGTCTCCCTCAGGATGATTGGTCTGCACGTCGAGGTACGTACATATATATATATGTATTGATTTTTGGCAGAAAAATTAAAAGAATTTGCTCTTCAACATTTTACCTTCCATATCTGAAGTTTTGGGAAGCCATGAAGAAGAATTTTGAGCAAAATTGACAGGAAAAGTAAGTCTTCTATCTATTAGTGAATCGGTGCATTTAAGATTGTTGTGTTTTTTCTTTTGTCCAATGTTTTATGGTGAACATAAGAATTGTCTTGAAATAAAGAAAGAAGGTGGAAATTAGGCGAAAAAAAGAGAATGGTTGAATTAAGAAAAGAGAAGGAAAGAAATGGATGGAGAAAAAGTATCTTCTGAGTTCCAAAGAAAGTGGAGAAGTGGAGGGACGAGAAAAGGTCTTTCAACTTTTGAAGGTAAATGGAAATTGTGATGTCTCCTTAATTATCTCTTCTCTTTCTAAATTCTATATATTTATTTTAATATCACATTGGTATTAATATTCATAGACAGAGGCCTTGATTTCTATTTTCTTGTTCTTAACAGAATTTCATTTGGGGAACATTGTATAACATCAACATAACATTACCCATATAACATCAATTTTCGTTACGAAATTAATTGAGTTTTAGTTATAGTGAATATTTTCGTTTGACAATTTTTGTGTGATTAGTTGAATTGATTATAGATAGATATATATATATATATATATATATAGATATGATTTTTTTTTTATTTTAGAAAAACGATAAATGGTTTTTAGTCCTTAGATTGGAATCATAAATAATAAAAAGATTGGCAATTGGAGAGTGAAATGGGGGTTTTTAATTAAATTGTTAGAGGCCCATAAGAAATATGTCTTTAAAATGATTCGAGCCCATATGAGTATTTTAAAGTAGAGATTGGGCTCTTAAATTGATGTTGATGTATTTTATCGTCCTTTTTTTTCTTCTTCTTTTTTTGCCAAATAATAGTTTGATTAATAACCATTATCAATGTTTACATAAGTGTGTAAAAACAACGGACAATCATAATAAATATTCCAGTCGGTAGTAGATGTTAATACTGAAGATGCCAAGTAGTCAGCGGACTGATTTTTAGATCGCGAGAAATACTTGAATTTGATGTCATCAAACTTAGAAATCTATAAATTGATTGTATGAACATAATGTTGAATATATAAATAATTCGTTTTTGAATTTAGAAGAATGTTTAATGATAAGTTGTCTCCTTCAAAAATGACGTATCGATAGCCAAGTGACCAGGTACATTGGATTGCCCAAATTAATGCAGTTAACTCTAATTCAATGACAGGAACCCTACCTTGAAATTTTTCCCTACCAGCTGACAAGAACTCTCCACGATCATTACGAGTAATCCATCACAAGCCTGAATTTAGCAAACTCATCTTATGTGAAACATCATAATTACATTTAAACCATCCTTGCGGTGGTTTCTGCCATGTGTTTTGTTTTGGCGTAGTTGTCATGATGAGCCTTTTATTATCTTTTTTTATCAACGTTTGAATCCATTCTGAGGCATCCTCATAACATTTTTGGATTGTGATCTCCGTAGAATTTACCACCTTACTAAAACAGAGATCATTTCTGGATTTCCATATACGTCATAATAGATAAAAGGGGAGATATTTCTGTAAAAACGAGTCATAAACTAACTCATAGCTAGCAAGCAAATACCTGATATTGTCGTGGATATCAGCAATATTACTACAAAGAGTTGTTGTTGAAATACCCAATTGTCTCCATAACATCGGGCTAAATGGACAAAGAAAAAATGTGTGAATCTTCGATTCATCGCGAGCCCAACATCTAGGACAAATGATATCCGTAGTAATATTCCGGTGACATAAATTTGTTTTTAGCCTTAGATAATAATCTCCATAGAAAATGATGAATCTTTGGGGGAATTTTGATACACCAGATACTTTTTGCCAAATCGGGATGATGAGCTAAATGCGGTATTGAAGTATTAGACGCATCACGAAGTATGGTAGTTGCATTTCGATAGCCTGACTTAACTGAGTAGACGCCGTTGTTAGTATGCTTCCAATACCATTTATCTGAACATGGAGTTGAAGGTAAGAAAATTTTATGTATTAAATGATGATCATCCTTTTCAATCTGATCTTGGAGTACTGCATCATTCCACTGGCCGGTTTCTTTGTGAATAAGAGTATCTAATGTCAACAACGGATTCATATAAGGTAGTAACCTGGGACAACGTGGCGGCAAAGTAGGTAACCAGTTAGCATCACCAATTGCTATATCGGTACCATTACCGATAATTCTCTGTAGACCCGTTTGTAATAGTCAACGTCTATGTAGTAAAGATTGCCATCCGTATGACGGCCGAGAACCGAGAGAATCAGAGAGAAAATTTCCTTCATCATAATATCGACTTTGAAGAATTTTTGTCAGAAGACTATCAGGTCTCTGCATAAGTTTCCAACATAGATTTGCTAATAAAGCCTCATTAAAACAATGGAAATCTCGGAAACCCAATCCTCCATGTGGTTTTGGTGTACACATCTTTTTCCACGATACCCATGTAATTTTCTGCTTAATATCAGTTGAACCCCACCAAAATCTGGATAATGCTTGATCCATCTTTCGACAAATCTACAGGGGAAGTTTGATACATTCATCGCGTACACAGGCATTGAGAACCCAATAGCCTTTATAAGAACCTCTTTCCGAGCAGGTGAAAAGAATTGAGTTTGCCAACCAGAAAGCCGAGATTTAATGCGATCATTAATATATTTGAATAACTGGCGACGATTTTGTTTAAATTATTCCGGTAGTCCCAAATACTTCCCACCGCCTCCCACATGAGTGATCCCCTATATATGTTGCATAGATATTCTGGTGTGATGAAAAACCTTATTCCCAAAAATAATTGAAGACTTATCCATATTTATTTCCTGACCCGATATTCTCCAATATTCCTGAAATATCTGCTTCAGACACATGACATTTTTCATATCTACACGAATGAAGAATAGTGAATCATCTGCAAAAAATAGATGAGAGATAGGAGGACCTTTAATCTGTAGAGGCTGAATAGATTGAGTTCTAGTTGCACTGTTAAGCATCAAACTGAGGACATCATCGCATAGGATAAAGAGATAAGGTGATAAAGGATCCCCTTGACGCAGTCCACGTTATGGCCTAAAATTTTCATAAGGACTTCCATTGATCATAACCGAAAAGGATGTTGTGGAGATACATGACATAATCCAATTAATCCATACATCAGAGAATCCTTTCTTTCTTAACACAGATTCCAAAACTTCCATTCAACCCGATCGTAAACTTTACTCATATCTGTTTTTACTGTCATAAATGATTTAGCACAGGTTTGCTGAACCCGTAAAGAATGTAATACCTCATGGGCAATTAAAACGTTATCCGTTATTTGCCTACCAGGAATGAACGCAGCTTGATTTTCTGAAACCAGGCAACCGAGAACCTTTTTTAACCTCAATACTAGGATTTTTGATATCACTTTGTAAAATACATTACAAAAGGAAATCGGTCTAAAATCCTTCATTGTTGTGGGACAATTCGATTTTGGAATTAAACAGATATTCGTATGATTAAATTCAGAAATCATATTCCCTGTTTCAAAAAACTATCTAACTTCCTTAAATACTGAATCCCCAACAATTTCCCAATTTTGTTGAAAAAAGCAGCAGAAAGTCCATATAGGCCTGAAGCCTTATTTGCACCGATAGACGAAACAGTCGTATAAACTTCGTCCATAGAAATAGGTTTTATAAGATTGGAGTTCATCTCATCAGTAACAACCTTTGGTACGATGGAGAGAACTGACTCCGTATGAGTAGGAGACGAACCTTTGAATAATTTCGAAAAATAAGACAAGGCTTCATGACCTATTGCTTCATGCCCAAAAACATCATGCCCCTCAGATGTTTTAATAGAACTTATAGTATTCCGTGCACGACGTGTCTTCGTTATTGCATGAAAAATTTTTGTATTACTATCGCCCTCTTGTAGCCACTGATTCCTACTCTTAATTTTCTAAAAGGTTTCCTCCTCAACATATGCCTGAACCAAATCCTTTTGGAGAGTAGCAATTACTTCGGGTTCATACTTAGTATTAGACTTAGCATTATTAATTGTCAAAGTTAAATCACGGATTCTATGACTAGAATTTATGTAAGATGTCCTTTTCCAAGAGGACATACATTTCCGTGTCCTAGTTATCCTAGATAATAACCCTGAATGCTCATTATTAGAAAGATTCCAACATCGTGAAAGCATATTCGAGAAATGCTCATGAGCCTTCCAGCGTGGGTCATATATGAATACTGATTTTCCAGATTCCGTATGTTTACGGATTTGAATAATACCATGTCTATGATTTGAATCAACTAAATCAAGATATTGAACTATAAATGCTGGGTATTTGACTTTCCATTCATCATTAGCCAAAGCACGATCCAACCAACACTGAACAATCTGATCATTTCGTCTACCAGCCCATGTCATATTACTTCCACGAAATTGTAAATCACTCATATTACAATGTGATACCATGTTTTGAAAATCATATAGATTCCATGGTTCAACATTGGCGCCACCTACTTTATCATATGTGTTTAGAATTGCATTAAAATCGTCACACATTAACCAAGGCTTTTTGCGGTTTAAAGCAATTTTTTGTAATATTTCCAAAAGATTAAACCTATATTTCCGTATAGGATGACCATATACACATGATAAATAGAACTGGAACGCATTCATAGTGATATTACAATCGATTAATCGTTCGTCAGAACTTACAACACTTATATCAACACACTTTTTCCATAATAACGCTAAACCTCCCCCAATTCCTTTTGGCGGGACACAGTGGACACATTCATAGTCTATAATAGCAGCTACATCGTGAATAACATTGTTTTTGTTTTTAGTTTCTATCAGGAAGAGTACATCTGGAGAATAATCCTTGTTAATTCTCTTTAGACGTCGAACTGTCAGAGACCCTCCCAAACCCCGACAGTTCTAAAATGCAATATTCATACTGAATCAAGTGGAGTATAGCCCACCAAACCATCACCTAAAATTCTCAGAATAGTGCCAGTACACAGAAAGTACTTAGAGATGTTTGCAATAATTAAAGGCATCGATAAAAAATATAAAATACTAATAACCCGTATGCCTTTATTAAAAGTCAAACATTCCATCAAAAAACCAATACCCAATTGGTAATTAACATTATACCATTCAGGAATTAAACCCCCAGTTATCGCAATTTGAAGATTCTTCCATAGACCGAAATTGCAATTAACCTCAAACTTGATTTGAACCAACAATTTGCAAACCAGCCTTAAACCCTCAATAACCATAGTAGTTAACTAGACAGATCCATTAATTCCTAATTTCCGGTTTACACGATAACCATTCGATACAAACAACCTAACAACAGTTGATTCTGACGCATCTGTCAACGCGTCGCCGGAAATTTGCATAGTACGGCCATCGGCTTGGGAGGAGGCAAAAGGATCTCCTTTTCTGCCTTTAGGATCTGGGATATCGGGATCATCTACCGGAGTGAGAGGCGGAGGCAGAATCAAATTAAGAGAAAATCCGGGTGGGGGTTTCTCAGATTCTTTGTCGCCGGAATCACCATCATCGCCTGGCGGGGCATCGGACGAATTACTGATGAGAGGAGTAGGGCACTCCGAAGCGTCGTGAGAGAGGAATCCACACCGGGAGCAGAAATTCTGCAACCTTTCGTACCAGAATCAGAGCATTACATCCTGATTTTGAAAGATAAATTTCCTTTGAAATTGTAGCGGTTGATCAGTACGCATGAGGACTCTAACTCGGACAAACTCGACCCGATGAGAGCCCTTAACATTAAAGTCGGACTCCAACAGATCGCCTAAAGTGCCTCCCATATATACGACCATAGGGTAAGTGAGGAAGTTAATCGGAATGCCCCGGATTTGTACCCAGAAGGGGATGACTCGGAGGTCGGAAACCGAGATTGTAGGTGACCATTTTTGGATGATACACATCTAATCATTGAAGGACCACGACCCACGGCGAAGAATCGAAATCAAGGCTTCTTCGGATTGGAATAAAAATTGAGCACAATTGCCTTCGATAATAAAAGAGACTGACTTCACCGGAACTCCACAGACGGGGGAGTGTTGTCATCATGGCCCTCAAGTTGGGCTTCCTTGGGTTGATAGGTTTCCCAATCAAAGAATAACGTGTTTCAGAGGATGCCTGAATGCAGAGATCAGGCGGGAGCGAGATTGGAGGGTTATTAATACCCAAATCAATCTCCTACAATTTCTTTAACAGATAATCTGACATGATGTGGAGGAAATGATTGTGTTTGAGAAGGAAGACAGGGAGGGATGCATGGAAGTTTATCGAGTAACGGAAGAGAAGGAGGATTTGAAGAAGGAATGAGAAAACATTATATATTGCAGAGGACATGAACAAACCGTCAAGATCGACGAACATCGCTCTTCAAAGAGAAGAGAATTTCACATCAACGACAGTAATCACTTAGTAACTATCGCCGATGACAGAGCTGGAGGAATCGCCAATAAAATCGTAGTGTTATCGAGAAAGAAAACAGTTATCGAGTAGAAACTCCTCAGACATTTGTCCCTTACTTTATCGTCCTTTTGGCAGTTGATTATAATTTAGTAAAACTATATTACGTAAAAACTGTATTATATAAAACACGAAACATTGTGTATTAATTTTATATAATCTTAATGTCGGACGTCCGAGAGATGGTTGAATGGTTGAAAGAGTAACATTGGAATATGCAAAACAAAGTTACAACAATCACTCACACCACACATATCAGCCAATCTTATTCCACACGAAACCAAATCAACAATCATCGATGCATGCTTCATTCCTCCATCCATTCAAAATTCCGTCTTTCTTTCTTCTTGCCTCTCTTTCGTCTAAATCCTTACCAAAAATATCAATAAAATATTCGAATTCTATTATTTGCTAAATAACCAACGAAATAATTGGCAAAAGCGCATCAAAACCAGAAAATTTTGATTTTGATTTTGATGTTAATTTTTTTTTCAAACTGAGCCTCCTCACGTGAAAACACCAAAAAAAGGATAGTTCCGATTTTACAAAAATGAAAACTAATTTGAATAACATATTTAAATGTTGAATATAACATATTATAAATAACACTAGATAATTTACAATTAAGAAAACATATTTTGAATATAACATATTTGTCATTTGACTAAACATATTCAAATCTATCATATAACATGACAAACATATAATATTGTCAATACTACTACATGTATTAGTATATACATTATTATTTGGATTATTACCATGAATATTGTCAATACCACTACTTGTTTCATTGAGAATTTTATAATTTGTGAAATGAACTTTTTACTTGTTAATTGTACACATTGTTAATTGTACACATCCACAAGAAAACGTTTTAAGATAATAATAATAATAATATTACATCTATGTATTCTCTTGCTAATTTGACATGTGATATACAGAAAAATGGAAGACAAGTGCCTTGGTTGAGGTAGGAACTTTCAGGGTGTCTTTATTTTTTTTCTAATGAATAATGTAATTTTTGTCTTAATCATCGATCTCTTGAACCCATGCTAAATCTGCAAAAAAACAAAAATCAAGAATCGTCGAAATAACCATTCTATATTTCTTGTACGAAACCTCATCATGTCTCGAGATCAATCTTTGTGAGAAAGCTTGCAAATACCTTGTAATACAGTTTCTACAGCTGCATTAGGGATAGAGAGGCCCACTATCCGCTGATTATCCGTTGTAGTCTCAATGCGAACAACTCGAATTCTCTTGTGGCTTTGACGGGCCTGAGAAAACACAAATAAAGTTTTTACTTGTGGATATATTTGCTGCTAAGTTTCATCGCTGACATTAAGAAGCTTGCAAAGGTCCTCTGTTTTACTTGTTTTGAGAGAGCTTTCTCAATGGTTCCCCATATGGGAAGAATGAGGCCACCAATAACGTTGACCTCCTGTATTCTTCGTCCAACCGTGCAATACTCACCCAGCTTACACTTGGGTCCGTGCATACACTGCACTCACATATTAAACTCTCATATAAATGCACACTTAGGCTCTGTCGATGGTTATAGGCTTAAACTCAAACACTCTGGGATGATTCAGTGCTACTCTTGCTTTCTGATTGAGGAAGAATACCTGTTTAGATGAAACTTCGTACTCGTCTTCCCAACCTGTACGAGCCTTCTCAAGTGATGAAAGTTTTCGGTATTTAGTTTTCAATTCTGAGAGAGACATCTCCCTGTGAAAACAAAACAGAAGTTACCGCCAAGTTTCAAGCCAGCAATATGAAATGAAAATGTTTTGGCAATGGTGTACATACCTGATTGACTCTCCTACAGCAGGACGGACAATCTTAAACAACCCAGAGGCCGCACTAGAAATCCAAAGATAAACCCAGCAGTGAGATTGACTGTTTTATTATTAATTTATTTGTTATTTTTTAAAGGACAACATTTTGAGAGTAGAATAATTTACCTCTCAAATGCTAATATGAAATGCCGTCTTCCTAACCATTCCCTTTTAGATTCATAAAAGCCATCACTGGTTGAACCAAGCCCGTCCCTTCTCTTCCCCTCTAGCATTGAACTCGCAAACTGGGAAACAGATCAAATCATTTTTTTTTCATTTATTGTGGTCAAGTAAATAATTTACAAAGCATGAAATATACTCTTATACCTCCCATATAACACCCCGATCTAGAGTAAACGTAAAGAGCATAGTTGAGGCACCAGACATTTGATCCACATGGACGATCTGAAAATTTTGAATATTAGAAAATCACATATACACTTGAGAACCAGTAACCAAGTAACAGATACCTTTGGAGTGCTCAGCAGCTCAACGCTATTAGCCTTCATATCGACAATTCCCGAATCAAAACTTCCTTCTATTCGAGCATTGTGTACAAGAACGTCTAATATGCTAGTAAACAAATCAAACAGCCTGCACAGCATAAAAGTCTATTACAACAACTAATGGAAAGAATTTTTAAAAGAGAAGTTAAGAAGCTCTGCAAAGCACATAATACCTATTCTGAATATCAGGTGGTAACCCCAAGAGACGATTCAGAAACCGTCCAACATCATGCATGTCAGAATCAATTATACGTCCTGGTAACTTTCCAACATCTTTCCCATTGGCTGTATTATCATCAATGAAGTAAAGTAGAAAGGAAATTACTACAAATAGCATTTAATTTCAGTGCAAAAAGAAATACAACTTACGAACAAAGCTTACCCAGAACACTGTCCCTAACAATTCCAACCGCGACAAGAGCTGCTTTTGCCTTGGTCAAAAACTCTTTAATTGTTTCTGGTTCATCAGTCGAGCACCCAGGAGGAACAACGGGTAGTTTCTCCTGAAAAGTAAGCCACACCATACTATATATCATGCTTTATCCATTGTTATCGTTCCTAATTTTTTCCTCGACACCCATATGGTTTCTAATTCTTAACGCAAAATTGATGAGTTTACAGGGTTTTATGAGGAAACCTGCTCCATTATTCCCCTATACATCACCATCAAAGATTTTTTACCAAAGTTACTATCATAATTATAGGCACTCAAAGAAGGCCCAGCCCTGCAATATACCACACCATATTGTGAGACAAAATCCCTGGCAAAGTTTTAAGTAATAACAAGCCAAAGAACAAACAACTGGGAAATGGTTTAAGGGGTGCATGACTTTCCTGCGATCTCCCTGTGTTAAAGCACCCAGAGTTTCTAGTCTCTTTGCCACAATAGAGGCAAAGCGGCGTTCCCCACCGAGATTTGTGAAAAGTAGCCTGACACGGCCAAAAACAAAGAACTTATCAGCCTCAGCAACTGAGTATCCGAAATTCTAGCTAAAAAATGTAGCAAGTACTATTACAATTGGACAGATACAAAATCAAACACACAAACGTTGTCATGTCAACCTATATTCAGGTGCAGATGTTTGATTCGACCGGTGAGTTCTTCCAAATTGCTGAATCGCACGATCAGCACTCCAGGGAAGCTCTAAAGTCAAGTGAACCCTTCTTCTCTGCAGTCACAAAGAAGTTCCAAATGAACTAATATCTCCAAAGCCAACACGTGAAGTCCTTTGAGACCATCTTTCACAATGTACCTAGGTCTTCAGAATAATAACATACAAATAGACAAAATTTTATCTAGTAAGAGAACCTACAACCTCAACACACCTGATTTGCTGCCCTTCTATCAGCTTGCAACGAAACACCTGCTGAACCAGCTTCAGAAATAATGGCAACCAACTTTTTACCATCCATAAATAGTTGTTTCTCGTGCATGTTGACCATTTCCATTGTTATATCCTTTCTAGTCAAGATGCACAAGGATGAAAAGTAAATTATTAGTGCTGAATAAAATAAAGTAGTTGGAATGGATTAGAAGCATAAAAGAGGAGAAAATAGAGAATGAGAGAGAGAAAGTTTTCACTTACGTGTTTCTTGCTTGATATGTAACGCCTTTCCCATTAGATGCTCTTACAAGAATACCTCGCCTGCCTGTTATTTCTGCAACTTTGTCAGGGCCTCCAAGCTGCATTAATAGACAAACAGTAGTGACAATTCAGGCACATTGTTAAGTTTCCAGAAGTATTCTTAACCACACAAACGAGCCTTTGGATACTACAATCGACGCACCCCTAGATGCCCTAACTTGGATAAAGGATTCATAGATAATACTGAATACCATCCACACAAAGCGTTATACATTTACACCATAAAAGGAAAGGAGACTCGTGTATAACAGTGAGCTGCTTCATACCTAAAAACAGACGTATAGATGATGGTTACCTGATCAACAATGTCATCCAAAGGATTGTTTGGGAGATTCAGAGAACGGATAATCTCTATAATTTTTGATTTTCGTTCCAAGGCTGCTTCATACCTAAGAAATGGATAACCAGTCTTAGAAAAAACTAATACTTTGCCTTTATTATACAAGCAGGAAGATATCAAGACATGTGCTGCTATTCCAGTGTGTAGACCTTTTCTGTAATTCCGCAATGTACAGACGTCTTGCTTGAATGTACTCCTCTGTCTTTTCCTTGCAAGAATAGCATGTCCATGCTTCAGAAGGTAGGTCTGTAACTGCAGGAACTACACAGTCCAGGTGAAATAGCTTGTCACATTCACAACAATGGAGCAACTTCTTCCTTTCCTAGTTTTCATCACAAGATAAGTTATTAAAAGTCTTGTAACCTCAACAGAAATAAAGCTATCCAAGTAGAAGCAATGTACATCTTCCCCACTGCATATCTGACATATCTGGAACTCATCATCAGAATCATTAGAATTGTCAGCAGAATCGGCTGCATTAAAAACACTGTTGATTAGGAGAGTGTACAGACCTTGATGATGTAAGATTCTATTGATTGAAGGAATAGACCAAGACGATGCACATACATAGACTAGGAGATCTGAGAATACTTGTACCATAACAAAATAAGGTCATCCCTTTAGCAATTTCGAATATTGGAGATCTATTGTATTACATGACGCTTATTAGCTGTTACGTAAATTTCTTTCTTAATAAAAACTTCTCTGAAGTGCTTAAATAACTATATTCAAAACTTATCTTATACTTTTGCCCCTACAGCCTAGCATCAAAATTGTGTCTGTTCAGTAGGTACCCAGAAGTTTTCACCAGGAAACCCACCTTCAGCCTCCAAATCACTTTCATCATCACTATCTGGTTTCCACTTTGCCATCTTTCTTACTCTCCCTCTAATTGAAACACCTGGTGAAGCTGAATGCCTCTTCCTCTGAAGTTCTTTAACACTATCATCCTCTGTAAAAGTCCATAAGAGGCATACTATGAAGACGGATGCAAAAGCAAGAATTCGTACAGAAAGAATTAAGTTACCTGAGAGAGGTTCAGGCTGCTCGGGCAAGGGATAATTTTCTTCCACAAATTTCAACAAGAGCTCTCGAGGTCCCGACACAAAATCATCAAGCTCAAGACCCTATGGCAGAAAAAAGGGGACAAGATTATCAATCATGAAGGGATTAGTTAGTTGGAATAATAGTTAGTATGAGGAGAAACACACATATTTAGTTACAGCCTCTTCAGTTCTAGCCTCTCCAGTACTCTGAAGGCCAATAACAACACACTTGTTTGCTGACAAGGCTTTCTTAGCTAACCTCACAGTTACAGGAACTTTAGCTGACATACACAAGTGTCTAAAAAAACGCTGCAGTGACACATCGGAAATAGTTCGATAAGCTCTAGGATTAAGATGACAATCATCAACAACAGTAATAACTCTGTCTAATTATCAACTATGTAAGAATTATACCTGATGGCTTGACCAGTATAATCTCCACAACTGACTAGAATTTGGTTTCTCATTAGGGAGAAAAGCACTTGCTGACAACAACTCTATCCGTAGCTCTGCCCAAAATTCTGCAGACTTATTGTACATTGCCTATAAAAGAAAGCACGTAATACAACACAAAAGCTCTGCTTTTAAATTTATTGACAGAAATCTCTGAAGCTAGAAACAGGAGAACACAAACAATGAACTTGCTTGCCAAAAAAATATCAAAGCACCAATCAGATTTTAGTTTATTATGGCGGAACTGGAAATTTCATAAGCACAGTAAAGCCTGCTGAAACTAATGTAAGAGCTTGGTTCAAGCTTAAGACACCCTACTCTTCATATGTAACCCTTTGTTAAGCTTACACGGCATTTACTTGGTAACAGAGTTAGATAGTCAATCAGGATATTGCAGCTTTCAAGCAAAATTATATTAAAAAGAACAATTACCTCCATTCCTGCTTCCAAACGAGCTTCTACAATCTCAAACTCAGCCCCTTTGTAGCTCAGGGTACGGCATACATACATCCCCCTATTACATAGAATGTATGTTAGAATGAACTATTAGCATTGTGAATTACTAAGAAGTATGACACAAGCTAGTAAAACCTTGCTTTCATGTCCATGGCAACCAATTCCAACGCTCCTACCCCACCTGCATCAAGTGCACCTGCACAAAGGCTTGGTTAAAGTTCCATACCAAATGCATATAGTAGACTAAGAGATGCCAAGAAACAATTAGAATTAGGAATATGCGGCCAAACCTATTAAACTCAATTTATGGAATATTTGCATATGCTCTAGAGACTAGAGAGAAACTCAAACCTGACACTTAATGATTTATTCACCCGAATTAACTCTAAGATAAGCCTTTTGTCTAAAAGGCAAGTAAAATAGAAAATACTAATTTAGATGCTGTCAAGATATATTCAACAGGAGATAGAAAAGAAAACCAACCTAGAAATTTGTTAAAATCACTGAAACTTGTTCCAGCTCCCCAAAGACCAAGCCTGACCATATAACCCATGTTTCGTGGTTCAGATGCCCCAGTAGCAGAGCAATAAAGCACACGTGCTTGTGGGATCTTATCCTGCTTTTCCAAGATTCATTATCTAGAGTCAACTAGACAAAACTAATCACCATCGAGTTCCAAACTATATATAATCTCACTCTTCAGAGCCAAAAAGCAATATTAAAAGCAAGACTGATAAGAACGGTGTAGTCAGGCATCCAGTTTCAATTAGCAGACCTGAATGTCGACAACTGCCTGCCCAATGCGTGTTGGCTGACTCCCAGCTTCAGGTACCAAATTTTTCGCTTTATGGCACTACATAAAGGAAAAAATTTAGTAGCCGAAGCTGCATAATGTAGTAATGATTAGAGCTTGGATCAAATTTGATAAAACCAGTGATCAAGCAATTTACCATGCCCGGGCATACTCGCACATGTTCAATTTCACCAAAAGAAAGGAAGGAGAATTTAACGCAAAAGAATCTAATATACATCATTCATGGATTTGATACCTCATCAAAGATCAAGAGACCATCGAATTCTGGTCCACACCATTGAACAAGCTGCTGTAAACGAGAACGGCCCTTCTCAGAGGAAGCAATGAGGCTATTGTATGTCAAGAATACTACTCCATCTTTAACACCAACATTCTTTGAGTCAAGCTTAGAATACGGTAGCTTGTTCAAAGGATTTACTGGACGTTAAACACATCATTGGTTTTAGTTGCAGACAAGATACACAAATGATAATAAGACTGTGCATTGAAATGTTCACTTGACTGAACCTATTCATTGACATGCTTGCTTGATTTGTCATATTTTTCCATCTCTTAATATTTGAAAAATATTCAGGCTCAATTCTAAGAAAACTTAACAAGACTGAGAATCACAAATCCAACTGGACTACTCTAAAGTTACAGTCCAACTTTAATTAACTGAAATTATCATGAAATGCACAAACATCAGTTATCCAAAAAAAAATTCTAGGCATGACGACACCATACACAGAGTTCAGAGACCGATTACCTTTATCACTTTATCAGTTATGAAAAGAAGTTCTTTATTATATCATTGAACTAATACATATATACTCTACATCATAATATTACAGCATTTATGCATAGGTTAAAATCAGAATCTCATTCTGATCAAGTTTACTCTATACCAACCACTGTCAAAAACTTCTATCCAACCACAAGCCCGAAAATGTATCAAGAATAAGCTTTATGTATAAGCATTTTGGACCCAAAAATGTGAATAACAAACTCATTTAACAGACACAATCAAGATACCTCCAACGCATGTGGCCCCCACATCATCCAAGTCCCTTCTCGCATCATACTTCAAGTCCGAGCCAACAGAAATCCACCTATGTAAAACATAGATAATAGGGAGCAAATATAAATTAGAACTCATCTCATCCTACTTTAAGTTATCTAAGAGACCAAAAATGGAAATTGTAGGCAGTAGGCATGATTATGCATATAAAGTACACGAATAACCCAGACTGAATTGAGTTATTGATATCTTATAAAGGATGCAATTGGCGCAGCGGTATCCTTACAAAGCTTTCCTCCTTCCATGTTTCCAATTTTCCCAAATCAACCCAGCAATTGTTCGCCCTTTCCCCACACCAGCACCATCTCCAACAAAAAAGCCCGCTCTAGTTCCATCAGCAAGGTGCTGGAGATGCCTCTAAAAAAAAATCAGCATGTTCAAACACATGCCAGAGACGTTTGAAGCCATTAAATTAACAGTGCCATTTAAAAGCAACCTGACAAGCGTAAACTAATGTCTCAATCTGCAAGCATGATAAAGCTTTTGACTTTTCGAGCTCTTCCTTGATTTTGAGATCATAAGTGGGTTCTGGAGGCTGCACCGCAGACAGAGATGCTGTTTCAACAATTGGATCAGGGTGAGGAGGTCCAATTGAAAGTTTTGGGGGACGCTGCACAAATAAACAAATAAACATCGTTTAGAATACTAAACTGGCGAGCGAAAAACATAACCACTGTCTAAATGAGGCACTCACGTAATCCATGAACGTTTCTCCAGCCGTTCCACCTTCGTCTTCCTCTCGCTCCACTTCAATAGCTTCCTAGTTTTTTTGACCAATGATAATTAAGAAGCATGTCCCAGTCTTCAACAAATCACAGTCTCATAATTTCAGAGAATTTACCCATACACCATTTTCCAGAGAAATTTAGATCCAAGATTATATCACACAAAAAAACTAGAAATGAAACACCGCTGATTAACCATAAAACCCAACAAACCAGGGATTGGAATTCAAAAATGTGCCAACGTATAACAGAGTTCAACGCGCACGCAAGCACATCAGCCAAGAAATTCTGGATAAATTGAGAACCTCATTGACTTCCTCGACAGGTGGCGGAGACGGAACAGGAGGTGCATCAGGAGTAGACTGAGGACCAGTTAAAGACCGATTGGGCTTCGAGACATCCACAGCGAGCTCGACATGGCACTGAGGACACGAGAACCGTGTGAGTCCGTGTGGCACATTGAGGATGGCCTGACAGTTAGCACAAGGCAATTGCATCTTCGTCGGATCGATTCCATGAGCCGGCACCGGAGGCCTGGGTAAATTAAGAGGTTTCAGCGGCTGAAGCGGCGGAAGCGTCTGAATCGGCTGCGGTTGCGGAATCTGCGGCCGTGCCCTAGAAAGGAGCTCCGGTGGCAACATTTGGGGAAGTTGACAAGTCGGACACGAGAATTCTACAACGCCGGTCTTCACCCTCAGAATCACGCGACAACCTGCGCACCTAACCTGTACATCGCCTCTTAATACATCTCCGGTTCCGGAATGCGGCTGAGTGGGATGCGGCGTAGACGGTTGAACCGGTGACTGCGTCATGAGCCGTGACGCTTGATCTTCGAGGGATCCAAGCAAGTGCTAATGATCCTGTGGTGAAACGTGTTGATTGGGGGAGATACTGAGAGACGAAGAGGAGTATATCAGTATAAGTAATGAATTTCGTCAGAGCGCGAAAGGTTCTTCGAGTCCTTTTTGCCTTCTCTTCTCGTTTTTGGTTTCAGATTTTCCCTTTATTTTCCTCTTTTTTCTTAATTACTTTTTTGGATTTTGGTTCAACAAATATATAGAAAACCACATCCCTACCGGTTGGGTAACTGAAGGTGAGAGGTTGGGCGAGCACGTGTGCTTTCACGTGACCTGTTGCCCCAGTAATATACCATAAATCATTGTTTGTTTTATAGTCGGATTGTCTAAATGTATGCCGTCATTGCAAGTTTGTTTGGTAATTGTGCAACTAATCGCAGTATTTAGATACAAATTTATTCATTTTATTGTCGATCTGGTAATTTTTTCTATTTAATTTATAAATAGTTATAAAGGTATTTTGTATTATTTAAATTTTTTGATTACAACGTTGAAATTTAGCGGCAGTTAAATTTTTTTATAGCAGCTCGTTGCGAGTGGTCGTTGAGTTTGACCATAAAAAGTTATGAAAAACAAACGAATACCGTTTAGTCATAAATCACAGGTACATCTTTTTGTGTGAGAAAAACGAACAATACTAATATATGTTGATAATACAAATAGTTGTTTTTATATAGATTCTTGTGGAATGTCAAAAAAAAAAAGAGAGATTTCTTATACTTATTTCTCAAATTGCCTCTTAATATGGCTAAGCAAGATTCAATCATAATGGAAAGTCCATCAGGTGTGTTCACCAACAAGAAACAAATAAATAATTTATGTTTTGTTTCAGTGCCCATTTACATTGGCACCAACATTTAATAAGCTTAATTCGGGATTCTTTGAAATATCTGAAAAGTAAGAAACAGTTAGTGTGATATTCTCAGACTTAAGTGAAGCTGTCAAATCTTTCATGAAAAAAAAAAATAAACATGGAACAAAAATGGATGGTTGGAGAATCGTCCAAAATAGTAACAAAAACAAAAGTCTTCTTCTAAGAATATGTGAGTCCTCCACGACTACGATACGCTTAATTGCAATAATAAATGTATCTTGGTATTATAATTTGTACCCCACAATGGTTAATGCCATTAGTGGATAAAGATAAACTTATTAGGATTGTTAGTTTTGGTAATAAATGAACAGAAAAAAAAAAGATTCCATGTATTGGTTAGTCTTGAAAGTTTTCAATTGATACTTTTATGTTTGTTAATTGTTATCTACATTTGATTTACATCACATTTGAAAGAAAACCAACAATGAGAAAATCTAAATAGGAATTAATATATAGTACAAGATCTAATATATATTCATATATATGACATTGGTAAAATTATTTATTACATGCAGTAGTGAGATGACAAATATATATATAATTAGATTTATATCTATATTTTGCGTAGGGAAAATATTAGTAAATTATATATTATTATTTATTTAGTAAATATAAATTATATATTTATATAATTTTAAATCTTATTTTAATAATTTTAAAAATATATTTTAAGATTAAGTTTTATATGTGTAAATTTTAAAAATAAAGATAATTGTTTTTTCAAAATTATAGTGGCTTTTTTTCACTGATTTTCAAACCAAATTAATATAAATGACATATATTATAATTATTTTATTTTTTAAAATTGATTTTCAATTAATATATAGGTATTTGTTTGTTTATGTCATTGTCAATAACATCCCATGAGATTATATTTTTAATAATTAATATACTTTCCCTTCTTCGCCTAGTTCAATTAATTAAAACTTATTCAAACTGAGATTAACACACAATTTTGTCATGCCTAATATGGTAGTTAAGCTTAGTCTAGTAATTACACAAATAAGAAGTCCGTACGTAGTGTAGTAATAAATCTGACAAGCAATATGATTTGTTGTTTCTTGTAAATCAGGAGTCAAATCAACTTGCGTGGGAGTATTTCACTAAACTCTAGGTTATTTTAACTCTCAGGTACAACCGGACAAGGGGGTGGTATTTGGACGAGTACGGGATACATAGGCAAATAAAGATGAAGAAAGTTACGACATCGGAGTTGATGTCTACGAAAGCATTTAACTTATTGATCGACGTTAAATTAGAAACCTGGAATCTGATCGACAATCTCATCGCTCGTTCGTGTCCTTACCTATACAACAAAAGTGACTCGGATACCAAGAACGGCCTCGTAGTGAACGTGAGAGATAGTCTGGACTCACACTCACAATGTGAAGATGAGATGACTCTTGTTTGGTCAGAAGCATTTCAACGAAACGACGATGGACTTAGTCTGGGCCTTATAGAAAAAGAACATCTTGCTATATTAATTGAGAAATAATTTTATTTTATTATATTATTAATAAAAATGTTTGATATCTTATCATTCAAATGAATTTTAAATAAATATATAAATTATTAAAATTATTATAATATATGTAATTTATATTTTTTGACGATAGAAACAATATATTTTATTAAATTAATAAAAAATTACTACTAATTTTGAAAAAT
This sequence comes from Pugionium dolabratum, assembly GCA_018901945.1. Classification (NCBI taxonomy): domain Eukaryota; kingdom Viridiplantae; phylum Streptophyta; class Magnoliopsida; order Brassicales; family Brassicaceae; genus Pugionium; species Pugionium dolabratum. The sequence continues at coordinate 169,930 of JAEVFF010000188.1, forward strand.
GATTTTATTTTTTAATTTACACATATGAAAAATATTTAAAACAATTTTAACTAAAAACTAAAATTATAAAATATTTAATTTATATTTATGAAATAAATAATATTATATAATTTGTGAATATTTTTTTTTACGTATGACATGTGTAAATCTAGTCTTGAGTTATTAGAATAAAATTGTTCTTAATATTTAAGGGTATTTGTTATTTTACTATTTTTTTAGATAGAAAGTAAATACATTTTGACTGATAACTTTTTTTTATCATCACTCTTAAAATTAATTTTCTAATTTTTGTGTAATTTTATTTGTTTATTCAATTAAATATATATATATATATATATAATATATATATATGAATGTGTAACGTCACCAGTCATATTGTAATGAGTAGTCCATGTATTGGTAGAAATCCAAATATAAAGGATAAGTGATCTACAGGTCCAAGCGCCACCTAACCAACAATGAGGTGATGTTAACTGAGCTTGACTTGCGATTTGTTTCATTCGAAACCGATACGCACGGCTGCGTTGGAGCTAAGTTTGGGACTATGTTGGTGGCTAGGCTTCTCCATTAAAGATTCCATGGACCATTCCTCCTTGTACGACGGACAGAATCGAATCACATAAACATCTTTCAAAACGTAGGAACAATATTGAAACGAGCTCTTTGCGTTGTGGGCTATTTGGGTTTGATATCGGTAAAGTAATCTACATGCGTTTTTATTAGGAACTGATCCAACAAATAAAGAAAATTAGAAATTGACCCACACTATACTGGAATTATTTAATTATAATATTTGGTTATATTTTTATTTTTGTAAATTTATTCAAATAATTTATAGTTTACAAATTTTTATCCAATGTTAAATCATTATCAATATAATTTAAATGATATATATTTTATAAATTATTCGTAGTATAAATACAAATGCAAAATTTTAAATTGTTATATCATAGTTAGTTTATTTTTTTGAGTAAAAAATATTATTCAAATATATTAATAAATATTTGAATTTTACGTATTGAATTTTATAATATTTATGAATATATTCTGTAAAATATATATGTAAATTAAACATTATAATTTGTTAAGTTGCTAAATATATTAATATAGTTCATTTATCTATTTTCAGAGAAAAATATATAAATAAATTAATAAAAATCTGAAATTTAAATATTAGATTTCATAATACTAATACCTATTTTAACCTTTCTATATATTTGAAATTTACTTTTTAAATTAGTTATTTATAATAGTATTTAATGTAATATTCTACCAATTAAATGTTATTCTTTGAAATTTACTTATCAAATAATAATGTAAAGATTAATTAGAGCTATTTAATTCTTTTTCTCTTAGTTTTTGGATGGTCATCCAAAATTCAAAATCCATGATACTTCCTTTTATACATCAATAATTTACTAAAATTGTTGGTATCCGAGTCATAAATGCTCTCATTAATATCGTTTATAAATGGTACACTGAAATATCTGGAATCATCTTTGATGTATTGCAAGATCGGACGTTTTCAAATATCTCCAACAACATTTTTAAATTTATGAAAATCGTTTTTACCGCAGAGAATTATCGGATAGAATCAAGTTTGGGTCGAGCTTATTATTGGAGCGAAACCTATCTCCAACAAATAAATACGTGGAAAAGAGAAAGAAAAAGAGATGTTAAACTTGGGAGTTAAGTTAAGATAAGAGCATCTAATTCCCTCTTCATCACAAAGTCACTTTCTTTCTCATTCCATCTTTACCATAAACTCATTTATTTTCATTAAATGATATTTGTATATGTATATCTCATAAGATCTTCAATGCTTTCATATATTGTTTGATTTTCCGAGGTTTATGTAATTATGTCTGTTAGTAAATGATAAAGTCCTATTCTGGCCACATCAATAATGAATAGCATGGCATAGAACTAAAATGCGTTTAATGGTGTCTTAAAGAATAGTCTTTTTTAACTATTTGCAGCAACGAAGGAAGAAATCTTCATAAAATATTCTTGGAGAGAAAGCCATTTTCATAAGGAGAAGAAAAGAGATGCTTATGGGGAATTTCATACGGAAATTCGGAAGTGGAAAAAACAAAAGCAGTACAAGTATGAGTATGAGAACGACGTCGTCTCGAGCGCATGAACCATCACCGTCGGATCCTTCAATCTCCGTTTCCGACAAGATCAATGCCGCAAAGCAGAAGTATGCACTCATCCCTGATCGCTTCTCTTCCCTAGACCAGGTTCGTTAACTCAATTTCATGTGTTGGACTTGACTTTCGGATTACCATGGATTTTGCTACCTCCATTTTATTTGAGTTCTTCAAAGTGTAATAGTAAAAAGGAGTAGAAATGAAGAATTGTTCTTGAGTTATTGTCAATGAATGGAATTGTAAAAGGTATCAAAAGCGTTAAGAGAAGCTGGTCTTGAATCATCCAATCTCATTCTCGGAATTGATTTCACAAAGAGCAACGAATGGACTGGTAAGTATAAAATCTGTAATATTCACATATATATTATTTATCTGTAAGAGTGATTTATCGCTCTGTTTCAGGGAAAATTTCTTTCGATGGAAAATGTCTGCACGCGCTTGGGGAAACTCCGAATCCATATGAAAAGGCGATTTTTGTTATAGGTCAAACCTTAGCTCCTTTCGACGAGGACAATCTCATTCCTTGTTTCGGCTTTGGCGATTGTAAGTTTTTTCTCTTCCAAAAGTATCATCTTCGACCTTTTGTTCATTATTAAAAAACTGTGTTTTCTTGCACTATATCATCCAGCAACAACACACGACGAGGAAGTGTTCAGTTTCCATAGCGACAGTTCTCCATGTCATGGCTTCGAAGAGGTTTTAGCATGTTACAGGAGAATCGCACCCAACTTGCGTCTTTCAGGTTTTTCTTTGAAAACTAAATTAATCTAACCTCTGTAGTAAATCTCTACCTTCATTACCATATCACGAGTTTCTGTGTTCAAAAGGGCCTACGTCGTATGGACCGCTCATAGATGCTGCTGTCGACATTGTCGAGAAGAACGGAGGACAATTTCATGTTCTGGTGATTGTTGCTGATGGACAGGTAAAAGTCTAAAGCTAAAGAGAACAAAAAAAACAAAGTATAGCACTAGAAACTTAAAAAAGGCCACATTCTGAATGCGAAAAGGTTACAAGAGGTAGAGATATGCCGGAGGGAGAACTCAGTCAACAAGAGAAAACAACCATCGATGCCATTGTAAACGCAAGGTGAAACAAACGCGGATTCAGTTTCCTCCATTTTCACAGCTCGACTTTCAGGCTTTTTTTTATATAATCTACAGCTCTTATGCTTTGTCGATTGTTTTAATCGGTGTTGGAGACGGTCCATGGGAAGACATGAGGAAATTCGATGATAAGATCCCTAAGCGTGAATTCGACAACTTTCAGGTATCTTCCTAGTTTCTGCAGTTCTTATCCATCAATATACTCTTGCTTCGAATTTCCTCTTGATCTTGATCTCCGCTTTTGTAAAGTTTGTGAATTTTACAGAGATTATGAAGAGAGATTCTCCAAAGTCTGCCAAAGAAACTGCCTTTGCTCTTGCTTCTCTAATGGAGATTCCATTCCAATATCAAGCCGCAGTCGAATTCCACTTACTTGGGTACTTCCATAAGTTTCTCTTTGATCTCTTCCACGAGACAGGAATATAATGACTGTCTAACTGCTTCTGCTGTCCCTATCTATAAAGGAACCAGACGGGCTCAGCTAAGAAGATAGTTCCACGGCCGCCACCTATTCCGTATACGCCTGCAAGTAATAATGCTGTACTACAATCACCTGCATCAGATGAACAGATCCAGGTCACATAATTTGCATACTTTACTCTGTTCCTACCTTGTCAAATGAACTATGATCTCATATGGTTTTCCGTTAAAACAGAATTGCCCAATTTGTCTGACTAACCGAAAAGACGTGGCTTTCGGGTGTGGTCACATGGTAAGTTTCACTAAGGATTTCTAACTGCTTGCTTTTCAGTTTTACTGGAACCCATTCATCAATAAACCAGTCTTTAACTTACCTTTGCAATGTGTTTTGCAGACATGTAGAGATTGTGGTTCCAGAATATCAAGTTGCCCCATTTGCCGAGTACGGATCACAAGCCGGCTACGGCTTTACGCATGATCAACGCCGACAAACTTTTTTATTCTGCACATAACAAAACGCTTGTACGTACTGTCTTTTCCTATAGAATCTACAAGTTGGTTTACCAAGTATCTCTGATAATGTTCCCGAATCAGCATGTACAATGTAATTCCTATGTACTAAAAATATTAACTTGCAAACAAAGAAAGAAAAAGCAATGTACAAAACATGAATTTTACAGTTGTATTCATTGTAAGTTTGTAACATTGCTGTTCGTTTCGTAGCCGCAGGAATTTGCGGTTGCGTCATGCGGCCAAACGTTGTTCGTTTGACCGCTACAGGTTTCTGCGGTCAAATGCTGCGGTTGACCGCAGAAAATTGTGGCAAAAATTTTTAACCGCTGCGAAATTGTAGCGTTTGCGATTAAACCATTGCGATACAACCTGCGGTGACAACTTGCGGCGAACAAACGAACAACAATATTGCAGCGTCTAACCGCAGCGTTTGACCGCAAGTCGCTGCCGCAGACGCTGCGGCAGACAAACGAACAACACTATAATGTTTGAAGCGACTGAATGTTATTGACAGATCGATGAGATCGAACAAAATATATCGAAGATTATTCGATATACATTAATGTTTTAGATTTTAGTTTTTTTGTATCGTTTTTCTTCTTCTTACCGAATATATATGATAATCTAATTAGATTTACAATTTTTTGTCATTTTGATTTTTTTCAACTAAACCTTAATATTTATAGAAAACCACAAATATCAATGTATACTTGAATCTGACCTCAGATACGTTAAAGCATATAATCTAAATTTTCAAAGCCCAAATCTATTTTACAGGAGGAAAGATGAATATAGCGTCTTAAATGGTCAGCACAACGTTGACATTCTGCATTTTATTTTATTTTGTAATGTATATGGAATAAACAAAAATAAATGTTTGTGATGTAATATTGTTGAAGGCTTGAATATATAACATGTTTAATGGGCAATTTGTATGAAGCCCAATCATCAAAAGGGTCTCACGGAGAGTAATAAGATATGCATACACAAATAGATTATTTCTCTTCTACCCTTATTTGTTTTGCAATGCAACTTGTTTTTCCTTTATCTCCTTATCAACATAATTAATGTTCATTTCTCTGCCGCAATTTCATTTAGTTACGATTTTGATAGATTATTATTCGTTTAACTATCGCAATTACATGCAATCAATTATAGAGGTCAGACGTTGCGTTTTACTCATATTTTTTTTTGACCAGTGATTAAAACATCAGTGTGATTAAAAATATACGATCAAACGCAACTGCAATCGCCAACGATAGATAAACAAAAAAATATATCGCAACCGCAACATAATATTAACCGCAGTCGTAGCCACCGATAATAAGCAAACGAATAAAATTATATATGAATAATATTTAAATTTTTGGGGGTAAATAATTGATTAGAATGAAGAAATCATTCAAAGAAGGAAGGGACAAAAAAAGGAGCTTCCGGAGTGTACTTTGTAAAACTAAGATAGCATTCAACATCAAACAAATACCAAAATAAAGTATAATTTTAAAATATCATAAAGAAAGATGATATATCTTTTTATTTTATTTTGAAAAATTGAAATAACTAGAGAGGAAAAAATGGAATCCAAGGTCGAGATCGTATTTAACTTGATGATTGTATATATAACTTGCATGGAAGAATGTGCATATAGACCATTCATACATGAGACCGTTGCCTTTATTACACTTTTATTTGTTTATTTATAAATACTTTAGTTTGCTTAACAACAACGACCATAATAATTATCATATGATATGCGTACAAACATTAACTTTTATTGTCGTATATAATTTTAAATAATACGATATAGAAGTAAAGCTACGATCTCATGCACGTTTATGCATGTGAAGTGGTGGAAAAAAGTAACAACGTGAGATGGATAAATTTTTTAAAGCACTCAATAATTATAATAATCAATTTATATATGGTTGGTTTGATTTTATTGTGACTGAATTCATATTCATTAAATATGCATTATTTTAATTAAATAGTAAATTTTCCAGAGTAATACTTTAGAATATTATTTTTAAAGTTTTTGTTTCAAATCTAATATTTTAAAATTAAAATTCCCAAAATAACACAAACAATTATGTGAAAATATTTATTTACTCTAAATGAATTATATATAAGCTTATAAGCTTATATTTGAATTCATTTTTTCATCTTAGGGTTTAATTTTTCTATTAAAATAAAGTTGTAATATATTTTAATCTTAAATTTATATTATTATTAAAAACTTAAACTAATCATGTTATTTTTGAAATAAATACTTAAAAATTGCCTAATATTTCAATAATCATAAATAAATAAAACAAAATCTAGTTAATATTTTACATTTTTGTTTTTTTTTACTGAAAGAAATTGATGGCATAGTGGATAACAGCTTAACTAAATATGAATTAATAAAACAAAATTCATAAATGTATAGAAGAAGAAAAACAACGTAATTAGAGGGAAGTGTGGGGGCAGAGGTAAAAGGAGAAGAGAAGCTTCCTCGAGAAGTGCAAACATGGAAGTGCGTTTATAACTCTGTATGCTTCTCATTCAATTCTCTTTTTTTACCTTTTGTTTTCCTCAGCTTTTAGAGAGATAGAGACTGTGAGAGCTTTCTCTTTTACATGCCAACTTGCAGTGATGACCAGAACTTTATATTTTCCCTCTCTCTCTCTCTCTCACCAACAAAGTTGATCCAAAAACATATATATACACACATATTTATGAGCCGTAATTTGATTCTTTTCTTAATATGTATTAACCCTAGCTAACCTGCATTATATATATATATATATGTACCTAACAAAACAGGACTTCTGATTTACTCACCACAAACGGTTTTGATTAGTTGAGAAAATACAATGATAAATAATTTATATGTTTTACTAAAACAAATTCCTAACATATTAATTGATATAAATTTTAATAAAAATTTTCAGTTTCATGATTTACAATAGGTCACATTTAAATTACACTATTAGAACATTTTAAGATAAATAACATATAAGATATAATTTATTATAATATTTATAAAAATTATAATAGACAAATATTTAACAATATGTAAATACATAATATTTTAACATAAAATGCAAACAATAGAAAACAAATTTTTTAAATTTTCAAAAAATTATTCAAATAAAATATAAAATAAAAGTTTAAATTAATTGAATATTTATCACATCTATAATTTTTTACCGATTTAATAATATTATCTATCTAAGATATAGACAATTCAAATTTGTTTATATAATTCAATTTCACTCTATATTTTATTTGTATAGTCAATAAATTTTTTTTAAAATTGTTTTAATAAAAAATAAATTATCTATATATATAATTTATATTTATTTAATAAATAATTAATTATAATATATTCTTTTGGGGAGGTAGTAAATCTAAATCTAGTTAGAGTTAAAGCTCCTCTATGCTCAATTAATAAATGAATGTATTAATTAATCACTTTAATTTGTATAAATTAATTAGTGGTCATATGAAGCAAAAAAGAAAGAAAACTAAAGAATAAAGAACAAAGACATCTACGGAAGGAAAGATAGATACTCAGTGTCGGTTAATTTCTCGTATGACAACTTCTTTTATTTCTTTTGAAAATGATAGCTATCATCAATCTCTACATACAACATACATGTCTATACTATCTGTTACATTGTTATATTAATATATAGAGAATCAAGTGACTATATACATTTTTACAGCTTTTCTTTGCTGTGTTTGCATGTGGTTTCCCAAAACCCTAAAAACCTTTTGCTTTGATTGGGATCATCATCATCATAACTTGTTCTGTCCTTTCTTTTCTTATTTACTTATTGATTTATACCATTAAACTTTAAATTTTAGTTTTGATTTGAAACTTTAAATTTAGTTTCCCGATGCATATATATATCCCATTTTAGCATAATCATATATATAAGGCATCAAGTACAAACTAACTTGACATAGAAATAACTAACTTATGAAAAAGCAAAGGGCCCTTCAAAAGCTTTAAAATATCGTATATGCCTTCAAACATTAGTGTTCTTCACCCATAATTGTTAATTAATTATTTCTCATATAAAATGTCACGTTCCTGCATGGCATATATATAGAGATATCTATCTCTAGAATATCTAAATATACATATATATATAGCACAACTATAAAATTGGATTATATATAGATCCTAAATACGATAACAACAATTATATATAGTTTCAGTACAGATTAAAATACGAGCAAAACTAATCCGATAAACATAACAACGTACGTCTGTGTTTTTTTGTCTCATCTCTATATAAACCCTAAGTCAAACTCATAATGAACAAAATATATCTCGTTCTCAAGTTCTTATGCAACATATATTATATATGTCATATCACCCAAATGTCGAATTCCTTCCTTGGATTAATCCACCATTAGGGTTCATCATAGGGCTCAATGGTGATCTTCGTGGCGATGGCCTTTCCAGTATTCTTCCACCATTGTTACCTTCATCGCCTGATAAACCTGATTTCCTTTCGTAAATTTCCGACAAAGAATCCAAGTCAGTGGAGCCATGTGTCGCCATCTGTATCTGAATACGATGCTCATCATCAATCGGTTGGTTTCCGGTAAGATCGACGTGATCTTGACCAGACCACATCAAAAGTCCTTTTCTAATATCGTTAGCAAAAGTTGTGTTAGGTCGTTTCTTCCCCAAGTAAATGTTGGTGTCCGCAGCATTGTTGGCCGTGAAGTGGTTTTCTAAGTTCTGATGATGTAAGTTATGATGGTCGAGGACTTGATCGGACGTGGTGTTTCCGTAAATGTTTAGGTCTTGAAACGGCGGGAAACTAAGAGGATGAAGTGGTGGACCCACCGCTGTGGAAAGACTTGAACTTCCCAAGTTACCCTTGTAGCCTCCTCCGGCGGCAGCTGCCATGTTCTCACCGGCTAGGGTTTGGCAAGCTCTCTCGAGTATAGATTGCATGTACTTTCCTTGTGCTTCAATCCTCAGTTGCAGATGTCTCTGAACCTAAAACAAAATTGAAATGCATATAAATTGATTGTTTTAAAGGTTAAGTTATCATAGAACATCTATAGGTTTTAGTAACATTTATACCTCTAGCTGTTCATGCAACCTTCTCTGCACTTCCATTTGCATCCTGATCATCAAATCAACCAATTAAGTGCATGTAATTTTTTGCTATATATAATGTTATAGTAGAAAAGTTAATTAATGATGAGCACATACTCATTCATGTTGCGACTCATCAATCCAGAAGAAGAAGCTACGTTGCGCTGAATATCCATGGCAGAAGCTACACGGGAAAATCCTTTTATTTAGATAAAAGGATTAAAGAGTGTTCATAGTATGTGTAATTTCAAAACCCTAATTTCATATAGACAAAGGAAGATCGAGTGGTCACCTCTTTCCTTTGTTGTGTGATCTCCGTATTCCTTGTGCGGCTGCTTTCCAAGCCTGAATTTCTGCACTCATAAATCCACGTTAATTTTTGTATTATAATAATTAGATTATTAATTAAGTGATAATATATAACAAGAAAAAGATAAAAATTAAAGCCCTAATTTATATATTGTGCACAAACCTGGAGATGGCTCTTTAGGTGGTAAAGAGTAAGACCCTTCACACCCATAACTCTCATAATCGTCTTTGGAGTCGCTTCTGCAAATAAAAATGGTCAAAAAGTTTTACAGAGACATAACTTTAAACAGATTGATATATTATGTATGCATACTGTCGGGGCCACCGAGCTGAGCGACGGCGTCGACGAAACGCTCGTGGAGTTCGACGGTCCAACGCAAACGCGGTTTAGGATCGGTGGTTAGGACAAGGCCTGAATCGCCTTGAACACACATAGCTCTGTTTTCATATGAACCATTCATACTTGAAGGTTTTTTAGCATGGAACATTCTCTCTCTCTCTTTCTTTCTCTTTTCTCTCTCTAAAAGAGGAATTCAAGAAACGAATGTGATGCAAATTATGAGAGAATACGATGCGTTTTTGAAGAGATCAGATGACGGCTTTTCTCTCTCTCTCCCTCTCTCTCTCATCTGTCTTTTTTTTTGTGAATAAAATAAAATTAAAATTTGGATATAAATATTACTTAAAAATGGTTAATCGTTAGTAAATAAGGAGTTACAGACTATATAGTACGCAGAAGTACCTTTGTGAAAAGATCCTGTCGCTATCTTTTTCAATTTGTTTTTTTAATACTGAATACCTTTGAGTTTTTTTTGAATATTAAATCTTGCAAGGGGACATTATACGTATTCACGAAGTATTCATATCTCTGTCTCAATTTATTTTAAAACACCATAGAACTAAATTGTACCTTCTCCTGCCGCGGTACAATAATTTTTCTATATTATTTTATAAAATTAATATTACATAAAAAACGATTATATAAATCAAGTATTAATTTAATTTAATAAAAATATGATTAAGTAAATTAAATGATAACAAGTTTTGTATTGAAGAAAAAAGTAAACTAATATAAAAATTCTATTAGTATTTTAGGATTAATGCATGGTAGAGTAGAGGAGTATCATTTAATGAAGTATATATCCATTTAATACCTACGTACCAGAGTATATTGAGTCAAATTACATATTTTTAAAATTGAGATAGAGAGCATGTAACCATTAACCCATTTAATTTTTTCTAAATAAATATTATTTTTGTCAATTACCCTATACACTATTCTGAATAAAATGATTTTAATAGCATATGAATTTACAAATATCGTTTCTCTCTCTTTCCAACTCGTCTTCAACCTTTTTAGATCTCATTGGCCGATGAATAGAGGAAATAGCTCAGTCATCGACCTGGTTCGTAATTTGTGTTAATCATCGCTATTGCATCATTAAATGATTTTGACAACAAATTTACAACGGTTGTTTCCGTTGTTATGAGTATCATTGTTATATAGTATGCTTACATCGTTATATATTGTAATCTGCCCACATATATACAAATACCAAAAAAACAAAATTCCACAAGGGGCTTTATCAAATATGGTAGGTAAATCTTTTTGGCTAATTATCAGCTGAATATACAGTTCTAATCAAATATGAGATTCCTTATAAACTACACTTAGTTTACCTATATATAAATATACTATATTTATATCTACGGAAGAAAAATATTCGTAAATTATATATTATTATTTATTAGTAAATATAAATTAAATATTTATTTAATTTTAAATCTTATTTAAAATAATTTTTAATATTAATTTTTGTATATATATATATAATTGTTTTTACGAATTTAATAATATTTTTAATCAATTTAATAAAATATATTAATTTTCTAACCAAATTAATGATAATGACATATATTATAATTATTCTATTAATTTAAACACATTTATATATTTATTTGAAACTCACTATTATGATAACACATCAACATGATATTTATGTTAATAATTTAAAGTTTTTGTTTTAAATATAGTATCTTAAAATAAAAATTCCAAAAACATCATAAAAAAATTATGTGAAAAATACTTATTTACTATAAACAAATTACACATAAATTTAAAACATTATATTCATGTTCATTTTGTATAGTTTAGGATTTAATTTTTTCTATTTAAAAGAAATTTTAATATATTTTAATCATAAAATATTCTTAAAATTTCAAACTAATAATATTAATTTTTAAATAAAAACTTGAAAATGTGCCGTTAAATCAATGGCACTAATCATATAACTAACTCATGAAACTCATAAATTATAATATTTTTGTTTTATATATATGAGCGGGAATTTCCATGTTATATTTTGATACAAGAAGAATAAGTCAACGAATATGGCTGACACTGATGTGTAGAAAAAGAAAGAGAATATCATAAAAGAATAAAACTCAAATTAGATACAAAATTTTCAAATATATGATACATTCTGTATTAAGTAAATACGAAGGTATATGAGAAAAATGTCCACTGTAACCTAATATTTAATGTAGGAAAAGCTAAAAAAATAACAAACGAATATGGAACCAAAACTTTAAGTTATATATACATTTACACATTTTAGTGATATGTGGAGAATTATGCATCAATGTGTAAAGATAGTGTTACTGTTGGGGACCTCTTCTTCTACTTATTAAAGCTCTTTATTTATTTTTTTACCATATGATTTTTCTTCTTTTCTTCATTTTATATTTTATTTGTTTGTTAAAGCTTTGCTGGGGCTATAACCCTTTTTTGGCTTTTGTATGACTGACTACTATTGTGCAGCTATACATGGTAATTCATTTATATTACTTACTTGAAGTAAATTAGAAACTTATGTTTTTTTTTTGCAGAAATATTAATTATTTGCCTATTGAATGAATTCACTGTACAATAAAGTACTAATCGATGGCACATAATTCATGCTATATTATAATAAAAAGTGGTGAAACTTTTTATATTTAAACAATAATTCCAAATTTATAAATTGCATGAGAATTGGTATCATTTCTTCTTCTCTTTGATGAATAAAGGTAGATTCCTATTGCGCCAACAATATTAAAAAAATGAAATGGAAATCTCGCAATAGATGCTAATTAAATATTTAAATGAGTAAATAAGTTAATGGTTGCACCACCTTTACATCAATTATAAAGGTGTGGAATTCGATTTTACTTTCCATCGTTGTATGAATATGTTAAATTTTTTTATAAAAATGTTCAGTTAGTGGACTAGTCGGCCTGATCCAATACAAAAAATAATTAGATGCATTTTATTCACATTTTTACTATTATTTACATAATTTTAATTATTCCTGGTGGATTTTAAGTAATGTTTTTATGCGAGATTTTAGTTTGCTTTAATAAAATCAAGTAAAGCTTATGTTTAACTTTTAGCTAATTGTTGTTGAAGCAAACTCACTTAAAAAAAAAGTAGATTAATGACAACAAAGGCCACGGTTGCTTGAAGTTCAAGCATCTTTTTTTTTTGTGGTGCTTTGGAATTTCTTATTCGAAATGAATATATTCCTTCCAACCTTATCTTTTTCTCAATAAAAAAAAATAAGAAAACAAACTAAAATCCTAAGTTTGGCACAGAACCACATAATCTTACGATATTTTGAAACAATGTTTTGGCTACTTAATATTTTAACCAAATAGTATGAACTTTGGAAAAAATCGATTGAATGCTCATTTTTTTATCAATAATTGCAAAACAACTGTAAGGAAGCATGGAAAAAACAACGTTTTTAAGTCGGAAATTAATATTACACAAAAGTTCACGTAAAACAAAGGTAAATAAAATAAAACTTAAAAACATGGATGGTACGCCAAATATCTCTAATTTATTATTAGAATAACATTTTAATAAAATAATTTTATTTTAACGTGTTATTAACAGAAATATCATGTTTACGTATAATCAACACAATAATTTTCAAATAAATATATAAATAGATTTAAATTATTATAATAATTATAATATATATCATTGTTATTAATTTGATTATAAAATCAATATACTTTATTAAACTAATCAAAAATATTATTAAATTCATAAAAAATAATTTTTTTTAATTTATATATACAAAAATTATTATTAAAAATAATTTTAAATAAAAGTTAAAATTATATAAATATTTAATTTATATTTAGTAATAAATAATATTATATAATTTATTAATATTTTTCTGTTACACATGACACATGACACATAGATATAAATCTAGTTGATTTTTTTATAAACAACTTCCACACCTTTGTTATGTTACAAAGAAATAAAGAAAACCCAGATTAAAGAGTGGGGATGGTTTTGTTAGAGGAACTTAATCACAAATGTTTGTTCATATCTTCCAATTAGCATATGTATTTGATCTGCATCGAATCCCCTGAACCTTATAATATAATCAAACAAGTACGGATTTGATCAAGGTACGTATTTTAAGAAAAACGACAACTATATATAAGATATTCAAGCCTTGTTTGTATGAAGCAAGGAAATACAAGAATTGTTTCTTGTAGAATGGGATACAAATATAAAACAGATCAAGTGCATGGACACTTGAGCACACAACAACACCAACGCGTTCACAAGTGCCACTGCACACTCATACAAACACTGGCTCGTCATCTCACATCAAGTCAAACTCTCAGCTACACTACCGAAAAACATGCATTCCAAACAACAAGCAATATGCATTCCAGATCGATGAAGGTGTACGTACATATATGGAAATTATAATGTAGGACTTTGGCCATACGCTATCTGCAACTCTATATGTTTGTTTCTTTAATTATTTCATATAAGCTTACTACTACACTTAGGCTGTCGGATGAAATGAAGACGTTAGGTTTCAGGCCTCACTTTGGATTGTACACAATGAATCTCATGCATAATCAGGAAAGCTTTGAAGTAGCAATTAATGTCGGGTTTTCAAAGACATGGAGAAAGCTGGGTTTATGACCCAAGTCCTGCGTTTCTGCTCCTGAACGTAGATTTATGTCACCTCCCAAACCACTCATGTCGTCGAAGGCGTTAGGAGACACTAAAAGTCATGTGTTTGTGAATGACTCTTGTTTACTAGTTGGGTTATGTTTTGGATATTTCATATTCAATATATACTTGTCTGAAATATATAATAGAAATTATATTTACGCCTCCAAAATTCCAAATCTTTGTTACTTCGTGGCATAATTCTTTTTTATTGTTCGATTGAAATTGGAAAAGATCTGTCGTTTAGCAAAATGAGAGCTTTCAAGAGAAACTAGAAATTTTTTACATCCTAATCCTGGGTAGGGTTTAATCTTGTCCGTGTATCCAAACACCGCCTTTCTTTCCGTAGCTCCGTCTTGTCACGCGCTAAAAGGTGAGAGGAGATCCGGCTTTCCCTTCACTCACTGTCTGCAACTTCCTTAGCTCTCCATCTCTTATTTTCTTCGTTGCAGATCCGTGTAGTGAACGAATTAGTTTTTTTTTCCGATAGTTGGATTCTGATCCAGATTTTCTCGACGAATCCCGCTTTTGTATTCCGGTTATTGGCTTGACGTTAACAATGTCCGGATCATCACCACTGTACAATCAGCTCAAGGTTTGATTCTCGCCTTTTTTGTTTTCAGATTATCGAATCTTCGTTTCTTATGGTGAAATTTGGTTTGATTTTAATACGTATTTTAACTGTGTATAGGCTGCTGAACCATTCTTCTTGTTGGCTGGTCCAAATGTGATCGAATCCGAGGAACATATTCTACGAATGGCAAAGCACATAAAAGGCATTGCCACAAAGTATGATTCCTTTGTTATTTGCATTACCGATGAAGCTTTTGTTTGTGTTTCTTGCATCATTAGCTCCGTTTTTTGGGCCTGTGATATCATTTAACAATGTTTATTGATCTATATATGAAAATTTGATCACAGGGAGGAACTCTATCCTTCTACGACTCAAGATTTTTTTTACTTGAGAGATGAAAATCTTCACATATTGAACAAAATGGTTTCTCCTTTAAAGATCCTTATGCAACTTTTTTTTGTGTGTGAATGGTGTAGAGTTGGGTTGCCCCTGGTTTTCAAGTCAAGTTTTGATAAAGCTAACAGAACTTCTTCAAAGTCATTCCGAGGTCCTGGCATGGCTGAGGGTCTTAAGGTGTCTTTCTCCTGTTTACTTTTGATCATTCATTTTGTAATGTCCAAACATAGATGTTTAGGATGTTAGGACTTTGAATCGAATTTGTTGCCAGCCGCTGCATTGCTGTTCACCTATGATGCTACAATTTACTGATGGTCACATTTATGGTTCTCCAACGCAGATTCTTGAGAAGGTGAAAGTAGCATATGACCTACCAATTGTAACTGATGTCCATGAATCGATCCAGGTATAAAGGAATGTATTCACCTCAGAGAATTGAATTTTAGCAAGTCTTTCGTACCTTCTGATATTTCACTTATTTATTTAGTGTGAAGAAGTTGGAAAGGTTGCAGATATAATTCAGATACCAGCATTCTTATGTCGTCAGGCAAGACTCTAAATTGTATTTTCTTCAAGCTCCTGTTTGTAGCTTACAGACTTCTAATCTTGTATTTATTTTTGTCGTCTGCATCATGGTTTAAGCTAATAATTATAATTACAGACAGATCTTCTGGTTGCGGCAGCCCAAACTGGGAAAATTATCAATATTAAGAAAGGACAATTTTGTGCTCCTTCTGTGAGTTCTTTCTTCTCACGTGTTTCGAGCTGGTAAAATACTTTTGCTGGATATTTTTGATGACTGTGTATATGATGGATTCTAAGGTCATGGAAAATTCAGCCGAAAAAATCAGACTTGCTGGGAATCCAAATGTGATGGTCTGTGAAAGAGGAACCATGTTTGGATACAGTAAGTTATCATCTCCTGTTCCGATACAGAATGACAGCTGCAGGCTATAGGATGTTCTTTGTCCATCGAATTGCATTGTAGATAAACAAGTAGACAGTCTCAAATCTCATGCAAATTTGGAAAATAGAAAATGAATTGCTGAAATATACATGAAAAAATTAATTGATCTGTCTTTGCAATTGTCTGATTAATACTCTGCTTGCTTTGTTTTGATTATCAGATGATTTGGTCGTAGATCCACGAAATTTTGAATGGATGAGGGAAGCTAATTGTCCTGTTGTATGTTAATCTTGCTTTATCTACTCTGCTTTGTATTGTACGTTTGTCAACCTATAAGTTAACGTACTATGTTTTAATCGTTGCCTTGATGGTGAACAGGTGGCTGATATAACCCATGCACTACAACAACCTGCAGGCAAAAAGGTATGGTCCTTTTGAAAAGAGCTATTTCATTAGAAGCCATTGACATCCAAATACTTTGAATGCAAACAATACATTCTTATGCAGTTGGACGGTGGTGGTGTTGCTAGTGGAGGCCTTCGTGAGTTAATTCCTTGCATTGCAAGAACAGCTATTGCAGTTGGCGTCGATGGAATTTTCATGGAAGTAGGATTACTTGTTTCATACCACTTAGGCGACACCACATCCTTTTTGACATTTAAGCAAGTTCTTTTTTTGAATTTGATTATGATCAGGTTCATGATGATCCTCTAAGTGCTCCAGTTGATGGTCCAACTCAATGGGTGAGTTTGATGTACTTACTAATGGCATGAATTCATTCTCAGTTCAACAACAAAAGTATCCCTCTCGTTCTTGAAATGTTATGAATATTTATTGTATTTTTTTTCATTTTCAAAGCCTCTGCGTCATCTAGAAGAACTCCTGGAAGAGCTCATCGCGATTGCTGTAAGCCTTTTCAATCAATGATGGATTATTATTATACGGTTCCCATTGTTGATCCAAGGATCTGTCTTCTTGTACACCATCACCAGTGACGAGATCTTACTCTTAAATTTTTTCGTAGAGAGTCACAAAAGGAAAGCAACGGTTCCAAATCGATCTCACACCTTACCGCGATTAGGACCGAAGGTGTAGTAGTCCCGAGGTGAGTGACCCAAGTGGGCATATATGATATGACTCTTCTCGTCAATTGTGGAATCCCCACATAAAACTGTTTATAATCCACACACAGCCATGATACTACATCATCTGTCATCACTGGTCTTGTATCTTAAACATTACCAGAGATGGATTTTGAAAACTGTAAAACTTGCATGTCTGACATTTTTGCTGCTATTTTTTGGTCATTTGTCTAAATCTTTTAGGTCTCCCTCACGGACATTTGGGGGTCCCAGCAAATCCTCCAAAGATGTTAAAAAGTATTCTCATTGCGGTTGCAAGTTCTTCGTAACGGATATCATCTGCTTAAGTAAAGAACATTATTTGTTTGTGGTTTCTCCAAACTTAAAAATGTATCCTTATGTTATGATTCAAACCGATTCTGTTCAAGAGAATCATTAGTTATATGATACAAGATATTTCGGGTACATCTGAAAAGGCCTAAACGTTGTGGGTTTTTTTATACATACCAAAGATCCGAAGTAATTTTGTATGTACCATAATCTATCGGTTACTTTGGTAAACAAAGGAAGATCTGAGGCGGCTTGACAAATACCGAAAGATCGGGGTGGTTTAGTAACTATAGAAGCATATGGGACATCTTTGATAAATATCAAATATTCTAAGGTAATTTGGTGAATAAGATAAGATTTTTAGTGAACTACAGTTCTTTTAGTACACACTATAAGTTTTGTAAATACCTAGAAAAATGTAGGCAGGTCTCTATATACAAAATATAGGGCAGTATTGAAATTACCAAAAGTATGGAGTAGTTTTGGATGTCTCAAAAGAATTGTGGCGTTTTAGTAGCTATCTAAAGATCTGGGGCGGTTTTTAATGTAGTGAAAGATATGGAGATTTATTGTAAATAAAAGGATGTGGTGGGGTGGGTATGTTTGTAAATTCCAAAAGATACAGGGCAGTCTTGTAGTTATCATACAATCTGGGGTAATTTTTATATACACTAATAGGTGTGTGACGTTTTGTAAATATCAAAAGAATTGGGATTAGTTTGTAAATATCAAACTATGGTATCGCTCTGTAAATACCAAAAATTATGTTGTTTCTTATAACAGGAAGAATTGAGGCTGTTTTTGTAAATAATGAAAGAGTTTGGTGGTTTGCTTTCACAATTAATATACTTTTGTAAAATTTCACACAACTGATAGGAAGCTGCTCTGATCTCATATATATGATCTAAGGTGATAGTAATGAGTCATTGGGAAAGCTCACTCTCGTACCTGTATGTACTAAAACTCTTCTTCTTGCGATTGTTAGCTTGTTTATACTTGTGTTGCCTAAAGGTAATTATTTCATCTGAATCAAAACTCATCATGTTCATCATCCAAACTGAACATAAACTCCAATGTGTTATAACATAAACAACTGTAATGAATTCTGTTTGCACTCGTACAGACAAGTTGTACAAGCTCATCATGGAGTCTTCTTGGTTTCTTTACCTTTATGATTTCGGAAAAACATAAGTCAAACACATCTACTCTTCTGCATTTGCCTGCACATATATTATACTATCTTCAATGCAACAGATATATAAATATATATACACCTGAATGTGACCGAATGGCTCTATGACCATATGACAAAACGGTCTTGCACAAGGATTTGCTCTTCTTGCTTGTCTAATGTCCTCTGCACCGCTTGATAGAACTCAATCCAAGAAGATGAGTATGAACTCGGAGAGCCAAACATGAAAGTTGGATTGGGACTTGCAGGGCAAGCAGTGACCATATCCAAAACAGAAGCAGCAGGTTTGAGCTGGTGAGGGAAGTTGAAAGCCAAGTTATCGACTTTATGCTCATAAATTTTTCCACTGCGATCGAGTTTATACCGGGAAGTGCCCTGAAACTCCCCTTTTGCCTCCCATGGAACTCTAGGTACACCTTTAAGATTCCACCTGATGAGAATCATGTTCTCTGATGGTTGCCAAACCCTGAAGATCTCAAGTGAGATATCTCTGAACAAAATCTTCCCATGAAATCTGAGTGCCCAAAAGATCACTTTGTAGTTTTCAATCCCAGAGAATGTGTTCATTGGATCCACCAATGTTATATCATCCCTGAATGCAACAACAAATAATCTAATGATAAGAACACTGCAAAATCTGAAAATCACTCATATAATATATTTCTAGATTTCATCGAAAGGATTCCTCTTTAATCCACATCCATTTAAGGAATCACCCAAAGGAGATTACTAAGATGAGAAGAAAAAAACACCTGTAAATGTCGTAATTGAGATCTTTGGTGAAGAGCAAAGGTAAATCCTCACGAAGCGTACGTACAGCTAAACCGAGATTGATGTAGAATTCATCTTTGCTGTGTTGGTGCTTATCCTGCGCACTCGGCCTCGTCTTAACCTGCGCACCTCGAACAGGAGGAGCTTGAACCGAAAGAGACAGTAGAGAGAGACTCTCTTCTTCGAATTCGTGGCCACAGGAAGAAGGCGATGACGATGATGATATCGATAAAGATTGGTTAGAAATGGTTTTCTCTTTGAGGGGTTTTCCTGATTGACGAAGGAAAGAAGGAGAGAGATTCGGTAGAAGAAACGCCATAGCTGCTGAATTATAGAACTTCCGTTCTCCAAATCTTGTCTAAATTTTTTCCACGGGAGAGAGAAGACAGAGGATGACTGTGAGACGAGCAAAGAAGCACGAAGCTTTGTTGGGAGATAAACAGCTGTTCGTTTTTTGA
The DNA here is from genome assembly GCA_018901945.1 of Pugionium dolabratum. Lineage (NCBI taxonomy): Eukaryota > Viridiplantae > Streptophyta > Magnoliopsida > Brassicales > Brassicaceae > Pugionium > Pugionium dolabratum. The sequence continues at coordinate 190,274 of JAEVFF010000188.1, forward strand.
GTGGTAATGAAACCTCACCTTTGTTTCTTTTCTTTTGACTTCTAATTATCTTTATTTATTGCTGACTAAAAAAATTATCTTTAGTTTTTTTGTTCATCAGGATTTTAAATAGATTTAACAATACATTTTTCAAAACAAACATGAAAACTTGTGCAAATACCAAACTGTCTGTTTGTAAAGGTAATGTATTTTGATCAAAACTACTGCCTCAATGCTTCCGTAGATTTTCGACCATCTTTTGGTTGAGAGATTATTATCTATTATCATGAAATACTAATGAAACGGTTGAAAATGGAAATATTGTTATACTACACAAACTTATGTTACCGACAGTTTTTTCACTTGAATTTTAGAATTCTTTATTGTACTATACAAACTAACTATCTTAAATTTATAGAACATTATAAATATCTCTAAAATTTCACAAATCATTATTTAATACATTTACAATGACCAAAAACTGATCCAAATAATAATAAATTAAAATTACCTTAACCGAACACTAACACATTGTTATGAATCAGTTTTTGGTTAATATAATTGCAATGTATTAAATGCGATTATCGTGTATTGATTCCAATTTCATAGCAAAATCATGATTTGTAAAATTTTATACATATTTACAAAATTCGTATAAAATTAAAGTGCGATCAATTAGTTTGTGTTATTAAAATAAAAAACTTTAAATTTTATGTGAAAAAATAACGGGTAGCATAAAAAGTTTGTATGGTTCGAAAGAATGGATAGACTTTTGATGGGAGAATTAAGATGTAGATGAAAAACCCATTATTGATGTAAACTATATGGTCAAATATATGATAGTCAAAAGAAAGAGTATGGATGGGCTTAGTTATGACAATGCATGTGAGTCTCATAATCGTAAACAAGCCACGTTTACACCATGAAGATTTGTTGTTAATCACATAACCAGAGGAAGAATGGAGATTATACAATCAAATTCAATATTGGCTAGCTTGTCAAGTGAACTAAAGTATATATATCACTAACGAAGCTGCGACGAAACTGTCTGGTGATGCAATAAAGGAAACAATATTGTTTGTATATATATCACATAATCAAAGTATATGGAGAGTTGTCAATGGAGCCATCCACATCGTTGAGTTAATTAAAATCTTTGGGTGTCTTCCCAAACCATTGCGACAACATTATGGAAACATTAGGTTGCTCTAGAAAAGACAATATGCCATGAGAGGTTACGTTTGAGTCAGGTTTGGATGGCTCTGGTGGTTTCGCATCAATTGCTGAAAGTGAATTTTTGTGTGGAAGACATACTTCAAGCTTGGAAATCCAAATTTCTAAAGTCATGAATCTTATCGAAAAATGGAAAATGATTATTGAAGCAAAGAATTCCAACAGCAGAGCTCGTCTCATCGTCATCAAGAATAAACCCTGCAATCCAATATTTAGGACAGGGAAACAAGATAGTTATTGTTATGGTCGAACAAGACCTGATAATTCCAAACTATTTAATTAATCTATGTTGGAAATATTTGCAGCATTTAAATAATCGATCATAATTACACCGTAACATCAGACAATCTTTCATCAACACATTGAAAATTTGCAACAAAAAAAGTTCCGCCATTCTCAATGCAATATTAAACATGTTCTTATGGTTATGGACAGTAAAATCTTTGATTAACAACATTTTAAATAAAGTTTCAGTTTTAATCTTTGAAACCAATAAATCAGATTTTGCAAACAATTTGGTATATTTATAAATTACAAAAAAATATCGGGACATTGATCGCATTGGGAGAAAAATGAGGAATTAAAGCCAATGGAAACGTCTTTGTACCATGTAATTATCGGCAACGTAAAGCGCTTTATCCACTATTGATAAGTGAATCAGAGACTCTAAATTGTTGCCTTGAAGAAATACTATACAATTGATTGATGAATTATGTAAGGCATTTGAATGCACATTGGAGCTATCAAAACTAGACCAAGTGCCAGAATTTTATCCTTATTCGATTTCGGCAACGTACAGCGCTTAATACACTATTGATTAAGTGTACCAGAGACTCTAATTTATTGCCTTTTTCTTCCATGAAATATCTCAATCACAAAACTAAAGCTAGGCTCAGATTATCAAAAAGAGGTATGCATCAACGAGCTGTGAATCTCTCAAAGTTTGATGGTAATCTTTTTTCATCATCACCGCCTAATATTATTCAATGAGAAAAAAATAGATCCAAAGCCTCAGAAGATAGAGGTAACAAATAATCATGGAGAAGAAAATAATCTCAGATGGTACGGACAAACTCAAACATCACAGGCATGGATCTGGAGAAAACGTTAAGAATAGCAGAAATGAAAAAGAGAAAGGAAACAGTAGAATTGAGAGACGGCGATCTTGTTTCGTGAATGAATGAAAAGAAAAGGCGGCTTAAATAGCCAAGATGCTTGTTTACGAGAAACCCTAAGGAGCAGGTCAAAAATACCAAAATGGGCCCTATACTATTCACGAAGTTGAGTTTATTGGGCCATATAATATATGCCTTGGTCACTTTTTGGGTCTATAGAATATTACAAATGCATGTTAATGAGCCATAACTTTGAACTATTTTTTATGTCTTAATTTTTCAAATCAATCCTATTAAAAATAAAATTTTAAAATAACACAAATTATTATATATATTTTAAATAAATTATATATATATAACTAAACATTATATTTTAATTTTTTTTCAAAATTTAAATTATTTTGTTAGAAAAGTATTTTCAATTATTTTAATATTAAATTTTTGTTACTTTTACAAATTTTAATTAATGGTGTTATATTTGAATCAAAAAATTTAAAAAATGTTATTTTGGACAATAACTCTTTTTTAATTCTCTAACAATTTTCTGTTATACTTTACTGAGGTACGATAGTATCCATCTCCACAATTAATTAAATTTAAAAGATTTAACAAATCCAAATCACATAAATTGACGCACGATGTTATGGTTACGTTATATTGTTGTTTATTTATTTTCTGTCTCTTTCTATGTTTAATCGTAAATTATTAATTTAAACAATATTTTGATAAAAAAATTTGTGATTAATTGTAAAAAAAAATCATGAACAAAATTTATAATAGCGCAATCACAATTTCAATTGTAGCCATATAGCCATAAAAAAAAAAAATTTAACACTCTGTGGTATGTATACACAAAATATATTTTTTAATCAATTTGTTCGGATATTGGGCCTCGTGAAACTTTAATAGGCGTAGCCCATTTATGTAATTAACAAAGGCTTGGGCCTTTAGAGTTTAGTGTCATCTTCTCCTTGGAGCTAACTAAAACTCTCAGTTTAGATAAACCTCTTAAAAGCCCCTTCTTCCCAGAGAACTGAAGCACTCCTCTTCCTCCACATGCCGAGAAGACGATTAAACGGAGCTTTGTTTCCACCAGTTTCCGCAGAAAATATTCTTCTTAACCAGTAAAGGCCCCAAATGTGCTGAACATTACAATTTCTTGTTAACTTTTTCATGGAGATCGCAATTTCGTATAAGCCGAATCCGCTTATCTCTTCATCGAAGCAATTGTTTATTAGACCTAAAAGCTCTGGACTTTTACAGCTTCCTGCCAGACATGGAGTGGCAATTTCCCGAAAGAAGCGGCATTTGCGAGTCTATGCGTCTGAAAGTACTAGTGGGTCTTCATCTAATAACGATGGAGGATTATCGTGGGTGAGATTGACGCAGTCACTTCGCATTGGTGCGGAGCGAATCGGGGAGAAGATTGGAGAGTCTGTGAAGAAGGAAATTGGGTTTGACTCTGAAGAAGCAGGTGCGAGAGTAGATGAGTTTGTGGGTCGAGTTAAGGACAGTGTGCAGAAGGGCCAGCACGAGTTGACTCGCTTTAAGACTGAGATAATGCCTTCTTTTATTGATTGGAACAAGTGGGAGCACTGGAAGGTAAGCTGTCCAGCTTTTTCTATCTCTGATTCTGAAGTATCGTTGGACAGTGCTTCTGTTTCTGTTCAGAAACATTGCGGAACAATAAGTTTATAAGATTTCATGTTTGTTGATGGATAAGCGGAACCAAAATCTTGGAGGGGCTAATGAAGATGACTACAACTTCGCTTAATCTAACAACATATACTACAACTCGAGAAATTTTTAGTAGTACTAGCCGCAGTTTCTTAATGAGAGAAGCTATTTTGTTTCAGGACATCAGGAATTGGGACGGTAGACGAGTTACTACTTTGGTCATATATGCTTTTGCGCTTTTATTTTCTTGTCAAAGAGTTTATGTTGCCATCCAAGCTCCCCGGATAGAACGAGAAAGAAGAGAGTTAACAGAGTCTTTTATGGAGGCTTTGATCCCTGAGCCATCTCCTGGAAATATAGAAAAGTAAGTGCTTCCTAATCCTCAGATTCCAAATGTAACGTTTTTTTTATTGGGACATGGTAAAATTTGATTGGCATTTGAACAATGGTATCAACCTTGACCTAGTACATGCTCAGCTGTGGAGGCATCTAAAGCGTCAAGGGAGGAATAAAGCATCTTGTGTTTAGTTGACTTGCTAGAATGTCCTGATTTTTTCTAGCGTTTCAGGTTTAAGAAAAATATGTGGAGGAAGACGACACCGAAAGGCTTGAAACTAAAAAGGTTCATTGAAAGGCCTGATGGAACACTTGTCCATGATAGTTCTTATGTTGGAGAAAATGCATGGGATGAGGATCTAGAGACCACAGAGGAATCTCTCAAACAAATAATTGACAGAAATGCTAGGATTCAGACAGAGGCAAAGAAGAAACTACGCCAAGATCTGGGTGTCTCTGGTCAGTGCAGATGCATTTTGATTAGACATTTGATTTGCATTAAATATTGTTTAGCTTAGTTGCAAATTCTTATAATACAGACGTAGCTTTGTTATTAATTTCATCATCAGTATTTCTTGAATAGATTACATCCTACTATGACAGGTGAAATTGGAGACAGTGTAGGTACTTGGCGCGAGAGGCTTGCAACCTGGAAAGAAATGTTGGAAAGAGAAAAAATATCAGAGCAGTTAAATTCTTCAACGGCTAAGTATGTTGTTGAATTTGATATGAAAGAGGTAGAGAATAGTCTTCGCAAAGATGTTATTGAAAAGACATCTGAGACAGAGGGAACTAGAGCTCTCTGGATATCAAAGAGATGGTGGCGATATCGCCCTAAGCTTCCATATACTTACTTTCTTCAGAAGCTTGATTCTTCTGAGGTACAGCCTATCATCTAATAATCTATTCTTGTTATGCTCTTATTGAAATGGCACAGGTTGTCCTGGCTGATAACATGCACATTTTTATTATTTTTCTGAGAACAAATATATGACAATATAATCATATGAAATAGAACACAAAAGATAATCGTTTTTTCCGAAGCAATGCATTGTACTTGGATGTGGTATATTTTTTGACCTCTTTGTTTTTGTGTTTATCTTGATGTGATACCCTTTTTACTGCACTGTTTTTTTTTTGACAGGTTGCAGCTGTTGTTTTCACAGAAGACCTAAAGAAAGTGTATGTGACAATGAAAGAAGGCTTCCCTCTGGAATATATTGTAAGTAAAACTTTATAGCTGCAAATTTTAAAATAATGATGTGGAAACGGTATATATCCCATGGGTATAAGTGCACATGCATCATGCATTGTTGGGAACTTGGGTAGCATCAAGTTGGCATTACACAAAAATCTCGACCAAAATTACAATCTGTCCTTATTTATTACTAGTATTTTATTTCTAGCAGACATGCATTTTCATTTACAAATTATGTACCAAAACACATAGCTTTCCGCTTACTGAAACGGGGTGATGTATACTTACCATTGTAGTACCCTTCTCTTTTTTAGGTTGACATTCCCTTAGATCCTTACTTGTTTGAGACGATTTCCGACTGTGGTGTTGAGGTGGATCTTCTTCAGAAAAAGCAGATCCACTACTTCATGAAAGTGTTCATTGCTCTTCTGCCTGGGATACTAATCCTGTGGTTTATAAGAGAATCTGCCATGCTTCTGCTAATCACATCCAAGCGTTTTCTCTACAAGAAGTATAATCAGCTGTTTGATATGGCTTATGCAGAAAATTTTATATTGGTAATCATCATCACTCTACAGCCATAAATTTTTTGTTTCTTTGTGTTTGACCTTCTTTAAACATGTTCACACTCCTATTGATGAGTTTTAATTCTCATCTAGCCGGTTGGAGATGTCAGTGAGACAAAATCGATGTATAAGGATGTGGTACTAGGCGGAGATGTTTGGGATCTTCTTGATGAGCTCATGATCTACATGGGAAACCCAATGCAATACTATGAAAAAGATGTGGCTTTTGTCAGGGTAAAGTAAAATCTTGACACAAATTAACACACGAATATTGCTCCATTTCGTTAAAGTAAGCACAACTTCTGTATTCTGTTTTGAGTCAGGGTGTGCTTCTTTCTGGACCTCCTGGGACAGGGAAAACACTTTTTGCGCGAACACTTGCAAAGGAAAGTGGGCTACCGTTTGTTTTTGCATCTGGTGCGGAGTTCACAGACAGTGAAAAAAGTGGTGCTGCAAAGATCAATGAGATGTTTTCAGTGGCGAGACGAAATGTAAGCGATCTTAGTTATGTGTTTGAAACCTCATTTGGTATAGCTGTCTTATACTCACGTTATTTTTGTATATTATCTCCAGGCACCTGCTTTTGTGTTTGTGGATGAAATAGATGCTATTGCTGGTAGACATGCTAGAAAAGATCCACGAAGAAGAGCAACTTTTGAAGCTTTAATTGCACAGCTTGATGGGGAGTAAGAGTCTGCACTTGCTTAGAAAGTTTAATGATACATTATATATACATATATATATATATATATTTCTTTTTGTACATGTTTTCTTACTTAAAATTGTATTGCCTACAGGAAGGAAAAGACAGGTATAGATAGGTTCTCTTTGAGACAAGCTGTGATATTTATCTGCGCTACCAATAGACCTGATGAACTCGACCTAGAGTTTGTCCGTTCTGGGCGTATTGATCGTCGACTTTATATTGGTTTGCCTGATGCAAAGCAAAGGGTGCAAATATTTGGAGTTCACAGTGCCGGGAAGAACCTTGCAGAAGATATAGACTTTGGGAAGGCAAGTAATTTTCCACCGATTTTTCAGTCTTAATACCACGCATGAGATATGCGTTTCCTTATTCATATCTGCTATTTCACAATTCCATATTCAGCTTGTTTTTCGTACGGTTGGCTTTTCCGGGGCAGATATCCGGAATCTTGTTAACGAAGCAGCTATAATGTCGGTATGTCATCTTTGTATCTAGATCTCAATTTCCCATCATAAATTTACAATACTTAAGAGGGGCATTTTGATGATTTCTGAGGATACTATTTCAATTTTACAGGTAAGGAAGGGACGTTCATACATATATCAGCAAGATATTGTCGATGTGTTAGATAAACAATTACTCGAGGGTATGGGTGTGCTTCTTACAGAGGAAGAGCAACAGAAATGTGAACAAAATGTTTGTTCGGACATCCTTTGTACTATATATCTTAAATCACACTATGACTGATCTAAAGAAGCCCTTACCAGTGAAGCTAATGTAACCTTAGGTATCTTACGAAAAGAAGAGACTTCTGGCTGTTCACGAGGCTGGTCATATAGTGTTGGCTCATTTGTTTCCTCGATTTGACTGGCATGCATTTTCGCAGCTTCTTCCTGGTGGCAAGGTCTGTTTCAAACAGTTATTTTTCTGTTCTCATAATATTGTTGTTTTAACACTCAACAGTTTAAGAATGGACTGAATCAACTGTTCTCTTAAATTTACAGGAAACTGCTGTATCGGTTTTCTATCCACGTGAAGACATGGTAGACCAAGGTTATACCACATTTGGTTATATGAAAATGCAAATGGTGGTAGCTCATGGTGGACGCTGTGCCGAACGTGTGGTTTTTGGCGATAATGTCACTGATGGAGGAAAAGATGACTTGGAAAAGATAACAAAAGTAAGTGCAATCTATTTTTCTATCTCTTGCTCTCTCTGTACTATGCTTCTCGGATCCGAGTTCTGATTAAAACTTCAACGTGTTAGCAAGCATGACATCTATGTAACTGTATATATCTACAAAATTGCTCGCGTTTTGGGTTAACTTTTTTATATTATCTTCCATTTTAAGAATGTATCTGAAATTGAACTTTCAGATTGCTAGAGAAATGGTGATTAGCCCCCAAAATGCAAGATTAGGTCTCACACAACTGGTGAAAAAGATGGGAATGGTGGATCTACCGGATAACCCAGATGGCGAGCTGATAAAATACCGGGTAAATACGTGTGTCAAAGACTGATACTTACCTATTTCTACTGATCTCTCACATTCCCGGTAGTTCATCACCTTTTATTCTGATCCATGATAAATTTCAGTGGGACCATCCTCATGTAATGCCAGCAGATATGTCGGTTGAAGTATCGGAACTATTCACCCGCGAATTGACAAGGGTAATCGATCTTTTACACAGTATGCCTTATCTAATTTAAAATCTCCTATGTGTGGGTAAAAGCTTGAAACATATATGGGATTTGAATTTTGGTGACAGTATATTGAGGAGACTGAAGAACTTGCGATGAATGCTCTGAGTGCAAACAGACACATTCTGGACTTGATCACCAGAGAGTTATTGGAACGATCAAGGATTACTGGATTGGTTCTGAAACGAACTGAATTTTGATCTTTTTATGTTCTTAGATTCTCCCAGGCTAACAACATTTCCTTTCATTTTGTAGGAAGTTGAAGAGAAAATGAAGGACCTTTCTCCTTTAATGTTTGAGGACTTTGTGAAGCCGTTCCAGATAAACGCTGACGATGTAATTTATATTCGTCTTGTTAATGTTCCTCAATTCGCATCTCTAGATCCCATTTTAAATGACTGATTGTTCTTTCTTTAAACTGATTAAAAAAACTTTTCAGGATGAACCTTTGCCTCACAAAGATCGAGTGAGCTACCAACCAGTTGATTTACGCCCTGCACCACTCCACAGAGTCTAGAAGCTTTTACTCTTCTCCTGTCACCTCATGGCTGTTCCCAACAGCTTCAAGAATCAAGAGCAGGTCTGACCAACTTCATCTTAAAAGAGCTTTTGCAGATGAAGGTGCTTGTTTTGCCACCATCATCAGTTGAGATAGAATAGAACACCCGCAAATAACGTTCATTTGGATCACAGCCGATTTTGTTGTACTCTGTTTCTGTTCTGTCTGTATTTGATGATTTTGTCATATTGATGATGTTAGTTCCCATCGTAAAGTCATCTGTAGCTTTGTTATCTTTTTATCTCAATCAGTGGTAAACATATTTTAAAGCTCTTTTTCTTTTCCATTATAAGAAACCTTTCCTGTTTCCATCCTCGCAACAAAAACAAACAGAGGGCACATCTGTACTGAATTTTCACTTTCAACATGTTAAATTCCTAAGTAACTCTTAATATTAATTAAAATTATGAAATAGAGATGTGCCGTTGCCTTCACGGAGACGTCATGCACTAATCACTTAGTGGTTTAAGGGTTTAATCATATAGAGACCAATACGTTCTGAAACTTATATTGATATTTTATAATCCTCAAAGATTCGAAACGATCAATTGTGTCCACCAACGCGTTAGACACGTTATCAACTATTTTTTTGCCCCCAATTTTTTTTAATCATAATTTGGATTATCTTATTGGGAGACTATAAAGTCCATGAAAAGAAAAAAAAATGGATATGGCCGTGATCTGAAGTGTATATAATGGCTATAACTTAGAATCACAAGTTGAAAAACAAAAAGTTCAAAACCATTTTCTCCAACTACTTGATCTAAGCTCACCAGAGAAAAACCTTGGGATGCTCAATAAACTATTAGCCCTCGTCAATCCTTCCAAAGCCGACCACTCTTCATCATCCTCTGCCACTGAAATACATTCCGCAAGTGTCATTGTTATCATCTTCGACTCAATCCTGGAACTCTCTCGGATATTTTCTTCTTTAACAGGAACAATCTCTTCCTCTTTGTCTGAATGCTTTATCACATTGCTTGAAACTTCCATGGCTACTGATGAATCTTGTAGAAAGAGGCATACTACAGTACAGTCATCGTTCTTGGAAGTTGGATACTTTATTCTCCATGATCGAACCGCTGTGTCAACTAGCGCTCGAGCTGCTGTGCTTTGACTAGGAGCTGCAGCAACAATATCAACAGCTTCTTTGTTCGACAACACATCCCATACCTTTAATACAGTTGATGAGAAACAGAACATTTTGTCAGCTCCAAAGGTTTTAGTAAAAAGAGTTGTAATTTTGTGGCAGGTAACTGATGTTTAATTTACCCCGTCGCTAGCCAGAATAATGAACTGATCTTGTTCAGTTAGGCGGCGGTAACTGATATCTGGAACTGATATTAAACCGTAATCTTTGAGACAAAAGTCTCCAAAAGCTCGAGCCATTGCTAAACCAGGTGAATCGCTGTTTGGTAACCATACACGAGCTACCTCAGGCTCGTCTTGCAATGCAAAGACTCTTCCTTTACATTTCTGGATTCTTGCTGATTCACCTGAACGTACATAGAAAGAAAAAGTTTGAAGAAAATTCTGTATTTGCCTTCTCAGAGAGAGTTGTGTGATAACATACTTGGCAAATCCGGCTTTAAGTCTAGGGTTAATTGTACAGCGACCAAAGCATTGTCTTTGTCTCTTGTGGCAAGAACGGCTCTCGAGTCACCAATATTTCCAACCACCAGATCATCACCCTAAAAGTAATCATTATAAGCAATCACAAAAATTGATATAAAATCGATGGGCAAGCAGGTTTAAGCAAGTACCTGCTTGATCAAAGTGACTGAAGTTGTTCCGCTGCAGAAGCAATCAATTGTTGGATGCATTTTCAGCTCTTTATCTATCTGCTGACAAGACTTAAGCAACGCATGTTTAAGAGGCAGATACATCTCGGGAAGTTCATCATAGTTCACATTTGGATTTAACTCGCACCATTGCTCATCTATACTAGTAACAGACTCTGTTTTCTGCACTTCTTCTTCTCCTGTACATTTGATTTGACAACCATTCTCATTCACTAAACTGCTTTGTTCTGACTCTGAGGTCAATTTCAATTGAGTTGAGAGTGTGAAGGGCAATGTATCTCGGACTTTCTTAGCGACCATATGACCAAAGGGTCCGTGTCCATCGAATACACCACAAAACACTGTATCATCTCTTGAACAGAAGTTCTGGAATTTGAAGTAGTTTTCATAAGTTATATAAAACATTAAGAGAATTGAGCACATATAGAATCTACGCAATTAGTGGTCCTTGCACATCTATGCGGAAATAGGTCAAAGACTCAGGACAACACAAATGGCAAAACAAAGCCCCCTCAGTTCCAAAGCTCTGAGCTCTGTAATGGTCCCTAAAAATTATATAGTCGTGCAACATTCCAAAGTTTCTCTCTCTCTCTCACTCACTCTTCTTAAGCACTAGCAACCAAACAACAATCCGATCCATTTGATCTGCAACAAGACACAAGTGCAAGAAATGTAGTAGCTTTCCTATAACACTGAACAACATTCCTTCAAAAAATCCCTGAATAGCTGAAATTGATCGAATGAGGACACAATACCCAACATTTTTCTTAGAGCAATGATTTAAACCCGAATAAATGGGATGCTAATAACAAAAGATTTAAGAAACGAACCTCAAAGACGAGCATGGCGTCTTGATTGGTTCCTTTCTTCCCTTGCTGAGTGTAAGCACATGCAATCTTACTAGAACCGTTCGAAACCAAGCGACCTACAATCTGTTGAATCCCCTCGATTTCGCCGCCGCCCTTTGAATCTCTCGGCCGCCCCCACCGTCCGGAGCCTAACCTATCCTCCGCCGTCTCCGCCGCAGTGGCGGTGGTGCTTGTTTCTCCTGGTTCCTTCCCGGTGGTTCTATCTACTGAATAACACAGACCCATTTTTGAAAATCCGGTGAAAGAGCTCGAAGCTTTAAATACAAGTTCAAATTTTTGAAATTGCTGATAGAAAAAAATCTATGATTATTTTGGTTTTGTCAGCAATGATTTACGCTATAATTTACTCAGCGAACAAAGGGGCAACGAGAAAACGAAATCTAGTAAAGAGCTAAAAGGCTCAAAAATCGAAACTTGACCTCTAGAAAATCCACTACTTTAGCTTTAAGCTTTAGGACCTGGTTTTCAAAATTTTCTCGGGAAAACTGCTATTTTCTTGGCTCTTTACTCCTACTTTTGCATATGATGCAAGGATACAAAAGCAAAGAGAGAAAACAGAACATAGAAAGAAATCCAAAACTAAAATCAGACTCTCAAAAAAAGGAAAGATTTATGAGTTCTGAAAGATGCGCAAGACTGAACGAGGAATAGAGACCAACGTTTTACTTACTCCACTTCCGCGTAGAAAGAAATTAAAAACTAAAATTTTGTCAAAAAAAGGAAAGTGGGAAGTTGTGATGCGAAGACTGAACGAACAATTGATAGAGAGAGAGAGAGAGAGACGACATGATCAGACAAAGGTCGTAGAGCTTGGTTCCGCACGTGAGATATTTCTTTTATGGGTAAAAAATAATTGCTAAACTTATATTTTAATTTATGTATCAGATCGTAATTAAATTATTTATCATAATTTTAACCTTTTATTTAAAATAATTTAAAAATAATCCCTTTTGTTTTATTCAAAGTAAATTTAAATATATTTACCCCCTTTGTAAATTATTATATTAAATCTTTAAAATAAAAAATGTTTAAAGAAATAAAATTATTGTTTTTACAAATGTAACAGTATTTTTTGGTTAGTTGAATAAGTTATATTTATTCTCTAACCAAATTAATATTAGTGGCATGTATTATAATTATTCTAGTAAGTTAAACCCTTTTATATATTTAAGCTGAAACTCGCTGTGGTGTGACACGTCAGCATAGTATTTTTGTTATTAACACGTAAGGGTAATGTTACTTTGTTAAAAAGTTTCCCAAATAATATATTAGGATATGATCTAAACAGAATTCACGGATTATGTGTTGGCCTAAGCAACATGATGACAGATCTTAATTGTTCTATTGAGTTGGTGAGAGATGCATTCATTTACACGCATCCAAAAAACATTTACAGTCATTTATTATTAAACTTCTAAATCTAAATCATCATAATATGAAAATGCTTCTCCAATAACCCTTTTTTTGTATCAATATTACACAGACCATTATGTGACCATGGTTATAAAATAGCTACCATGGTAGTGGTACATCATACATACCAGCAATTTTCCTCAATCAAACCTAAAAAGAGTAGAGGAAAATATACAAGTAGAGAGTGATGTAGTTTAATCAAATTACAAAAGCATCTGAAAGCAAATCTTACTTTCATTAGCTATGTTCTTATTTAAATACTTATTAGTTGAGGATGAAATCAAACTTCTTATACTTAGCCACACATCTTCTCAAGATCCTTAGGAAATCAAACCTGGAATTTAAACAGGGAAGCAAAGGTTTTAGTGGTCATATACTAATTTTAATTGATAAAGATTGCAGAAAAGGACGATTATGTTTAGCTTAGCTACTCAAGCGCTTACCTGGGCGTGTTCGGTTTTGTATTTCTGAAGCTCTTCTTCTGCACAAATGAGCCTATCAACACACACAAAAACAGATGAAAGAATGTTGGATTTTAATCTAAACCTGAGAGGGCTACACAAGGAGATGTTTGGATAGTTACCTCCATTGCAGATCGGTTATGTCGTGGAGCAGTTCTTTCTCTCTGTCATGTGCTGCTTCAAGCTGTGATTTAACAGAATAACAGTTCAGTTTAAGTTCCAATCTTTTGAGGCGATGTGATTTAATAGATTTTTTCTGCAAACAATTGTATACCATGGATTTCTCAGTAGGAGCACAAGGTTGTTGTATGCTTCCTGGTTCAACTGCACGCCCGTCTACGCCATATAATTAAATAAATGTAATCAAGAGGTAAAATTAAAGTAGTACGCAAAAAGAGTGAATGTTGGGCGAAATTAACCTGTTGACTCTCTGTTGGTGGTGAGTACTTTCATCATGTGCAGAATGTTATCCTGTTTTTAAAACGAAGTAAATTAAGCAATGAACTTTCCATAGTTAATAAATATAACGAAAGGTAGTAGAGTATAATAAGCATCAAAAGGCATACCCTTTCCAGAATATTAGTTTGCAGAACTGGATACACCAGCGGGTAAACGTATGAGCTGGTTAGATTTGGTACTGTGACATCAGATCCTAAAACAGAGGGAGGTAGAGAAGCAGCAGAATGCTGGCAGAGCACCTATATAAATGCAATTAACATTGTTCTTTTTTCAATTGAAAATCTTGAGATGAATACTTGTGGTAATAGACATTGAATTGCAGCTGATCAGGCTGACCTTAAAAGTTCAAACTATTACAAACCTGCATGCTGTGACTCTTTTGGAGGATTGGAGAGGGAACCACCACCTGATAGAAGAGAAAGTGGATACAAAAAGGAAACCTTAAAAACGTGAGTGAAGTACAAAACCTTTTTTCTCCCTCTTTAAGTTACCTTGTCGATGTCAAGATTTTCAGAAGTTACTTTGAAACGCCCTCTTTGCTGCACAACTGGCGGCTTTGTTTTGTCGTCAGTTTCATCTAAAGTCGCTGCTACAGATACAAATTCATTTAAATGGATAGGCATTGATCCATAGGGGTGTTTACATTGGATTTCCAATATGTACAAGTTCTGTAAATGCTTACCTGCTGCTTTGGGTGGTTTCATAGCCAGCTCTGTAGGCATTTCATCTCCTGCCACTGTAGTAGGCTGTGCCCCATTGCAGGTTGACCCATTTTGAAGCTGATCTTGGGCTTTATCACTGGAAATTCCCAGATTGATTCATTCAATGTCACATACAGAGTATATGTCTAGTCAGTAAATATGATCCTTGAAGTACACTTTGAGTTTAGAATCAAAGGAAATCGAACTTCAAGTTTTTAAAGACTTTCAAGAAGGAAAACTGAACCAAACAAAGAACTAACAATAGCAGTACATATTAAATGACTAACCTGACTCCTTTACTGGAAGCAACATTTCTGTCTGCCAAAACACAGTTCCCTGATGGAATCTCTGTCGGTTGATTGGTTGGGATTGATGTGGAATTCATTGGTTTTCCATTGATTGCATGCGTACTAGCACCATTTGTATTACTTAAAGATAGATCCTCAGGACAAGGAGAGGAATATTGATAGTTATCATAAGTGGGGCTGGTAAGATTTGAATCATCATCAGATTTATCCCTGACGAACCAAAATATTGTTTATCCAGTTGAATCAAGCTACGGATAAGTAGATAACGTAATGAAAACGAAAAATAGAGAAAACAGAGCTAAAATTAGGAGATAAACCTCGCAATACTTAGAGTTTGGTGAATTAGGGGTTGGAGATACTTATTTTCTATTGGGCCAATATCCTCCTGCAGATATTAGATAATAAGAAATGAATATGTCAAATAATGGAAAATTTTCTAACATTTGAAAATTCCAGAACATCTAGCAGCCATATCTACTCTAGAAGTTGAGAAAGGTTTTCACAAGAGGACACCTGAGTCTCCGACAGCATATCCAGTGAATCTAGAGCCTGAAATGAAGTTATACTTCCCGATAAACTGCTCTCCGATAAGACACAGTCTATGTCCTGGATCTGATCAAAATAATGTCATAATATGAAGCATAGTGACCTTTACATGGCTATTTTTATGGGTTAGAGGAAACCAAACTCATACCAATGAGGCCTGGGCTTTCATATCATCGAGATTGAAATTCCACCCGCTGATGCCTCTCTTATATTCATTCTGCATGTTACTATGACAAGAGGTTAAAGGCTGAATATTCTGAAAAATTGGTTCTGGAAACCAAAAGTCAAAGATTGGAACATAGATCAAACTTGGAAACTGAAAACACAAACCTGCGACAATTCCTCCTTCTCTCCATCCGCCATTTTCTCTTGCGCAAGCATATCTTCTTCCTTTTTCTGCCATGCAGAAAACACATCCTCCTCAGTTTTCGTCATAAGATGCTGTATTGAACAGATTTAAAGTTATGGACCATCTACTTAGTTTTACATATCCAACCTTTATTGCCTGAACACGATTAACAAGATCGGGCAACCCATCCAGAAGTTTTCGTGCAATGTAATCGCTTGACCTTGCTTGTTTGAAAAACGAATGCCTTAATAACTTCTTTGCAGACGGACGTTTCGAAGGGTCTTTAACTAGACAACTGGCGATCATTTGCTTGAAAGACTGAAAATACAAGGAAAATTTGAGATGTTAAAGAGCCGACAATTCAGACGACAATGTATAGTTTTTGAAACCGAGGGTATACCCTAGAGAACTTCTTATCTCTTTCATAATCCAGCCCTGGTGGTGCATTTTGCAAGGTCATAAGCAGAACCTGAAACAAAAAATTGTTAAACTGAACTAAAGATTTTGGAGCTGCAATCCAGATATCACAGGGTTATGAACCTTCATTGGTGGATATTTGGAGAAAGGAGCGTGACCATGTGCAAGCTCTAGCGCAGTTATTCCAAACGACCAAATATCAGCCCTGAAGTAAATGTTCCAAGTAAGAAATACTATAGACTCCTCTAGTAAGCATAAGCAAATAGAACGATATAAGTTTGAATATGAGCCAAAACTAACTTGAAGTCATAACCATGTAACTGCTCCATGACTTCAGGTGCCATCCTGTGAAAATAAGAAACAGTACATATCATGCACATGAGAACTAAATTCAAACACTGTTAAAGTCCTCCACACAAAGAAAAGGAAAAAGAAGAAGAATAAAAGTGTTGTGGCAGTGTTTACCACCTAGCACTTACCAGCAAGGTGTTCCAACAAATGTGTTCCTCGTCCGTTGCCTATCACCTGAATCAAAGAGACATGCAGATACGCCGAAGTCTCCCAACTTGATTGCACCTCGCGCACCAATCAAAATATTGCCCGCCTGAGATGAAGACAGGAAAATATAATCAGGACACAGGGTTATCAATATGATGCCGATGCTTATGTTAATCAAGGTATCAGAATAGAAGGAGTTAAAAAAGTTAAAGTTGCAGCGTCATTTGATGATAAACGCTACTCAGAACCACAAGATTACAGTGTAACATGAGTCTTAAAAGAACTGCCAATTGAAAGTTGAAGTACTGACTTTGACATCCCGATGTATGTGGCCATGCTGATGGAGATATTCTAAGCCCTTCAACGCTTCACGCAACATTGTGGCAATAATAACTTCCTCAAAACCATCAGGATATGCAGCTTTTAGTATGTGAAGACAAGAACCACCAGACATGTATGGCACAACGACCCACAAATTGTGATCACAAACAAAGGAGCAATGTGATTTCAACACGTTGGGATGATCAACAAGCATCATTGTCTGCGCTTCACGAGAAATGTTGTTCTGCAAAGAAAGGGAGAGGTAAATTAGCTAAGCAAATTAAATGCAAATAAACAAGAAAATCCTAATTCAGAGAGTAGGGGGAAACAAGAGAAAGATCACCAGATCGCAGTTCTCGCGTTCAAAATCAAGAATCTTAATAGCAACGACTTCATCGAACGGAATGCACAAAGCACGATGCACTAAAGCACTGACACCTTGTCCGATCACCTCGTAAAGGGTGTAATGTTGTGGCCCAATCGGATACTTCTTCTTCTCCATTGTCTAGATCTCTGTTTCAGTAAAATCAATTCAGAAACAAATGAACAAACTCAGATCTAGTTCCGAACTTCCAATTATTCTCAGCAACGAAATTGGAGAGGTCTGACCTGGAAAACGCTTTCGGAATCAAAAAGTAAACCTGAAATTGAGGGACGAAAGCACAAACGCAGCTGGTAAACGATGTTTGGTTGTAATTTTAAAAAGGGAAACAAATACGATTCAAATATATAATCTCGTCTTAATTACACGACATCCATGAAGAATAATCAGAAATTATAGGAAACAAACTCAGGATGATTAATGAAAAGAGTGAGAAAAGGAAATATATAGATATCGTGGTGATGAAGATATTGATTAGGATCTTATATGTAACACCTCTTTTTCTCCTTCCTGGTTCAACTTTCTATCAAAAAATTCTCGAGAAAGATAATGAAAAGAAAACGAGAAATGATGTGAGAAAGAAAGAGAAAGAGCGAGAGAGAGTCACAATCGGATCGCCGCTCAAAAGGGAGAGAAGCTTTCTTTGCTGTGAATGTTGTTAAATTTGGAATCCCGCCACTTTAGGTCTCTTCCCTGCTCTGTTTGCCCTTTCTCCCCTTCCTTCAAATTTCCTTATTTAACATTATTTTGCAAATCAAATATTTAAACTACTTTCCCGGAAGGAAAAAAAAAACTGACGGTCTACGTTCAATTAATTAGTAACCCTAGAATGGATAATGCAAAGTTAATTTTCTAATAATTAGGGTATCATATATCAGAATTAATTTTCTTGTTTCCCTGGTCAATAACCGAATCCGGTTTTCGGCCTTGATGCAAGAAAGTTCAATAACCGAATACGGTTTACGGCTTCAACCAATGCAAGAAACTTCGGCTGAACCAGATGAAACCGAGACTCTACCTTTATGAAATATTTAGCATATTTTTCCTACGAGATACTCAGACCTTGTACCAAACCAAGAAGCTATCGGTTTCCCTGAACCGGATAAAATCGGTATGCTGAGTTCGGATATTTATGGATCATTTTTCAATATTTTTTACAGCGACAAGATAATCTCTATTACACTTTGATGTTTATCCCTCAAGAATAACGTGATTACACTTTATATCTCTGATTCTTTTAAAAGCATCGCATTCTAGCGTTTGTTTAGTTTCATGAAGCATGTATGGGCTGTTAACAAACGCAGCAGTTTTCGACCAGAAATTAGGCCTCTCGTACCTGGAGAATGGACCATGGTCTGTAACTGTTAAAACTGCTACGATAGCAAGTACAAGAGAATGAGTATAGATATGGATGAAATGTTAGAACGAACAATGAAAGCATGTTAACATACAGCCACCCTTATCATCTCCTGCTAGAGAGGCTATAACAGATAAACAATCTCGGCTTAACTATGTTGATGGTTTTAACCAATTGAGATGCCCTTTTCATATTCACAGTCATCACGACTGATGAGAAGAGATAGAAATATAACTTGAACATTTATAAAGAGATGAGGATAAAGTTAGCAAGCAACATGGTCATTGTTTCTAACGTATCAATTCTTTTGGATACGCATATAATACTAAAATACCTAAGGCTGAGGGAATTAAATTCAAAGGAGATGAGTTAGCCCCTCCAGATGCAGGTGCAGGTACCTGGCGCACAGCTAGTTCAACAGTTTCAGGAATTCTTATAAGCTGCGTGTAACTCAGAAGTTTTCGCTTTAAAACTAAGCTTTTCTTTACAAGAATGATCGAATTGTTTGCCAGGCACGCCAATCAATCACTTGGAGAAAGATGATCCTAAACACTATGCTAGCAATGTTCGAAGATTAATGGCCGCCACCGAGGTACTTTGCTTTTAACCAAAGTCAAACCAGATATATATAGACTTTTGGCTAGTGTGTTATTTCTTACCAACTTTTGGCTTTACAGGGTAACTTGATTCTATCGGATTAAGGACTTGGCGAGAAAAGGATATATCACGCAACTCTCAATGGTAATCTTGGTCAAACCCGTGTTTTCTGTCAGAAAGAAGAATGAATTTTACTGGTCTGACAATGCTTATAATTACTACCGGAAAACAACCATGATTGACTGAATAATCGATCTGTGTGGATACTGAAAGAAAAAACTTTCATTACACAATTCAAGCTCTCTCTAGATGATGTCTCTTAACTGGGATATGTGTTATAGTGAGTTTCAATCAAACAGAAAAGAAGCTGTGGCTGGGATGGAAACTTTGGGCATTTAAATCTGAAGCATCTCTTTCGTGTTAGTGCAAGTTTGTTTTGCAAAAGCTAATATGGACACTCGAAATTCGTGGTCCGTATATTTCATTTATTCAAAGGAGAAGTAAACATTTTAACAGCTTATGTAATATGCACGAAGCATATATATGATTATATGTCATTTCTGACACTTGTATGTATTTTTCTCTTGTTTCCTGCTGAAGCATCTCTTCTTACCGATCATCAACCAGCCTTTTGGGTAGTTTGCAGATTCGAAATCTGGCGGTGGCAACAATGAATCAGCCGCTGTTGGTCGCTTTCCGTTCAAATTTGTGATGGGTTGGAGTGTCTCAAACAGAGCTTTTCTTTTCTCGGACAGAACAGGACTTGTGGTAATTGGTTCCACAACTTTCTCGGTTTCCATTGTTGTTGTCTCATTCTTCTCTGGTGTGACCTCCCAAACAGCTTCCGGTAGATTCACTGATGATACAAACGAAGTTGTTAATGCTTTGAGTTCCAAACACACTTAGGACGAAACCGATCATATCAAAACTGAAGTTATGTAAAGTTTTTGATTTCCCAAGCCTTGGACATAGAGACCAAGAATAAAGCATTATATTTGAATTTTTTTTCAATTTAAAATTTAATTTTTTATATTAATAATGTATTTTAATATTAAATTTGTATTATTATTGAAAATTTAAATTATTGATATTATTTTTAAAACAAAAATTTAAAAATGTTGTTTTATAGAATTGACCATCTCTAAAATAAAAGTAATATCTTAAAATAATACTATTTTAAGTTTATCTTTCAAATGTACCACACTAAAACTAAAATTACAAAAATAGTACAAATTATTATGTGAAAATAATAATTTATTTTAAATAAACTATATATAAAATTAAAACATAATGTTTGAGTTTATTTTTTTTAATTTAGAGTTTAATTTTTTTTTATTAAGAATAAGTTTTTAATTATTTTAATATTAAATTTGTGCTATTTTTAGAAATTTAAATGATTAGTGTTATATTTATAGCAAAAACTTGAAATATTGATATTTTAGTCAATTGCTCCTAAAATAATACATTTTAAAATTTTTGTTCCAAAAGTAATATCATTATTTAATTTCTAATAATAGCACAAATTTAAGATTTAAAATACATTAAGACTTCTTCTTAATAGAAAATTAACTCTAAACTGAAAAAATAAATTCAAATATAATGTTTTAAATTTATGTATAATTTATTTAAAGTAAATAAGTATTTTCACGTAATTATTTATGTTATTTTTGAAATTTTAGTTTTAATATACTATATTTAGAATAAAGAAAAATTTAAATGATATTTTTAGATATTCTTATGGTTTATAAATTTCACTTAATAATTGATAAAATTTGTTTTTACTGCAAAAGAGTTTGTTTTTTCGACACTTCAAAAGAGTTTAACTATATCATTTCACTACTTTTTCACTAATTGAGTTAATGACTTATACTAATTTTTTTTTAACAATTCTGTTAAAAAAGTCACTATGTCCTATAAAAATATGTGATTATATATGTCATATAATGTCTTTTTACGAACAAATATCTACCTTCTTCCTTTTCGTTATTACCAAACCCTCTATCGAAAAAGATAATTTTGCATTCACTGGTCAGAAACCTAAGACAGAATTTCTGATTTTTCATATCCTAACCTTCTCTTTTTTTCTTGAAAAGACATACAAACAAGGTGATGTAGTTTTATCTTTTCTTAGAAAATATTCGAAATCTTAGCTACTAAGATTGCAGTTTCAACAGATAATCTTAACTTTAAGATCACAACGTATATATTTCTCAAAATATACAGAGTAATTTAGCTATCACATTTATGTGTTCATTTCCTTAATTTCAGTTACTATTTTGGTATCGAATCCAACCAAATTTCCCATTACCAAATTTCAGAATTTCCTTAATTTCAGTGTACCTTTTGGGCTCAGGTGTAGAAGATAAACTTTATATGAACCGTCATTTCAATTTGGGTCTGAACCCATTAGGCTTATATATAATTCTTCCTATCGTATAGAACCAACTAATAAAACTAAGATTGCTGTTACACATTGTGCCATGCGGCTACAAACCCAGATCGAAAACCTAATCGAAAACATTACTCTTTCCAGTCTTACCACTCTGCTCGCGATTCAGATCTTGACGACAACCTCAGTAGGGTCCTTGCTATAAACCTCGCTGGATTGGTTAAGGTTTTTCTGTTTATTCGAGAAAGGTTTAGGTTGGGTGTTTGATTTTACGGTGAGAGTTTTCGTCCATGGGTAGGTACGATAGTTCGTCCGAGGAAGAGGAGAGAGTGAGATGGAGGGATATTATAAGACGAGATAGAAGCCCTGATGATAGGCATTTGAGGATGGAGACAGAAGAGAGTGCTCGTCGGGTTAGGGTTTCCGAGGATGAGGACCATAAGAGCTCGCTTGGGGATGCTCGAAAGTCAAAGCGAGACAGGAAAGAAAGAGAGACAAGCCGTGGAGATAAATTGAGCTCGGATAGGTCTTCTGATGAAGAATTAGCTAGGTGGTCGAGGGAGGATCGCAGAGAAGCAGACTCGTGTTCTGAAGATGATAAAGAAAGATATCGAGGTAAAAGAATGGATGTGGATCATGCTGATGGTGAGAGGAGGGGAAGTAAGGAAAGAAATGAGGATAGAGTTAGGGCGGACACTTCTTCTGAAGAAGATGAGAAGCATCTTTCAAAGGTTACTGAAGATGGAAGAAAGACTCGTAGAGGTTTGGGCGATGAAGATGGTGATTTGAAGGGGAATAAAAAGAAAACCATTGAGGCTAATTACAATAAGAGAGGAAGGAATGGAAGCTCCAAAGGCATAGAGAAACAGGATAGGGAGAGGACTCATAGGGGTAGTAGAGTCATACCATCTGATGAACAATATGATAGGCACAGGAGCAGGAGAGGTAGGCAAGAAATCGACAGGAAACGTAGAGATCATCAGGCATCTGACGACAATGAGGAAGGTGAGATTAAGAGTGAAAGAAGGGGTAAAGAAAAGAAAGATCGAACAGAGAGAGACTTGTCTGTTGGGCATGAGAATGGGAATCGACGTAGGGAAATTGAAAGGAATAGGAAAGGCGATGGAGTAAGAGATGAAAAAGAGAGGAGAAACGGTGACAGATATAATGATAGTCAAAGGGACAGAGTGAGAAAGGAAGATAGCAGGAAAAAGGAAGAGAAGAGTGAAGTTACAAAGCCCAAGGTACCAGAGCTCAATCCAGCTGATAGCAATGCTACGGCCTTAGGAAAGACTGGTGGAGTTTATATTCCTCCGTTCAAGTTAGCACGCATGATGAAGGAGGTGGAAGATAAGAGCAGCATAGAGTATCAACGTCTTACATGGGATGCTCTCCGTAAAAGTATTAATGGGCTGGTGAATAAAGTTAATGCAAGCAACATCAAGAACATAATCCCTGAACTGTTTGCTGAAAATCTCATCAGAGGAAGGGGACTTTTTTGCCGTTCATGTATGAAGTCTCAAATGGCATCTCCTGGATTCACTGATGTATTTGCAGCTTTAGTTGCCGTTATTAACGCCAAATTCCCTGAAGTTGCTGAACTTCTGTTGAAAAGGGTCGTTCTGCAGCTAAAGAGAGCATATAAGCGTAACGACAAGGTTTTTCTTTTTACACTTCCCAATTTTCAAGCATTTAAATTTATATATGTCATATTTATTCATTTTAATGTTTCATTTTGTCTTGGCAGCCTTTATTGCTTGCTGCTGTAAAATTTATCGCGCATCTAGTAAATCAGCAAGTCGCTGAGGAGATCATTGCACTTGAATTAGTCACTGTACTTCTGGAAAACCCGACGGATGACAGTGTCGAGGTGGCTGTTGGGTTTGTGACAGAGTGTGGTGCTATGCTTCAGGACGTTACACCAAAAGGATTGCATGGTAAATTTCCTTTGACCTCTCTCTCTGTTGGTGAGAAATGTGGTTTAGTATATTGAAACATTAGGCTGCTTGTATTTCCACCTAACCCAATACCTTCTTTCACAAATCAATGATTATTGACATATATGCTGGTACGGCAATATAGTTCATCTCTTGGTAAAGACTATTGTTGAAATCTGATTGTGTTTCTAAGCAATTCATTTCATGCATTAAACAATTTTCCATGCCATACATGTTCCTTTATTGCCACGTCTCTTCCTTTTATTTGCGTTTCTAAGCTCTTCCAATTGTTAATATAGGGATTTTTGAGCGGTTTCGTGGTATACTGCACGAGGGAGAGATAGATAAGAGAGTTCAGTATTTGATCGAAGGGCTTTTTGCTATTCGGAAAGCAAAATTTCAGGTAAAATATACTTTTAGACACAACGTGAGTGAATTATATTCTGATATTATGGGTTTGTGGAGAGATGCTACTATACTTTTGTATTCGCAGATAGCAATTTATGCTCATAAAAAACTGTGTGAATGATTCACTTTTCAGGGTCATCCGGCTGTTCGTCCTGAGCTTGATCTTGTGGAAGAAAAATATTCGCATGATGTATCTCTTGATGAGGAAATAAATCCTGAAACTTCTCTTGGTAAGTTCGGTGTTAAAGTTTACCCCATGGTTCTATATAAAGAGGGAGGTTACATTTTGGTATAAATCGAAACAACTCTTAATTTTTCATTTTTTCTTAATTTTGTGTCTGCAGATGTTTTCAAACCTGATCCTGACTTCCTTGAGAACGAAAAGAAATATGAGGTGCTGAAGAAGGAGTTACTTGGTGAAGAGGATGAGGATGAGGACGAAGATGGATCTGAAGCTAGTTCAGAGGATAATGATGACGAGGAAGATGAATCTGATGAAGAAGATGAAGAACAAATGCGAATAAGAGACGAGACAGAAACTAATCTTGTTAATCTTAGGAGAACAATCTACCTGACCATTATGTCCAGTGTTGATTTTGAGGAAGCAGGTCACAAGCTACTTAAAATCAAGCTTGAACCAGGTCAAGAGGTAACTACCTCCTTCCAAACTGTGATTCTATATTTTTCGGTCCTTTCTGTTTATTCTTTTCCTGCTTTTTAATTGATGTTGCATTCACTCCATCTTAATGTTTGCGAGTTACTGGAACTGCACAAGTCTTATAACGTTTATGGAATTCAATGTTGCAGATGGAACTATGCATAATGCTCTTGGAATGTTGCTCTCAGGAGAGAACATATCTTCGTTACTATGGTTTGTTGGGCCAGCGTTTCTGCATGATCAACAAAATTCATCAAGAGAATTTTGAGAAATGTTTTGTCCAGCAGTATTCCATGATACACCGGCTTGAGACTAACAAGCTGCGTAATGTGGCTAAGTTTTTTGCGCATTTACTGGGCACAGACGCTCTCCCTTGGCATGTGCTTGCCTACATCCGGTTAACTGAGGAGGACACAACTTCCTCATCTCGTATCTTCATTAAGATTCTTTTTCAGGTAACTAGAATCAACTCTCTGTCTTACTATTTCAGAAGTGTTAGTTCCTTGTTTGGTATTTGATTGAAATCTGAAACTATGGATGTTATTGCGTAATTAGGACTCTGCTATTGAATGTTTTTTAAGGTATGGTAATTGGTTTGTGGGAATTTTTGTGTTGATTTGGTTACAACTTTTGCAATGATTGTAGGAATTGTCAGAACACTTGGGGATTAGGCTGCTTAATGAGAGGCTTCAGGATCCAACAATGCAGGAGTCACTTGAATCTATCTTCCCAAAAGACAATCCAAAGAACACGAGATTTGCAATCAACTTCTTTACCTCCATTGGTCTTGGAGGCATCACAGAGAATCTTAGAGAGTATCTGAAGAACATGCCGCGCCTCATCATGCAACAACAGAAGCAAGTTGCGGAATCAGAATCAGGATCATCATCTGGATCTGAAAGTTCCAGTTCTGGTTCTGAATCTGAATCTGAGTCGGAATCATCATCTTCTTCTAGTTCGGATGAAAGTGACAAAGAGAAGAGGAAGCGAAGAAGAAGAGCTTGATAGGCTGTTCTGTTGGTCATTTCTGCCAGATTTTCAAATTTTGTTTGGTTAATGAACTTGAATTTACCTGCGACCTCAAAGAGCAATCATCTTCTGTTCTTGATTATCATATGTATAATAAGCCGAGAACAATTTGGACAATTTAAGGTTGTGAACGATAATGTTTCTCTTTTCTTCGTCTTCAAATTTGAAAGGTATTTTTATGAAATTTTCATGTTATTTCTAGATGTGATAATAATATATTTATGGTAGTCAAGTCCCAAATGATAAGAAAAGTAAAGTTTTGTCATTATTGTATCACATATTAATTCAATTTAATGTTAGTGATAGATTTGATCCGCATCATATATACATTTATAGATATGTTGCTATCATAAAAACAATAGAAATTTTCCCTTTTTATTTTTAAGACGACAACATTGTTCAAAAAGTCAGTTGGAGGTCAGCATGGAATTTGCATGGAGAAAGACTTCGTTTACAACTTTTCAAGTCTAATTGTGGGCTATCTATCGGGTTAAGATGTTATTGAAACTTGTAATGTTAAAAACAAAAGTGCATCTCAGATTGTAACCCGCTCCTTTTCGGGTGGGGCGAATAGGTACCCGACCCGACTGGCTTACGACAGCTTCTCCTCCTTTGGTTCTCGATCGGGAAAGTCATCTCCTTCGAAGTCAAAAGAGAAAGCTTTTTTTTTTCTCTTGTCACTATTCCAATTAAATTATTTTGTTTTTCTGTTCACTTTTTTTTAAATGTATGTAAACTTCCCAATCAGTAACTTTGGCATGCCTTGATTTTCGCTACAAGAATGCTGAAATTTTAGATTACGATTTCATTAAACTTTGTAAATGCAGGTCTTTCTTTTCTAGGGTTTTTCACAATTGGTTCGAGGTTTTTTGGGAAATTGCAGTTCTTAAGTCGTGATCCAGTATTTTAAGAACTGTGATTCAAGAGCAGTTTTCCAAAAATCAAAGACTTAGGTTAATGTCGGTCCCACCGCGAGTCCGGTCTTTGGATTCCACTGACCGAGAATTTCGATCAGTTCTTGGTCCCGCCGGTAACAAGAAGCCGGTGTTAAAACCGGCGCAGAAGTCGGTGGCTGATAAAACGAAAAACCTAACCTTTACGGCGCCTCCGGCGAAGAAAATGCCGCAATGTTCGCCTTTAAGCCCTTCAATTCTCAGACGAAACGGTATCTCGATGAGTGCATCGTATTCGTCGGATGCTTCGTCTTCGTGCGAGTCGTCGCCTTTGAGTATGGCGTCTACATCGAGCGGGAGGAAGGCTCTGCGGCGGAATGGGTCAGTCTCTTCCTCTTCACTGGGAAGGAATCTATCGGAGGAGAGAGATGATAAAGCAGGTGGTGGCTTCTCCGACGGTCGTAAAAGATGCGCTTGGATCACTCCCAAATCTGGTAATAATCCTTTTGAGTCTCTCTTCTTCATCAAATTCCAAATTTTATTGGAACATTGTTTCCACATATCAGTAACTGTATGTCTGATGCTTATCTTTCCCGGTTAAGCATTTTGAGTTCTCGATGTCATCTTTAATCTTTGAAAACATTTGTATTCTCTTTCTTGGTACTGAGTTTGGAAGTTAGTTCTTGAATATGCTTTTGTAATCAGGCAAATCTCTTTTGAACAACGACCACAGAAACTGGAATTGTAGAGATCAGTATGTGGGCTTAAGCATTAACTTATCTTGTCTTGAATCTTTTCATCTGCTGTAACTTGACCGAATATTTTGTATTTTGGTTCTTGTAAAAGATCAATGTTACATTGCTTTCCACGATGAAGAGTGGGGAGTTCCTGTCCATGATGACAAGTAAGCTATGATTTCTATTATACCAGACTTCTTAATCACTGATCTGATAGACTCTCTTTGTGATTATAAACTCTCTTATTCCTTAAACTGTTTGCAGGAAACTCTTTGAGTTATTAAGCCTGTCTGGTGCTCTTGCTGAACTATCTTGGAAAGACATTCTTTCCAAAAGACAATTATTCAGGTAAGAATGCCAAAGCTATTGTGGCTTTGTATTCAGATTTCGTATGACCTTTTGAATCTCCTAATGCTTTTGCTTTATTTAAACAGTCAAGTTTTCATGGACTTTGATCCACTTGCAATAGCTAAACTAACTAACAAAAAGTTAGCATCCCCTGAGATTGCTACCACCTTGTTACTATCTGAGCAAAAGTTAAGGTCAATCCTAGAGAACGCAAATCAAGCTCGCAAGGTAGTTTAACATCTATTTGTTTTGTGTGGTTCTTAGCAAAATTATCTTTTTGATTGTCATTGGTTTTCCTCGATCCAGATAATCGTTGAATTTGGATCATTTGACAAGTACATTTGGAACTTCGTTAACCAGAATCCTATTCAGAGCCAATTCCGGTACCCACGCCAAGTCCCTGTGAAGACTTCCAAAGCCGAGTTGATAAGCAAAGATCTTGTTCGCAGAGGCTTTCGCAGTGTTAGTCCAACAGTTATCTACTCGTTCATGCAAACAGCTGGTCTCACAAACGACCATCTCATTAGCTGCTTCAGACACCAAGAATGCATATCGAAGGTAGGACGAGACCAGTAATTAAAGGAACCCAAGAATTGCCAGGAGACAATAGTTTAAAACTACTGCTTAGAAATATGGTTTGCTATTCTGTTGTGTTTGCATTTGTACAGATGTTTTTGCTGTCAAACAAACTAGGAAGAGTTTCTAAGCCGATTGTATTGGAGACTGCCTGAAAACAATTACATGTTACATTTGCAGTATCACGAGGGATTATAATATACTTCTCTTTCTCTCTCACATGCCATAATTTCAATCTAAAAACACTAACGGAATTTGAACATTAAGCTATTTCTCGGTTTGATTCTGTTGATACAATCTTCCTGTAACAGCTGCTGCTAACGCAGCCGTAAAGTTAGGATCTTTAGTCAAGGAAAAAGCCATTTGTTCCACCAAAAGTTTCTGAACTTCTGGACAATCGATTCTTGATGTTGGGCTCATCACTTTCTTAGATTCAGTCAGATCAACGGTAGTGACCGGCTCGGTCAAGCTACTACTTATTTTGGTTGCAGCTGGTGTTAGAGCCGAACCACCAAAAGAGATGTAGCCATTGTTTGAATCGATCTGCGAAGGCATTGGATGGTTATGTTCACCCTCATAAGTTGCTACCAACACGGACTGATCTTCCACACTTCTCTGAACCTGAAGAGAAGCCAACGCAACACAAGAATCAGAATCAGATTAATGAATTAATATATGCCTCATCAATTTATGTACCTCTCCAATTCAAATTTTTAGGCGAAAATTATTACCTTCTTTTTGACAGAACAGCTTGGAGCACAAGCACATTTGAAGTAAGCTCTTGGAGATGGATTGTCTCTAGTCACTTTCTGTCCATATTTCCTCCATTGATACCCATCTTTCACAGCCTAATTTCACCCAAAAAAACACATGTTCTAATTAAATCAATAAACCATATTCTAAAGAAGATATATATACTAAACTTGATAAATTTCTTACAAGTGTAGAGTCAGAAGCTTCAGTCTTGTAATAAACCCTTGAGACTTTCTCCTTCACAACAGTCTCTTCTCTCTGCTTCTTGATAAGATACTGATCATCTTGATCCGTCGAGCTACTCTCCGACACTCCACCGATAACCGCCGAACTAAAAATGTCATCTCTCGCCGGAGATTTGCGTTTCTTGGGAGGACTGATTTGATCTCTCTCGGGTATGCTGCTCTTGTTAGCATATTCCGTCAGTTGCTTCCTCAAGACATTGTAGTTGTCACACATCAAAGTCAGCTTCTCCGTTAGCTTTTTGTTCTCAGCATTCACTCGGTTTAGCTCATCCACCAAAGCACTTGTCTGCAATATCAAATCTAATATATTATTGCATGCGTGAAGTTACTAACCATAACTTTTAACATAAATGATGAAACAGTATATGAATTTTTGTGAAGATGTAAAGAAACAAGAATTATAAGATGGAAACATACCGTTGTTGAATCTTCTTCAACTCGCATACGAGTTACGCCGATAGTGAGATTTAACGAAGTATCAACCAAAGACGATGAGTATTTATCCATGTATATACGTACGATGAAATCTTCAATCTGGGTTCTTGTGAATCGTATTAAGAGTCGATTTTGGCTTCTTCTTGAATTTTTCTCTTCTGGGTTTGTGGAAAAATGAAAGTTTTTGATGATTATATATAAAGGCAGTGTTCATTAAGAGGAAAGTGGGTGGAAAGAGAGAGATAGAGAGGAGCATGTGCTTTTCATTTTCATGCAATTAATAAACTAATACGCTTATCATTTTTCTTTTTCTTTTTCTTTTTTGTCTTTAGACTCAACTTGACTCTCCCGACCGAGTCACACGTATTAATATAACCAATTTAATATGTATGTATACAATTATAGTCTTGATTTTTATTTTATATAGTTGGGTTGACATTCTATTTTTATTGGAAAAAACATATGGTTTTGTGATTGGTTATGCTGTCTACTACATATATAATTATATTATATATCTGTTCTCCACGTTTTTTAGATGTGATTGTTATTTTATTTTTATATTATTAGAGGATTTAAAACTCATATTAATCTCATGTGTGTATTATAGAAAAAAAATACGTACTTTAGTTTTTAAAATGTGTCTATTAATATATGAGTTAACGCACAATTAATTCAATATTAGTTAATGTTTAGGTGGTTATTGTTTGCCTTTTTGTTCTTTCCTTTCTTAGTTGTAGGAAATTATGGATGCGAATGTGGTAGATTATTATTTGTTTATATGCCGTACTTATCTATGATAAGACGCAATGATTATACGCTACGTTTTGCATTATAATTTTTTCGACCCTTAATTAAAACATTGATTTGACTAAAAATATACGATCATAACTATTAACGCCGGATAAACAAATAATATATACTGTAATTGTAACTGTTGGCGACGGACAAATAAACAACATATGATGTTGGCGATAATGAACAACATGTTTTATAAGAAGATAAAGTAATAATTGTTTTTTATCATATTTTAAAACACATATGACATAACGAACGACAATCATGTGGGATAAAAGAAATGATTATGTATGTATGGATCTATTAATAATTAAAGGTCGTGGTTAATTAGAAATATTCTAATTGTGAATTAATTAGCCCAGTTGACAAAAAGAAATAGTAGAATGTAATTAAAAGAGTGTGCGGAACGTGGTTTTTATGTTTGAATGTGTGTCTTTGTAATAATAATTGGGAGATTCATCTGTATCCAAATTATGCCTTGTCCAAAAAATAAAATAAAAACAATTAGTTAAGTTTGCGTGTGCTTTGTTCGGTCAAAGTCAAGCCCACACGTATTTGACGACATGTGGTGTGACCAACTTTATCACATTTTAGTTTTGAGTAATTTGCATAGTGACAATTATTAATTAGAGTGAATAAGTTTACTATACAGTCTCTATTTTACACATAATCCTAAGCTTCAGATTTACTTTCTTTCTTCTCTTCTTTTCTATAAAAAAAGTTTCGTAGAAAAAATCCATCAAATTGACTTGGACATATACCGAATTAACTCAGTGAATTCGTCAAATGACAATTTTTGTTATTGGTAATTCGATGGATGATGAAAATCGTTATGGTAAAGAGAAAGATAAATGGTGTGTGGAGAATCTCATCAGCTTCATTAGTTTGATTGTTTTTTGTTTGGCCTCACCGATGTTACTATCAGGAAAATCTAAAGCACCATTGTAAAAAGTGAATTAAATCTCCAATTTATTACTCATTTTTAATCTATTATTTTTTCATCAAATTTTATTCGATTGAAATTTATAAAAGTTATTTGACAAAAATTAAATCAAAATAAAAATGAAATTAAATACAGATTTAATCGGAGGAAGTAATGACCCGATCAGAATTCATAGACTTGAATTTAGAAAGAAATATAAAAAATAAATTATAAAAATTAAAGAATTCATTTTTGTGCTTATATGGTATAATAAATATTTACATATCAAATATTTTTCATTAATCATATTATATATAATTTTCCGACATATCTATTATTATAAATATTTTAAGGTATTATAAAAACATATAAATTACAAACAATTAAATTATATCGTTAAATAGAGAATTATACACAAACTTATATATTTATATATTGTCATAAATAATTTAACATGTTATCACATCATTATTATCAATTTAACATGTTTTGTATTCATAAAATAAAGTTAGAAATTAATTGTAAAATAATGTTACATTAGTTTATAATGAATTAAACATATTATTTTCTGCAAATTTGTTTCGATTAGTGTTTTAATAAAATAAGCAATAGGGAATTCTAAATTTTAGTGCCACTAATTTCGTTGTCATGTGTTATTTTTGTAGAAATATCACTAATATTACCAAATTTCGGTTTTGGTGCCCACCACCACCATTAATCTTGGTTTCTTGCCTACCTCTTAATTTTCATTGTTACCATATGTGAGTCTCTTCGAGCCTTTGCATGTTTTTGGATCTCACTCTCCACTAGGCGGAAAAATAAGTCAAATCGAATAAATTGAATCGAAATCAAATCGAAAAATAGATTTTGATTGGTATCCGGTTATAAAAAATTAACTGAACAAATATTATTTTAGAAAATCATGATTATTGGTTACTAAACGTAACCGAAATAATATTAAAAAACAAATTATTTTTGGTTATTTTTGGTTATCCAAAAATATTTAAATATTTTGAATATTTCAGTTATTTGTTGGTTATTTTCAGTTATGTTTTCTTATTTTTCGGTTATTTTTTTATTATTTTGGTTATTTTCAATTAACCGAATTATTTTTTGTTATTTTAGTTTTTAAATTTAATAACCATACTGACCAAAATCGAGATATAACAAAAAGGAAAATCGAAATATAAAAATAACCGAATAGATGTTTAATGTTACTAATCAAAAAAACTAAAACCGAAATAACCAATTCAAATTGAACTGAATATATAAATGCCAAACCTACTCCCCACACTACTTTTCCTCATTCGCTTTGTATCAACGGTCAAACTAATTAAACAAACACTATATTCCCTATTCAGTATTGACTAATATTATAACAGAAACATATGGCTGCTGAGTTTTTTTGTGTTAAAGAAATAGGTTAGTTCTTACAACACACGAACACTTTGGTCATAAATCTTGCAAAGGAAAAAAAAACCAGAGTTTATTAAAAGTAAGAATGATCGTAACAGCTGGAGAAAAAAAAACACAATGCATGTTAGAATTTGTCTAAAACCCACAAAATTACAAAAGAAAAGTAGAAAGGTCGGTGATGAGATTTTGGACGCCACAAGTGATGAATTGAAGTAAGGAAAACGAAAATACAAGTGGACAAAAATATTCAACAAAAGCAAAACTATTTTCGTCCAAAGACGAAGTAAAGTAACCAAAGTACTAGTTAAAGACTTTGACCGTTGACTACGTTGACTCGGGAAATCCTAATACACACGAATGATTTGAGATTTCCTTTCATGACTGTCATATGGACAGAACAAAAGATCTAAGATCCGTACACTTTTTTAGACTGGAACACAATCGGAATATATTTATCGACATCACTTGTTCACACTCGAATTTCAGTTTAATATAATACAGTCTTTAATTTCCTATTGTTTGGTTTCACCCTTATGAATTTCTCTTCATCACCTTGGTATATTTTTTTCTCAAAATAAATAGTGTTCTTCGTTTCGCAACCGCAATGATATCATACGATGAAACAGTGTTCGTTTGCACGTCGTAACTGCTTTTTGCGATTAAACGATGCGATCGATCGTAATAATCACCGACATAATATTTTAACCGCTGCTGAATATTAGCATTGCGGTCAAAAAATTACGATAGAAACCATAAATGACAAAAATACATTTAGTTCTAATGATTAATTACATATAAAAACCTAATCGTAAAACATGATTAACCACGTGGCAAACAAATGAACAGCGCAAATATCGTTTCTGTTTACAACTCATCTATATATTTTAAAAAAATTTACTTTGTTCCATAAAATATAGTTTTTTTTACTTTTAATATCCACATTTTTGTAGTTATTCATAAAAGATATAGTTTTTTAATTTTAATATGTATATTTTGTAGTTAATGATGATAAATTGTAAACTTTAATGAAAATAGTTGAATTTATTGAATTACTTAGGGTTGTAGAAAATTGTCAATCACAAAAATTAGAGTTTTTAATTCAGGTGAAAAAATATAAATTTATATATATAGAAAAGCCAAATTACCTTTATAATAATATACATAGGAAAATTCAATTTAGCTGTTGACAAAAAAAAGGAAAATTCAACTTGTTTTCAATCTGTGTAAAAAGTATCCTAACAATACTATTTAATTGGTGGAGTGCAATAAGTATTAGCATTGAAAGTTTGTTTTTCTTTGTCAAAAATTATAATTAATAGATTTTTAAAAAAAGTTGATTAGTTAAGCGTTGGGCCACCATAGATGCATTGAACTGAATTCAAAGGAAGAAAAAGGCCGTACGGTTCATGAACTAATGAAGGTCTAAAACATGTGTTTCATAATATATATTATTATTAGTTTCCTCTTGCCTTTTTGGAAATGGTCTTTTAGCTTTTGTTTACAATTTGCATGTCCACTTTATTTTATGAAAAGTATGAAAACCATTGACTAATCCCCAAATCTTAGATTCTATTGTTTTACTTTTCCTTCACGTTATCTCCCATCAAATTTAGTAGTTTGTTTTTTCATTATCTTCTTTTAGCCAACAAATTTGGACAAAACTATAGTTTCTTCGTCCCGACAACAAAACAGGCTAAATTAGTTCATTCCTCAATCCTCATTGTAGTGCTTTAATTTAGAGTGGGTTTTTCACCCCCAATATGGAATTAAGTGCAAAATGAAATCGTTCCAATAATTTTGACATATAATTTTTTTATTACGAACGATTTTTATTATTTTTAAAAGATAAAATAGATTTTCCGAACGTCTGATCTTGCCGGATATCAAATGCATCGGTGAGTGTTTCGATATAGTATTTATAAACATTAAAGTGACATTTAATACAAAGACTATAAAAAATTAAAGAGTTAGAAGTTTATAAAAAAAAAAAAGAATTGTTGGTATTTAAACAGGATCCGAAAATTAAGAAAAAAATATTAAATAGTTTATTGTAGTGGCAGTAAATATAAATATTAGTTTTTTAATAAACTAAAAGATATCTACAAAAAATTAAGATGTATCTATCTAAATCCAAATTCAACACAAATAGATGAAGTCATGTGTGATGTGTCCACATAGCATTATTATACTCAGTGTGTTCCGTGAATTACACGTTTTTCTTTTGACATTTATTTTGTATTAATATTTAATAATTGTATTCCCAGTTCGTTTGGCATTACATTTTTTTGGGGTCATTTGTCTGTTTTGTTTTATCGAAAGAATCATTTTTACTTATGGTAGTAGAAGGCCGACGGCCGACCAAAATATAAATATCTAATACATGAGTAGAGGGATGCACACGTATTCAGATCTAAAATTCGTCGGATCTGTCTTTTAATTATTCGGATCTAAAATCCGAATGCCATAGATTATCGATTATCGGATATCATAAAATTGTCTTGATTTAAAATTTAATGAAAACAATAACTTTTAAAATGGTAAAATTATTTAAAATTTGATTTAGTATTTTGAAAATTCAAAAATATATAATGTGCAATTTAATATTCTAAATTAAACTCAAATAAATAAGTAAGAGTTAAAGATAAACATTTGTAATTCGTTTATATCACTTTACAAAATTCTGAATTTCAATAAAAAAATTTAAAAATTTAAAAAGATAATTATCTAAAATAACATATTTTTAAATTTGTTTTTCAAAAATATTATCATTAGTTTAAAATTTCAATAATAACACAAATTTAAAATTAAAATACAAATTAAATTTTAAATTGGAAAAAATAAACTCAAATATAATATTTTAATTTTATGTATATTTTTAAAATAAATAGTGTTTTATATAATTATTTATGTTATTTTTGGAATTTTAACTTTAAAATATTAAATTTAGAACAAAAATTTAAATTTAATAATGATATTTTAAATTTAAAATTTAATAATTACTTTGCTATTTTAAAATAAATAAATATAATATAAAAGTCGTATAAGTTTCAAATATATTTAAATTGATTTTTATAAAACTATAAATACTATTATAAAAGGCACAACCAACAAAGAGAAACGTGGTTCACAACTAATAAGTAAAAACGGCAATGATTTCTAAATAAATAAAATGTCAAAAACTCGACACAGCACAAACCACGCGACGTCATCTCAATAACATTCCTCTAAAAAACGAAAAAAGCAGACTCTAAGCTGGTTTTCATTGCTTGCAATGCCCTAGCTTCTGCTTGTCCCTTTGTCATCAATCTCTTCTCTCTGTTCTGCTTCGTCATCCTCCTCCATATCCTCTGTGTTTCTCCACTTGGGCTCTTCTTCTGTGACGGACTCCTCTCCTTCACTCTCAACCTCTGAATTTGGATATTGTTTCTCTTCTTCCTTAGCTTCAGCTCTTTTAACTTTGTTTTCGGATTGTTCTTGCTTCTCGCTAGTATCATCTTCGTTTTCTTGCTCTTCTGTTCCGTCAGATTCAGCATTCCACGATTTCAGATTCTTTCCTTCTTTGGTGTTCTCGGGTTCTTCGCTTACACCACCACCATTCGGTCCACTATTGCATCTTTTCACTTGTTTATTCATCTTTCTACCAGAATTCATCTTCCCAAGTGTTTTCCTGGAGGATCTATCACACCATAAATTTACAAAGCCAATTCATTCAGAACAAGGAATCATCAATTTTCATAGAACAAATATAACTAGCATTCTCACGCACCTTGCACTCGGAGAACTTGTCGATTCTACAGGCACCACCACGTTTTTGATTTTCTTGACTTTCTGCCACTGCATTCTGCGATTTCATAAGACCAAACAGCAAAAGACTATATCCACTTTAGATTCCATAAGAGTTAAAAAAAATGGGCACTTTACAACGATCACAGTAATGACAAGCTGACCCATGAACGGTTTTACTTACATGTCAGATAAAGGAATGGACTCTGGCAGATCATTCTCCTTATTCTGCTGATCAATTTTGGGGAAACCATTAAGCACTGCGATTACACTTTCTTCCGAAACAAAAAGAAGAAACTTGTACCTCACTGCCAGAAATGTGATCCTCAATTAACTCCCAACGTTCTTTATTGAGATTAAGCTCTTCCGAATCTCCATCATAATATATTACCTGCAATTGGTGGGGAAACAAACATTCCATATGAATCAACTAAGCAACATGCACGAATTCTGAAGTGCGTAGCAGATCAGAGATGTTTTCTCACCCGATGCATCTTCTTACGACTGCTATAAGAATCTATGACCCCTTCATAAAAACTGCAAAGTGCAAGACCATCAATGGAATAGCAAGGATTGCAGTACACTTAAAAATAAGAACCTTCAAGTTTCAAATACACTTACGTCTTGTCGAGCGGCCACCAGATATTAACTCTCTTACCAACCAAATCCTCCACAAATCGATTCATATCGGAATCCTGAAAAGAGGAAATGCATATATTATATGGTAGGAGATAGGTAACAGACAATGGCTAACATTGGAAACGGAATAAGCCTATTATACCACTTCTTTTCTTGCTGTCCGTCTCCTCGTTGGATGGCTCTTTGGAGTTTCTTCAGATTCTTGTGCCAATGGTATAGCTGCAAATTGAGAAACCATCTTCTGTCCAGATCGATGCAAACATGAAATTCAACGCAAATTTCTATGAATCACTACTAATTAGACAAGAGAAATCTATGGTCATCTTGTTTTTACCTTGCTCTTTGATGATCGTGAAACAGAAGTATCCGGAGATGCACCTTCTGAATTCTTTCTCTTGGCATCTGAGGAGGCTGATGATCTTTTTCCGCTGGAGTTCACAATCTTAGCTTCTATAATTGGCTTCTTCGTTGCTGTTCTCTGACTTTTCTCTATACCATTCTGGGACCTTGTCTTCTTGCTTGACTTTCCAGTCTTTCTGCCATCTTCTGTGTTTTCAAATCTCTCCTGGATTGCTTCTTCTTCCAAAGGCTCTTCATCCTGGAAGCATGATGCCAATTTCTTCAATCTCGGTGAAGATAGAGAATCCAAATCATGATCACTCTTATCTATCTTAACCCGACTTCGTTTAAGTGAACCTGTCAAAGCCCTACCTGTGGCTGGGGAAGTTTCTTTAAGCAAAGGTGTTTTCTTGGCAGTCACCTTTCCATGTAATGATTCTCCTGCAGATCCTTTTTTCTGGAGCTTTTTGTTTGGAGATGTCTTTAATGAATCTCTTTTCCCGGGAATCCAAGAAATGTCATAACCTTCCTCAGGATTCATCAAAGAGTTGGGTTTCCGTCCTCTCTTCCCTGTAATACCTAATTCTGTTTCTGCATCTGTACTTTCAGACCTCACTTGTTTCAGACTCTGTTTAGCCAAATTCGAATTGTTTCCGTTTCTGACTTTGTCATTCTCATTGATTTGTCGAGTTCCATCTTTCACAGGTCTCTTGGAACTACTTCTAGAATGAATCTCCTTGCGAGGATGCCCCAGATCCAATTTTTCCTAGATCAAGCTAATTGGTTAAATAACACTGTTAAAAGATGCTGAAACTCTACAATGAACAAGCTCAATAAATATAATGCCTCTAATGAATCACTTGGGGCAACTTTTCTCCCCAACTTCGTTTCAGCTTTCTGAATTATAAAAAGATAGCTCCTCACATATAGACTAGGTTTTCACTACATAACAACTCAATCAACAATCAAAGCATAGAGAGCTTAGGGTATCAGAAATACCTCATTTTCTTTAGTGTTAACCATATTGTGGACTATACTAGTGTCAGACACACATACACTCTGGCATATGGACGTAACTACTGGAGAATACATATCCAAGCTGGTCCCTGCAGACTTCAATGCTTCGATGATGTATGGTTTAAGTTTACGGGCACATCTAGTAAGAACCTTCTCCACAAGACTCCAAGACATTGGTGAAGCATTCTAAAACACGAAGAGAAGGCATATAAAATTCCAAGTTATTTGGGAAAATTAACTTGAAATTGGAAGAAACTTACCTGATTTTCCTTTTTGACACTAGCTAATAGAATACTGAGGAGATCCGTGGATATTTGTTCAGTTTCATCTATTATTGTAATCATTATCATTTCCATCGACGAAAACACCACTTGAGGATGATCAGATCTAATAGATACAAACACAAAAGGAAAACACCACCAATCCGTCCATGATCTCAAGAATTTCTCAAGTATTTTAATTTAGGTTTTGTATATCTAATCTACCTTATGATTTTCAAGAAATTACCAAACATTTGTAGAATGAGGTCATCGCATTCCAAGTCCAACATCACCAAGCATGATCTGACCTTTGAAACATTATCAAGAACAAACTCGGCTTTCCTATAACTGCGAGAGGACGCGTCAGATAATTTCTCAAAAGCTTCTATTGTCAACCTGAAGATCTCCTGTAATAATGCCAAAGAAACAGATTCAACAGAGCATTTACAGAGAGAAAGAGATGAAACAGTGTTACTAGAATTTGTTGGCTTTTACCTTCATCAGATCATCACAGTAAGGGGCTTCTGGAGCAGTTATCCTCACAATTTCGGTTAAGCAAGAGACAACTGAAACCCTAACATCCGAATCAGGATGGGTTAAGAGGTCAACTGATACCAAAGCATTCCTCGATGGAATCAGGGCATTTTGCATTGACAACGGTTGATCTTGCTCCACATTTGTAAGCAGAGATTCAATTTCCTACGCAGAGTTTCATAGAAAAATCAGATAATTGAGAAAACAGTAACCGCAGATTTTCCGAAAGTCGTTTAATTGAACTAGAAACCAACAGATTGACACGTTTGATATCCCAGAAAACGCAACGAATTCACCGAAAAACGTAGAGATTTTACCAAACATCCAACTGGAATCAACAATCAAGCTTTCCTTATCGGCAAGAAAGAGAAACCCTAATCACATTTCGTAAATCCAACCTAACAGGGTCGTTTCAGCAAACGCCACAGAAGAAAGATAGCGAAGACACGATTTTGTTTGAAGAATCAAAGAAACTGGTGAGAAGAGAATCCGTACATCTAGAAGAGTAAGAAGCTCGTCAGTTGAAGGAGGCGTAAGAAGATTATT
The DNA here is from genome assembly GCA_018901945.1 of Pugionium dolabratum. NCBI lineage: Eukaryota > Viridiplantae > Streptophyta > Magnoliopsida > Brassicales > Brassicaceae > Pugionium > Pugionium dolabratum. The sequence continues at coordinate 230,484 of JAEVFF010000188.1, forward strand.
TCCAGCCTCGATGAGTGCTTTCGAAAGATCGTCCAGTCCAACAATTGTAGACATTTGTTCTTCTTCCCCAGAAATTCTCAAACTTCAAAACCCTAAAAGCAATCCAAAAACCCTGTACGCAAGGCAACGCTTTGAAACCTAAGGTGGAGCAAGAAAGGAGAGAGCTTTCGAGTCTTTCTGAAGTTAAGCGGTTGTGGTAACCAAGCAAATAACTTATGATATATAGTAACTACAAAATTAGAAAGGGTAAAAGAAAACAAAGGCAAAATGGTACTTGATTACAGATATTTTGTTTGTTTTTTACTAGAATGAAAATCAATGAACATCTAAATTGCACTGCTGAATCATAAATCTGTTACCATTTCTGATTCCTTATATTTTAGACCTATGCGTAGATTCGGAGACATAAATTCATACAACAAATCAGGTTGCTAGGCCCAAGACACACAGCACCATACTCACTGGGTGTAATATGTTGGGCCTGTTTAATATCAACTATAACAGTACAAAACGAAAGAGAGAGTTTGATATTTTGGTTTTGTTTAGAGAGCAACCTGACCGTTTTCAACACCTAATCCATACAAAACACAAGAATATATCTGCAAGGGGCCGATGAAGAAATTCTCCTTAAGCTTTCTGAAAGGACAAGACGTGAGTAAACTATCGGAACCAACTTGGTGACAGATCCCAACTCTCTCCACTTCCAGCAATTCTGCAAGCTTGTTTAGACCACCGTGAAGGCTGTTGCAGAACTTCATCAGGTGTTTAATGTCGTACACTCTCGGAAATTACACGTTGATCAACTCGAAGAAGACTGTTTGTGAATCCGGGAGGTTTTAGGAAGTCAGGAGCTTTAGCAAGTAGCCGAAATCGTATCCGCTGTGAAATGTGACCCAATTCACATTCTCGTTCAGTACAATCCCTGATGACATTAGGATCTCTGCGAATCTCTTGGAGTGGATCCCTTCCTGCTTGTTTTTAGAAAAGTCGATGCCTGATTGTTTAAGAAGGTCGATGGAATCCACGGCAAATATGTCTTAGTTGACATCGAATTCTCGGAAACTGAATTGCCATATGCAATACTTGTCGGTCCACAGGTTGGGAGGTTACCTTGCTCGTTGGAGAAGGTGAGGCCGAGCTAGATTATCTTGAGGATGTTAACATTCGTCTTTAGAGTTTCATAGTGGTAATCAGCGTTGGATTTGAAGGTTCCGACTGGTTTGACGACGATTCCTGGGAACTCCGTGTCCATGGCCACGTAAGGGAAATCGTCGACCACTTCACGGATCAGAGCCACCTCCTCTAGCAGATTATCGTTCCAGACTTGACGAATTTTGAATCGAATCATCTATGAGAAACACCGTCATCTCTCTGTATAAAGATGATGATGATTAACGCGTTACATTTCTCTGAAGCATCTGGATTGACAATGATGATAGACAGTGGAAATCCAAAACCTAGAACGGATCTAGAGGTAGACCCGATTCGGTTTCATCAAGTCTGCATTTAATCCAACAAAAAGAATTATCAAAAATATATTTTAATAAAATCTAAACAAATTCTCGCACCCAGTTCGAAGAAATCAAGGTTAAACACAGAAGTTGACAATGGCAAATATATACACATAAAACAAAGCGCTCATATCGGCGAATCGAACCAGATTATAAAAACTCAAGTTGATATAGAGAAGGCGGCGATTCTCGTTGCTAGGGTTTCAGAGTATGTGGTGGTTTATCGAAAGAGAAGAAGAGTTAATATAAAATAAACGACCAAATGGAAAAACAAAAATAAACATTTTTTAAAGAAATCTTTCAAGTGAATCACGATACGACTTCTTACAGGGCTTGCTTTAGTTACAAGTTGTATGGCTCAATAACATAACATAAAACCTTTGTTTTTGACTTGGAATTCAAAAAGTTTCTAGACAAACAAAATCACAAGGATGAAGAAGCATGTGGAGGATGAGGAGGCGATGAAGAAAATGAAGGAGATGAATGAAAAGCTGGGGGAGAAATGTTCTGAGTTGAAAGAAGCAGAGATTAGGAACACGATCCTGGTCATAAAAGAACGTCGAAGCTATGAAGAGCTGCAAGAAGCACGTGAAGAATTGATGGTGGGATTGAGAGATTTATCTGGTGATGATGGAACGACGATAGCCGATAGGAGTAAAGAGGTTGGGAGAACTTGATGTGAAGCCTTTCTTGAATGTATGCAAACACAGATTCAATGGCGACGAAGCAATGGTTCAGTTTGCTATGCTTTACTCGAAATGGCATACAACCCTAAATGATCTCTCGTGGGTACCATTCAAACTAGTGAAGGACGAAGATGGTTCAAGGGTTTGTTCACTTCTCTCCCTCTCATCTTTTACTCAAATTAATCTTTCATATTACTGTACGTTTCTCTTATTATAGCCTCTTTAATTCTGACATGCATGCAGGAATTTGTTGTGGAGAAGAAGATGAGAACCTAATGGATCTGAGAGATGAGTGGGGTGAGGAAGTGGCGAACGCAGTTAAGACAGCAGCACTCGAGGAGCTTAAGGAATTCAATCCCCCACACTCCGGAGTTTCAAACAAGGAAGAAAAGCCACACTCAAAGAAGGAACTACGTTCTTGTTGCAACAGATCAAAACCCTCAAACACAATGGAACCTGAACTAAGAAAAGCCACAGTCAAACAGATCTCGTGAAGCATATTTATTGCTTCTTCTTTATTTGTGGTGGTATGAGTATAGTTATTGTAAAGGGTATAGCAATAACATTCTTCTCTTGTGTTGAGCTTACGATCAGGGCCGAGCCGATCCTCAATCTTAATATAAAAAAATCAGTCCTTATTTCAAAAATACTTTTAGTACAAATGGTAAATCTCTTGTGTTGAGCTTACGCTCAGGGCCGGGTCTGGACCCAAGTAAAGCAAGCCCGTGCTTGCGACCCTCAATCTTAATATAAAAAAATCAGCCCTTATTTCAAAAATACTCTCAAATAAAAGTAAACTGATTTTTTGAATTTACTGTGGCTGTTGTGTCTGTTAGGGATCAAACTGACTGTTAGAGAAGGAAGATTTGGCATTGTCTTCTTAAACCTCATTCTCCTTTTTATTTAAGCTCTCTGCTTTGCCAATCATTGTTCTTGGTTCCTTATTAGTCAATAAAACAATCGATAGAAACCAAAGATTCATTATTGCATCCAATTCGTCGCTTTTGGTGCGATCTCTTCAGGATAAGGTTAATTGCTAAATTCATCCACTTCTGAGTTCATTTCTCGTAGCAGTGATCAAACACAGGAAAAATGAATTTGCCGGAGAACCAACACAAGTAAAATTCACATACACATTAACGTGAAAAGGTTCAACAGGAAAAAAGGGTAGAGATCTTTTGTTTGTTTATAAAATTCGCAATGATCCACCGAGATCTAGTGGTAAAAGAGGGATAAGTGAGTGCAAGACATCGGTAATAAGTGGTCTGTAACTTGGCTCAGGCTGGACACACAAGACAGCAACTGCAGCAACCTGTTCAGATTACAATCCAGCATTATAAAAGAAAGTTAGAAGAATGAATCTTTTCTTTTCTCGAAATTTGGCTAAAGGGCAAGTGAAAATGTGTGTGAAGAAAACTGAGATTTTGATTAAAGCTGACCTGATATAGATGCTTCAAGTCCATGGTTCCTTTGAGTGCAGGATCCAAGATGTTAGGAAGATTTGCTCTGTCACTGAGCTTAGGCACAGCCTGATCAATAAACATAAACTATAAGCCAGAGGATTCCTGCTAAAGAAGCCGACTTGCTGCAGAAAGTTTAAGATTTGTGTGTACCCAAGTGACGATGGATTCTGGTTCTAATGATGGTTTCTCGACTGATCTCTTCCCAAGGAGAAGCTCGAGGAGAATCACCCCAAAAGAATAGACATCACTCTTGTCTGTAACTTTCCCTGGAATGCGATAAGAGAAGAGACAACTCTGAGAACCTCCTTCGGTATGTAAAGATGGAAAAAACTAGCTGCAACAATGTGAAACTAGCCCCGTGATAAATACAGTTATTACCATCAAGAAGATACTCGGAAGCTCTGTATCCAGAAGTTCCAGGATGTTTCAGACTGTTGTTCTGAGCCATCAACACCCTGGCAAACCCAAAATCTGATATCTGACGAGAAACAAATGTAGCAACAGATCCTTACAACTCATATTTTCTTTAAGAAGAATTTCACATTACATCAATTCTTTCTCTGTTTTACCTTTGCGTTGAAATCTGAGTCAAGAAGGACGTTAGACGATTTCAAATCTCTGTGAACTACCGGAGGATGGCAATGCTCATGTAGATACTCTAATCCTCTTTTTTTTTTAAAACAAAAAGAGAACTTTGTAAGTATAGAAATACAATGTTCATAAAGATCACATGAAACTGCTAAATGTTTGAAAGTTCAAGTTTACCGTGCAATATCAACTGCGATTTTCATCCTAAGCTGCCAAGTTAAACCTGAACCTTGCATGGGCCCTTAAAGGATCAAAGAAGAAAAAAGAGAGGTTAAAATCAGATGTCAAAAGTTGCCTAAACTTGGATCATATCCCTTACCATACAACACACTCTCCAAAGATCCATTATGCATCATCTCATAGACAATACACCTCGTTTGACGATATACGCAAAAACCCAATAGGGAAATTATGTTCTGATGCCTGATCTTAGCTAACCAATCTACCTCGGTCTGCATAAAAGATCAACAAGAGAATAAACAACCAAGTTATGGTGTATGGAATTGAGAGGGTTCGATTATGTGGAATATTATGCTTCAAACAGATCAAACCTCAAACTGTTTTTCAATGTCTGCCTCCCCACCAACATCAAGTTTTTTCACAATGACAGAGGTCTTTTCATCAAGACACGCGCTGTAAAGGCATCCATGACCACCTCGGCTCAACAGATTACTATCGCTAAACTTGTTTGTTCTAGATTCAAGAAATTGATATTCATACACAGGGATAGTTCCTTTCCTCACAGAACCAATCTTGTGTACGTCCGGTTTCTTGGATACACTCTTCACAGAATCTTCAGAGAAAAAAAGTACCAAGATAAACCATAATGAACAACTAAAAAAGAAAAACTATGAAATACATCTGAAGATTGAACACATGCGATAAACTTGAATACCCGATTTTTGGGTGATCCCGGTGAAACTGTTCTTGAGATTTCTGTACCTACATAGCAAGAGGTACAGAAGGAACATGACTGTGACACAGAGGAGAGTCGATGAGGCTATAAGAGCAATTAGAAGCTTCTTGTTCAAGTCCTCGCGAAGCACGACTTTAACAATGGGAGGTCCTGAGAAAGTAACTTATTTTATCAGTCTCAGATAAAAGCCAACCTGTTTCAGCAGTTGCATCACTACAGAAAGACCCATCTAAGCATTCTTCGCCTACTCAACGGGAAATTCTCAGTTTTTTCTTTCTTCAGGCAACAGTACTAATTCAACAAATTCAATTCCGATAGGCATCTTTCAGCAAACCCATTTCGGCAATTTAACAACTAAAAAGACCTAACAAGAGAGATCAGTAGCCAGATTTTGATATTGTCTTCTTCTTTGAGAAAAAGGAAAGAAATTATTACCTGGGGATTGAGCTCTCATTTGCGGAGAAGCCTGAGAGATAGGGATTTCGTGGGAAGTACCAGAAACGGAAACAACGTAAGATTCTTCTGATTTGATTACAGCAGCGACGGAGAAGAAGGAGAAACCCAAAACCCAAATGGGTAGTAAAAACAGGAGATAACGAAGGAGACACATTTGAGTTTTTGTCTGATTTAACAAACAAATGCACAGAATAGAAAAAAGGGAGAGAGGAGAGAAGAATAGAATATGGAACTGTATGATGAAGCTTCTCCTCCTTCTTCACCTCCTTCTGCTTCTTCTTCTTCTTCTTCTAATTCTTTAGAGAGATGGAAATCTTGAGAGATTATCTTGTCTGGAGATGGAGACAAGAGACACTGGTGGGGTTGGGAAACAGAGAAAGGACAAAGTTTTTGGTGTTTGGTCTTCATGTGGCAGTTATGAAAAGGTGGAACCAAACCAAAAGAGTGCCTGAGGAGAGAGGAACGACCGGACGTGGTGATAAGACGTGTAATTATGGAGAGAGAAATCTTTAACTTTTATTTTCTCGGCATTACAAAGTTGAACATCCCAATGTTATGGATGATGCTGTGTGATTAGGCCTGCCATTGGGTATCCATTTGGATTCGACCAAAATATTTCGGTTTTTAAATATTTTGATACGATATATGATCTATTTTGGTATATTTCGTTTTTGATTGGATGCGATTTGTTTTTTCCCAAAATATTGCTATTTTATTCTTCCTATATGTATTTTTTAATAATTAATTGTAAATTTTTACAAAAATAATTAAAAATATTTGAATTAATATTAATTTATAGTTATCAACATTTTCTGTAGAATAAATAAATGATATATTTACTATTAAATATTATTTGTTTTCTAAGTTGTGTGAAAATGGTAACATGATATTTTTTTATAAACGAGTATTAAATGATTGAATAATATTTTAAATAACATTTTTAAAGTTTTTTTTTTAAATTTAGTATTTTAAAATTAAAATTTTAAAATAACACAAATAATTATGTTTTATTTTAAATAAATTATATATAAATTTAAAACATTATATTAGGATTTATTTTTCAATTTAGTGTTTAATTTTCTATTAAAATAAAGATTTAATGTATTTTAATATTAAATTTATGTTATTATAAAAAAATTTAAACTAATTATTATATTTGTAACAAACTTTTTGAAAAATGTTATTTTTATGAATTGTCGTAAAAGGGAACGAATATAATGGATTGTATGATCTCTGTAGCTCTGTTTGGCTCGAGGCACATTTATGTAAGTGATTAGATTGTGGTCAGTGTGCGAATTTACTGAACATAAGAACAAAGTCCTGGTTGAAGAGTGAATCAAACAAATGTTTAAAAATTTTTGAGAAAGCTCCAAAAAAAGTTATATCAATATTCATGTGAACCTTCTATGTCTCTTCGACTTTAATTACCGACAGGAGTGGTCACACAACTGTTCACAGTTGACACTAAAACAGAAAACAATTTAATGAACTTTTGAAGAATACTAAATAATATTGGGCCTGATTACTTTATTTTGTTAACGGGGATTACAGGACAAATATACTGGTTGAACAATTAACAAACTAACATGAAAGTTTTTACTTTGAAAATTTGATCAGTCTTCACTTAAATAATAAACATCGAATAATTGTTCACACGTTAGTTAAAAGTGTGTGCTTTTTAACAAAATAAGTAAATAAAAGTGTGCTCATGATAAGATAATTTGTTACTAGAATTGTTGCTGTGTCACAAAAACTGCTCAACATGTTTAATGATGGGTCTATAAGAGAGTTAGTCCATCAAAATATGGAAAATCGGTCATTTTATTTTTAAAATATATTCGGATGTTTGATTTAGAATTAAGTTTTGTAACTGTCCAAAATCGTACATAAATTATAGTTAAATTCAAATTTTATAATCAAATTTTATATAATTTGATCATTTATATACTTATCGTACAAATTTTATTAACTTTTGCTGATGTGGTATCCATATGACAAATGTCGTGATAGATAACGTGACATAAATTTATTAAACTGTAGAAGTAGAGGCCACGTCATTTACACAAATTTAGATTATGTAGCACAAACTCATTTCACGCTTACTAACTATTTTATTTGTTTATACGATTTAATGAATTTGTGTCATATTATATACTATCCGTTAATAGAATTCTAATCCATTACAATGAGTGTATATATTAGTACCAACTTTGCATATAAAATTTGAATTTATTATAATTCATGTAGAGTTTTACACGGGTTCAAAATTTAAGTGTGGGATCGAACATGGTGTATACTTTTTGATATGAAATAACCGATTTGAGAAAAATTTTAAGTTCAACTGTTAAAATCGGGTCAAAAACTTGAATGCGGAGTGAAATTGGGTAATCGGGCGAAAATTGATTGCCGGTAGTCGCTACTCGAACCCTAATTTCGGCCGCAGATCACAGAGGAGAAGAAAGGGGAAAAAAGAGAGAGAATGCTGTTGTCGGTATCTTTGAGGCAATTAAATCAACTTCGGATTGCTTTTCCTTCCTCGGTTCGATCTCTCTCTGGAAAACTCATTTCCAATCTCCATGACGAGAACCTTCGATGTCAGGTGGATCAGTCCAGTTACGATCAGAAAACAGTATGCGAAGCGCTCACCTGTTACAGCAACGATTGGCAAAAGGCGTTCGAGTTTTTCAACTGGGTCGAGAAGGACTCGGGATTCATACATACCACCGAGACATTTAATCGGATGATTGATATTCTGGGTAAGTATTTCGAATTCGAAACTTCATGGAGTTTGATAAACCGGATGACTGGAAATCCTGTTTCTTTGCCAAATCACGTGACGTTTCGCATTGTCTTTAAGCGTTATGTGACGGCGCATCTTGTTCAGGAGGCTCTTGATACTTATGATCGATTGGATGATTTCAATTTGAGAGATGAAACATCCTTTTATAATCTCGTCGATGCGCTTTGCGAGCATAAGCATGTGGTTGAAGCAGAAGAGCTTTGTTTTGGGAAGAATGTGATTGGTAATGGTTTTGGCGTCAGTAATACTAAAATTCATAATCTGATTCTTCGTGGGTGGTCGAAACTGGGATGGTGGAGTAAATGCAAAGAATATTGGGAGAAGATGGATACCCAAGGTGTTGCTAAAGATTTGTTTTCTTATTCTATTTACATGGATATAATGTGCAAGAGCGGTAAGCCCTGGAAAGCTGTGAAATTGTATAAGGAAATGAAGAGTAAAAGGATAAAACTCGATGTGGTTGCATATAACACTGTAATTCGGGCCATTGGAGCATCACAAGGTGTTGAGTTTGGTATCAGGGTGTTTCGCGAGATGCGAGAACGAGGTTGTGAACCAAATGTTGCAACGCATAACACAATCATTAAGTTTCTATGTGAAGATGGGAGGATGAAAGACGCATATCAGATGCTAGAAGAGATGCCTAAGAAAGGATGTCAACCAGATTCGATTACTTTTATGTGTTTCTTTGCCCGGTTGGAGAAACCAAGAGAGATCCTCAGTCTGTTTGGTAGGATGATAAGGAGTGGAGTTAGACCAAAAATGGATACTTATGTGATGCTCATGAGGAAGTTTGAGAGATGGGGATTTCTTCAGCCGGTTTTATATTTGTGGAAGACAATGAAAGAGGCTGGGGATACTCCTGATTCAGCTGCTTATAACGCTTTGATTGATGCATTGATTCAGAAAGGAATGTTGGATATGGCTAGGGAATATGAAAATGAAATGGTTGAAAGAGGGCTATCTCCGAGGAAAAGGCCTGAGTTGGTAGAAAAGTCTTTAGAAGAAACTCTAGTTTGTAGATAATAGAAAAGCTCTTGGAGCAAACTCTTCTAGTTGTTCTGCTTCTTGTCGTCATAACAAGAAGCCTACTTTTGATTGACGAGATCGCCCGAAGATATCATCTTTTCCAGCCATAAAGATACATATTTTCACTTGATTCAACTCAAAACCGAGGTTCATCGTGGTGATTGAGGGATCCTGTTTTCAGTTGTTGTGATCATTGATTCCTTGGAAAGTTGGTATACGCGATGGAGCAAGTCGGTGAGTGATGAAACCGTGAGACGACTATGAAGCTTGAGCAAGTAACCATTTGTTGAATTAGTATCTTACTGGAGTGTTTCTGAAATTCGTTTCCAAATGATTCAATTGTATTGGAAATTGTGAACCAAAGAAAAAGATGATAGTCTTATATATGGAAACATATACATATATTCTGAAACCATGACCTTACGTAAGCAAAAAGTTAGGGCACCAGATGGTCACTAATGCAATTTCCGTTTCCAAAATGCTTAATAGCTGAAATAAGTATTGACATTAATGCAATTTTCCGTTACTATGCATTCCAAAATGTTTATTTTTTAGTCGAGGAAATAAATTCATGTGTATCATTTCAAATATAAAAGGATTATTGGGTTAGAGAAACCGTGTGAAATTAGTGTTTTTTTATCATTCTAAAAAGTAATTAATATACCAAAAAATTTAATTGAGGTTAGAACAAAATAATGGATGGAGAAAATTCCGGAAAAATATTTCTAAATAAGGGAACAAACATAATGAGCTATCGTTTCCTCTTCTTTCTCCTTGATTTCCTGTAGAAAAAAGAAAAGATTTTTTATTGATGCTTAGATAGTTAAACCCTTTTTTAGAGTTTCAAAAATTCCAAACAAACAACACAAAAGAGAGAAAGAATAATATTTTTTTTAAAAGAGAATGCTTTACAACGAAACGTCGCCGTTTGGTGATCGCCGGCGTCTCCTCCTTATTGCCGTTGTGCTTCTATTCTCGTCGATAAACTTCTCTCATGGAGTTTCTTCTTCTTGTCATCATCTTCCAGCCTCATCCTCATTTCAAGGTTCTTCATTTTTTATTATTTTGATATGTAAATGTAAATGTTTATTCTTTCCTAACTTTAGCCAATTCTGTCATTTTATAAATCATAATTTTTGGGTTTTTGTAGGAGTGAGGAGGCAAATAATGGAAGAAGGGAATGGGACATTGGTGTTGGCAGCGGAGAGGACTCGACGGCCTGACCCTCTCAACCATTTCAATATTTATTCCGATGGTTGGAATGTTACCAATTCTCATTACATCGCCGTGAGTTCTTATTTTGTTTCCTTAAGTTTACAAATCGTTTAGGCTATTAGTTTAGGTTTTGAAGGTTGTGATTAATCGTATGTTTTGTTATTCAGTCCGTTGGATTTTCAGCAGTTCCGTTCATAGTAATAGCAGTCGTGTGGTTCGTATTACTCGGACTCTTCCTCATCTGCTCATGCATCTGTTGCTGTTGCTGCGGTTTCGGCCGCCGGAACTACGGCTACTCTCGCGTCTGTTACACCCTCTCTCTCGTCTTCCTCCTCCTCTTCACCGTCGCTGCCGTGTAACCTCCACAAAACCCATTTGATTATGTATGTATTCTCTCAATCTTGAATAAATAATGTTAAAAGGATGTCGTTTGATTTTCTTCAGGATTGGGTCTGCGATGCTGTACACTGGGCAAAATGAGTTCTACGGTAGCGTAGAGAAGACGTTTATGTACATTGTGACTCAAGCCACTGGAGTCTTGGGTAAGCTTACGAGCTTGTGGGACTCAATTCAATCTGCTAAAGACATTCAACTCGACGGACAGAACCTGTTTACTCCCGAGTTTAGAAGTAACATCGATCATTTCAACGACATGATCAAGATGTCTAACATTACTTACCCCGATCAAGTCGCTAATCAGACAATTCGTTATCTCACCGGAGCTCTAAACCCTGTGTAAATATCAGTTAGATTAATGCCTCAAAGTTAAACTCTGAATCATTTGACTCAAATCAGTTGTTTCTCTCTGTTTTGTCAGGAGACATGCGTTGAATGTGATTGCTGGTGTTATGCTCGCTGTCGCATTCCTCGGTCTCGGTAAGTCTCATCATTACAGTTCGATTATACTTTTTTTTTTATATGATATCATCAAAAATGTTTGTGATTCTGAAACAGTGTTTTCCTTCTGTGGACTGCGAGTTCTTGTCTACCTGTGAGTTACGTTTTATCATATCCAATAGTAATGATTATGGGTAGAAAACACTGGTTAATTAATCATAATTTATGTTTTTATCATCAGATTAGTAATTCTTGGTTGGATTCTCGTCACAGCAACGATCCTCCTCTGTGCCGTCTTCCTCGTCTTCCACAAGTAATATAATATTTCAATCACCAACTTTGATTCATCTGATTCAAGATTCAAAGTTTTAATATATTTGTTACTGTTAAACCAGTGTGGTTGCGGACACATGTATAGCTATGAACCAATGGGTGCATAATCCAGCAGCAGAGTCAGCATTGAGCCAACTTCTTCCATGTTTAGACTCAAAAACCGTTGGAGAGACATTGGATATAACGAAAACGATGACTTCTACGGCCGTTGACATGACCAATGCTTACACGGTCAATGTGAGTAACCATGAGTTCCCACCTAATGTCCCTTTCTACCATAACCAGTCCGGTCCTCTCGTCCCTCTTCTCTGTAACCCGCTCGACAAAAACCACAATCCTAGACCTTGTGCTCCTGACGAAATACTACTCGCCAACGCTTCTCAGGTACATGTAAAACTTTATATGATGATATTGAGTGCATGATGTGTATATGTATTGTTGTACGTCTCTTAATTTGATTTGGTGTATCTAGATCTACAAAGGGTATGTGTGCCAAGTGAACGCAGAAGGGATCTGCATAACGCAAGGCAGGTTAACCCCAGCTTCATATGACCAGATGATGGGTGCGATCAACGTCGGGTTCACGTTGGACCATTACGGTCCGTTCTTGACTAGTATTGCAGACTGCACTTTCGTCCGAGACACATTCAGACATATAACCAGCAAGAATTGCCCTGGACTTACCGTCACCAGCCAGTGGATCTACGCAGGACTGGCCTCACTCTCTGGTGCAGTCATGTTCTCTCTCATCTTCTGGTTGATTTTCGTGAGAGAAAGACGTCACCGATCTCATACTAAGAAGTCTATGGTTAATAGATTTTAGTACAAAACTGGAGATATCTGTCTGAGCCCATATTAATACCGATGTTGTGTTTTCCTTTTTCTTTGGAAAAAACGTTGCCTTGAAACAATCGTATAGAATGAATCGTCACTTTCTTATATGTAATATTTTCCTCTTAAAGGTAAGAATATATGAATGACGTTTCCTTTTTAGGTGTTAATGTGTTAGACGTAATAAATTTTGCTTTTTCACATAAAAAAGGATTATATGGTCGAGTTGGGAGTAGGTAAAAATAATGAAAACAATTTAATAATTTTGAGGGGTCTGACCCAAGAGTAATTACGATTAATTGACTCCACAACTTATATAATGAAAGAAATGATCATGTGTCTCGAGGCAGGTGTAGAATCCACGCTTCCCTGCGGTTTCCAGTTTGGAAATTATTATTAAATTTGGTGGATCATGCACCAGTCCTCTTTCCATTTGTCGGTTTTTGACTCGATCCGGCTTTAGTCAATGAGCTCACGTGTTTCCAACACTAAATCTTAACAAAACAACAACTTGTTCTGTTTTGCTTACGTATTAAAAATAAGCACAAATTTTCATATGTATTTTCGGAAAATTTTGAAAACGAATACTATGAATTTCCTTCCGACCCACCTGCAATTATTAAAAGATTTAACATAAAAGTACTGTAAAACCTCTTACTAATTACGTTTCCTTTTTTAATAATTCAATATATTTATGGAAAAACATCATATAGAAACATATTTTTAATTTTGAAATGTATCAAAAATTATATAAAATATATAGATAATATGGTGGCAGCATGTATAAATTATTATAGAAGATGTTGACATCATAATATGATTTTCGGTTTGTCAAAAACTTTAACCAACGATTTTAATTTATACCTCATTCAAACAAATCGACCATAAATTATTTTCATCCATATTTTACGGATTATATTAAAATTTGATCAATCAAAAATTAGATTATGATGTTAATAATATACTTCATAATAATTTATATATGTCATATATATGTGATATGCATTTTGTTTAGTTATCAATACATTTTAAAAGTGCAAATGTGTGGCCATACGTGTTGTTGATAAAAAATTGTAAAATTATAAAATCAAACTTTATATCTATAAAATTGTAAAATCAAACTTTATAACTATAAAATTGAAGCAAAAGTGATGCAATATTTTCTATATTTATACTAAAAAATGTAAAGTCAAAATTTATACCTATAAAATTGAAGCAAAAGTGGTGCAATATTTTTTATATTTATACTGAAAACATGTAAAATCAAACTTTATACCTATAAAATTGAAGTGCCATATTTTCTATATTTATACTGAAAAAATGTAAAGTCAAACTTTATACCTATAAAATTGAAACAAAAGTGGTGCAATATTTTCCTAAGAATGACTCTTCTATTCTCGAATTTGGAAAGAAAGAAAAACAATATATTTAACGCATGCTATGATAAACACACCAAACATTTTTGTTGACGTCACATACCAAACATTTTAAAGAGCGACTGATACTTCTTCTTCTTCTTCTTCTTCTTCTCTCTCCATCACTTATTAAAAGCAAGCGAGCAGTTGTATCAGAAGAAATCGGAGATGACGAAGCTCGTGGAAAAATCGGGAAGCCGACCACCATGGGTGGGATTAGCAGCCGCCGCTTGGGTTCAGATGTCTGCGGGAAGCGGTTCCACGTTCCCGCTTTACTCCTCCGCCCTCAAATTGGTTTTGGGTTTTAACCAGCAGCAGATCACGATCCTTGGCGTCGCTTGTGATTTGGGAGAAAATATGGGTCTTCTTCCAGGATACGCTAGCAACAAGCTTCCTCCATGGTCGATGCTTCTTATTGGAGCCTCCTCTTGTTTCCTTGGCTTCGGCGTCCTCTGGCTCTCCGTCACCCAAATCGTTCATGGTTTGCCTTTCTGGCTTGTAAGAAACTAATCCATCCCTTGAATTTCTCATTTTATTTTTTTTCCGTACTCTTCGGATACCAAACGACTCCATCGACACTGTTTGTAAAATCTTGTTTTTTTTGGAGAACTTCTGGTATCATAAGCCCTAGATTGCATCATTCATTATAAAAATCTTGGGATTAGATTCAGCAACTTCTGTATATTGTTAATGAACGATTCATGTCACTAGTTTCACCCCTCCTCAGATAAAAAAAGTACCATTTTATCATCTCTAAGTTGACGAAGAAGCAAGAATCTTTTCTTGTTTTGTTGATCAGTGAACTCACAAAACTAGATTTTAATTTTCCTTTCTGATGTTGTTGACAGCTATTTATCGCTCTAGCTTTCGCCACCAATAGTAGTTCGTGGTTCGGCACAGCATCTCTCGTCACCAATATGAGGAATTTTCCTATGAGCCGAGGCCCTGTGGGTGGGCTTCTCAAAGGCTATATTGGAATCAGTGGTGCAGCGTTCACTGTGTTGTTCAGCGTGTTGCTTCACCATTCAGCTTCAAATCTGCTTTTGTTTCTTACTGTTGGCATTCCTGTTTTATGCTTAGCTGTGATGTCTTTCATCCGCCCCTGTATTCCTGCTACTGGTGAAGACCCTTCTGAGCCCATCTACTTCGCTTTTCTGCTCGGCACAAGTATACTCCTTGCTGCTTATCTTGTTGTGACGACTGTAGTGAGTGAGCTGTTTTCAGTTCCTATCATACTCAGATATGTTCTTGTTGCTGTCATGGTGTTACTTTTGTTGTCACCTCTTGCGATTCCCATCAAGATGACACTTTTCCGTTCAAATTCCATGAGCTCTCGACCAGGTTCTTCAGACAATCTAGCCAAAGAGGAAGGTTCCCATGAAGAACCGTTGCTGACACCTTTTGCCTCTGCTTCAAACCTTGGGTCTCTCGATGAGGGAGAGGGTTTGTCGGATGTGGAAATACTTCTAGCTGAAGGAGAAGGTGCGGTGAAGAAGAAGAGAAAACCCAGGAGAGGTGAGGACTTTAAGATTAGCCAAGTGTTTGTCAAGGCAGATTTCTGGCTCCTTTGGTTTGCCTACTTCCTCGGCATGGGTTCAGGCGTCACGGTCTCAAACAACTTGGCACAGATCGGATTTGCTTATGGCATTAAAGACACAACAATACTCCTATGTCTCTTTAGCTTCTTCAACTTTATAGGTCGTCTTGCTTCAGGAGCCATTTCCGAGCATTTTGTGAGGTAATAATAGTCTCTCTCAAGCTGCAATACAATCTCTTTGTTTCTTTCTCAGAAAGACGGTCTCATTGAATTCTCCTTTTGGTCTCAGGTCAAGAACGCTTCCAAGAACCCTATGGATGGGAGCCGCGCAGCTAGTCATGGTGTTCACATTCCTCCTATTCGCCATGGCTATCGACCACACCATATACCTAGCGACTGCTCTTGTGGGGATAGGCATGGGGTTTCAGTTCTTATCAATCGCCACCATCTCAGAGCTCTTTGGTCTCAGACATTTTGGAATCAACTTCAACTTCATACTCTTGGGAAACCCACTAGGTGCCACCATTTTCTCAGCCTTGCTGGCGGGATACATCTACGACATGGAGGCTGAAAAGCAGGGGAATCCGACTTGTATTGGCCCGGAATGCTTCCGGGTAACGTTCTTATTTCTAGCGGGTGTTTGTGCCCTTGGAACTCTGCTCACAGTAATTTTGACAGTGAGAATTCGTCCGGTTTATGAAGCTCTCTATGCGTCTGGCTCTTTCCGAGTGCAGCCACAATCAAGGGGTCATTGATACAATTTGGAGAAAATGGGAGAGACTATTTAGAAGAAAGAAGATATAACTAAACTCATTTGTGGCATTATTTTTTTTGGGTGTATTCTAAGATTTGTATCTTGTGATGTTATTCAGATCTAATGTTGTTTGTATTTGTTTTGATGTTTGTGTTAAACAATTATTGATCCAGTTTTAAGATGGAATTTTCTTTCCTCGACTACCATGTAAAAAGGTCTTGTTTGGTGGATATTTTGTCAGAACATAAAAGAAAATGGAAAAAATATAGAAGGACAAAGTTTACAGATCCTTCCTTTGCACAATAAGGTATTTGGCGGTGTTTAAACAAAAAAATTGGGTTTTGGGAACAAGAGCAGTCTTTCTCTATAGATACTTTCTTGCAAGTGCACGTACTTTGGTATCAAAATATGACGATGTAATCCGAGAACAAGTTAGATACAAGGGATTCAAAAGAACCTGCATGATCAAACGATTTTGATGATGGTGAAGCAATAGACTGTGCAGCCGAATCAGGACAAAACCAACAACTACAAATTCATCAATCAATAAAGTTTACCTTTATATAAAGCTCATGCACCTCCTGGAAGAAGCTCTTGATGCCATCCTCATTGCGTGAATCATGAAGCAGCATCAGTCGAGTATGTGTTGACAATCAAGGAAGAAACAAACATTTACAACTGGAGATGCATCTATTAAGCATAAAACCCTATTACATACATTACCAATCTCACATTTTGCTGATGTATGAATCCAAAGAAGAAAAAGAATTATTTGCACATGAATTTAGAGGTCTAATTTAGTTGCAAGAAACAGGATATGGCCTGCTGTAACATACACTGACACCACCAGATCGTTAAACCTGTCCACGGACTTTAAAAACCTGAAGAGTTATATGATCGTGAGAGGAATTCTTAAAAAAGATCAAATATTTCACGCGGGACTTTACTTACATGGCACTTGTAGTCCATGCTAGGTCTTGGACGACATCCAAAGCCGCATGTAATATGAATTGGTGCAACTGAGCCGCATCTTCTCTCTGCCATATAGAGAGAATGGTGAGAGTTCATGTGTAAACACCAATTGCTATCACGGTTGAAACAAATTTCAATCAGGCAGACGAAAAAATGACACGAAAAAACCGGCAACTTATATGATTAGGCAAGAATAATGAACCTGAAACCGATTACTCTTGCAATTCTTGTTCAGCAAGTTTAGATGATCGTTTTTTAATACTCTAGTAAGAACAATGCTTGCTTGCTTGATTATGAAAACATAAGACAGGAAGAAACGTTTCTTTACCAAAGAGATTTAAACAAGGGATAAAGCAACCATTTTCATATCACCAGCCAAATGAGCAAATGGGATATTCAAATTCACTCTCCTGGATATTTCTAGTTGAAGGAAGCTAAATGATATTTGTACATCTTCTGTTACAGTTTCAGAAAGTTTAAATCTGGAATGGTAAACTATGAGCAGGAAACTAAAGTCAAGAAGACGGAGCTGGAAAGTATGTTGTGCCTATCATGTTAAAGATCAAGAACCTAGGAATGTGGAGATGAATGCAAACATCTGAGGAGAATGAAGCAAAAAAAAAGAAGCTTAAACAATGTATTGCAGACTTCGCTGATTGGAGTATAAATAGCCCCGGAAATAATAGTGAATTGGAGTACAAAATGTACCGTAGTAGCAGATCCAACTTCAGCTTCATAGATGGGAATATCATTCCGACCCACGATTATAAAGCAGGCAGTGTTAGCCATTCGATCTCGCAACTTCTGAAATACAAAATCAAAAAAGAAAAACACAGATCTTAAGTGCAGCATTTATATTGGCTCTCGTAACTCGTAAGCCTGCATCCACACGTGTTCATGAATTAAGTTTTCGAGGAACCAAGCAAACCAAAGTGCGATCTATGGGGATACAAAAATCTCAAATTTGGGACGAAAACCCACATTTCCTTAACTAACACATCAACAGTCATGTTCCAGGAACTTGTTACGCAATAGAATTGAGAGAATTAGGAAGAGAGATGTGCTCCCAATTCTCCCAAACTGTATGCTATATTGGCCGATTAAAATCTGAAGCAAACCATGTTCCCTTTTAGATGGACATGTCAGAAGGGTGAAAATAGGGCTTATGCGTTGGAGTGATTGATTCGACGCGACAAAATGACAAGATCCAACAACTCGTGAGATTAAATACGGACTAATCAGGAAAACTTTATACCGGAGAGGATATCGCTGATAAGCCCATGAGAGCTTACTTTCGGAGAAGAAAGGCAACGGAGTCGAAGAAGGAAGAGGAAGGAGATGGTGACGTGGATAATGAAGATGCTGAGCTGGCTGTTTGATTGGTTCACAATTGTTCGTGTAGTTTGTTAATTCAGTTGTAAAAGATCTTCGTATATAAGAAGATTTTGTGGGTGGGAAATAGGCAGTTAGTTTCTGGGAATTGTGAAAGCAGAGATTGTTCTGCTGGGACGATTATGGCTCGACCGTAGGTGAGCATAATCGATCATTGTAGCTATTCTTTTGATCAATAAAGCTACTTGTTTCTATCAAATTGGTGCGTTAGTGAGCTCGGTTCGAGTTATCGCGTAGATTGCAGGATCAATGGTGTTGCACAATCATTGCTCAGCAGAATCGATGTCGGAACAAGAACAACAAACGCAGATGGAATCTTCTTTGACCTTGGATACAGTCGCTCGAAATCTACAGAAAACAATCGCAGCTCTGTTAGAGCATGAGAAAGGAACGCAGAAGAAGTTCGCGATATTGGAGGCAACCTTAGACTCGATTGAGGAGAAGGTTGACTCAAGGTTTGAGAAGATTATGGAGACCTTACTGCGCAACGATATTCAGCGTAATGGCAAGCAGCACGTATCCATCGATGTTCCCAGTAGTTCCAACCTACATAATCAGGTACGATCTCCTGAATTGGAACCTGACCGTAGTTATAGGAACATGGATTTCCAAATGCCAAACCGATTGGTTGGAAATAGAGATAGCCTGGTAAAACGAGTTGAGATGCCAGTGTTTCAAGGAATCGATGTGTTTGGATGGATATCACGAGTAAAAAGATTTTTTCGGTTGGGAGCTTACGATAATGCAGAACAGTTGGAATTGGTCTCTTTGAGTTTAGAAGGTGATGTTCTCAGCTGGTTCAACAGCGAAATCAACAGACATCCGTTCATCAGTTGGCGCGATTTCAAAGAAAGACTCATAATAAGGTTCAGCAAGGAGAGAATTCGTGATCCAAGTCAAGCATTGTTCGCTGTAAGACAGAAAGGGAACATTGCTGCGTATATACATGAATTCGAGGATCTCTCCTCGCAAGTCACAGGGCTAACAGACAAGCAATTAGAGGGGATTTTTATGAACGGATTGAAGCAGGAAATGAGAGAGGTGGTGAACATGTGCAAACCAGTGGATTTGCCAGAGATGATTGCAACAGCAAATCAAATGGAATCGAGTTCCTTGTATCGGGTAGTAAGCAGAGAAATAGAACAGAGAACTCGTTATCCATTGATTTCTCAAAAGCAGCAGTTCGAGAATGCCAATAATTCCGGATGGAAAACAAAGACGATTGTCACAGAACCCAACACGAGCAACTTGCGTTTTCCACTTAAGGTGGAGAACAGAGTGCAACAGAAACTGTCACCAGCAGAGTTAGCTGACAAG
Organism: Pugionium dolabratum; assembly: GCA_018901945.1. Taxonomy (NCBI): domain Eukaryota; kingdom Viridiplantae; phylum Streptophyta; class Magnoliopsida; order Brassicales; family Brassicaceae; genus Pugionium; species Pugionium dolabratum. Next base: position 250,536 of record JAEVFF010000188.1, read on the forward strand.
AGGAAAAAAGGGTTGTGTTATAAATGTGATGGACGATATACACGGTCCCACGTTTGTCCAAATCAAACATTACAGATCCTCACAGTAATTGACGGATTCGAAATGGAAATTTTGGATCAAGAATTGGTAGAAACAGAGGATATTGAACAGACATCACAAACGGAAATGTTGGAGCTTTCCTTAAACTCATTCTTGGGTCTTCGTTCTCCGACAACGACAAAGATGTGGGGAACAATTAAGAAACAACAACTGGTAGTTATGCTAGACAGTGGAGCTACGCATAATTTCATTTCGCCAAACGTTTTAAAGACAGCTAAAATGAAACCGGAAGTTGACAAAAACTTGGAAGTAACATTGGGGACGGGAGTGACTGTTAAAAGTTCAGGAATCTGCAGAGATGTCCACTTGGAACTACAACAGTTGCAGTTCAAGGTGGATCTTATTGTCTTGGAGTTGGGGAGTGCAGATGTGATATTGGGTGTTCAATGGTTGAGGACATGGGGTACTTGTCAAATGGATTGGCAAACCCATGAGCTCTGTTTTACCCACAAGGGGAAATCTGTTAAACTAATAGGCGACCCAAGACTTCATCAAACCAAATTTTCGATGAAATCGTTGCAGCAGATCACGGGTTGGCAGCAGAGGGGAATGGAGATTACATTACACAACACACAACCTGCTGAGTTACAGTCTACGGATTATCCTCCACAGATTGCAGAAGTGTTGAATAAGTTCAAAGCCGTTTTTAGAACACCATCGGAACTTCCTCCGGTTCGTGGCAGAGAACATGCCATTAATCTGGTAGCTGGCTCAGGACCCATCAGTGTTCGTCCGTATAGATACCCACATGCGCATATGGAGGCCATGGAGAACCTAGTAAGAGAAATGCTCACAGCTGGAATCATTCGGACTAGTCACAGTCCGTATTCGAGTCCAGTGTTGCTGGTTAAAAAAAAGGATAAATCATGGCGTTTTTGCGTCGATTACAGAGCATTGAATCGTGCTACGGTGTCAGATAAATTTCCTATACCCATGATTGATCAATTACTAGACGAACTCTATGCTGCAAAGTTATTCTCAAAGTTAGACTTACGTTCAGGGTATCATCAAATTAGAATGAAGGAGGAAGACATTGAGAAAACAGCTTTTAGAACACATGAAGGCCACTATGAATTTCTGGTGATGCCATTTGGATTAACAAATGCACCAACAACATTTCAGGCTTTGATGAACGAAATATTCAAACCATTTTTAAGGAGGTTTGTATTGGTATTTTTCGATGACATACTCATTTATAGTTCAACCATTGAAGAGCATATTTAGCATTTGCAGAAGGTGTTGGAGCTGTTTGTACATCATACATTGTATGCAAACTTGAAGAAATGTACATTTGGCCAAAGCAAAGTTGAATACTTGGGTCATGTCATTTCTCAGCAAGGAGTAGCAACGGATCCTTCTAAAACAAATGCAGTGCGACTTTGGCCAGCTCCCAAAACGGTCAAAGAACTCCGTGGATTTTTGGGTCTCACAGGGTACTATCGCCGTTTTGTCAAGAACTACGGATCATTAGCTAAACCATTGACAGAATTACTGAAAGTTGATCAATTTCAGTGGTCGTCTATGGCACAAGAAGCTTTTGAAAATCTAAAAGCTGCTATGATTTCAGCTCCGGTTTTAGCTCTACCCGATTTTGATTAGTCGTTCATCGTCGAGTCTGATGCTTCTGGATTCGGCCTTGGAGCAGTATTGATGCAATCGCGCAATCCGATTGCCTATTTCAGTAAAGGATTGACAAACAAGGAACAACTCAAGCCGATTTACGAACGTGAGCTAATGGCAATAGTCTTGGCAATTTTAAAATGGAAGCACTATTTGTTGGGCAGACAATTCACTGTTCGAACTGATCAAAAAAGTCTTAAATATTTGTTGGAGCAACGTGAAGTTACTCTCGAGTACCAACGTTGGCTGGTGAAGCTTCTAGGCTATGACTTTGTGATCGAATATAAACCAGGAGCTGACAACAACGCGGCAGATGGGTTATCTCGTATGGGTCAGTCAAGGGAGTTGAATATGCTACACACTTTGTTATCATTGACAACTCCTGCAAATTTGCAGCTTCAAGACATATATGCAGAAATCGATAATGACTCTAAGATACAAGATACAATACAGAAATTGAAAAATGGGGAGGAAGTTAAAAAAGGCTTTGCAGTGAAACAGGGCAGATTATTTTTCAAGAACAGTCTGGTGATTCCTGCAACATCTTCGCACATTCCATTAATTCTGTATGAATATCATGACAGTCTCTTAGGAGGTCATGCTGGTATTCTGAAGACCCTTATGCGAATTAGGCAGGCATTTTATTGGGAGCACATGCGTAAACAGGTTCAACAATATGTGATGGCTTGCTCGATCTGTCAAACGCACAAATACTCCACATTATCTCCTACCGGGCTATTACAACCTATTCCAATTCCGTCGCAGATATGGGAGGAATTATCGATGGATTTCATTGAAGGATTACCCATGTCTCAGGGTGTGAATGTGATTTTGGTTATGGTGGATAGGCTGAGTAAATATGCTCATTTCTTGGTACTAAAACACCCATTCACAGCTACGGAAGTTGCTCTTCGTTTTGCCTCTGAAGTCATTCGACTTCATGGTTTTCCGCGTTCTATAATTACGGACAAGGACAAAAATTTTCTGAGTAACTTTTGGAAGGAGTGTTTTCGGATGGCAGGTACAAAACTGAAGTTTTCTACAGCTTTTCATCCTCAAACGGATGGACAAACAGAGGTTTTGAATCGATGTTTAGAGACATACTTGAGATGCTTTGCTTCTACGCATCCAAAGACTTGGTCTCGATTCTTGGGGTGGGCAAAATTGTGGTATAATTCAAGCTTCCACACAACACTCAATTGTACACCTTTCAAAATTGTCTATGGCCGTGATCCTCCTCAATTGCTGCAGTATGAACGGGGTTCCACTTCTAATTTTGAGGTCGAGCAAATGTTGCTGGAAAGGGATACTATGTTAGATCATATTAAGGAGTTGCTTCGGAAAGCACAACAGACTATGAAACGAAGTGCCGACAAACATCGCAGAGATGTTAATTTTGAAATCGGGGATATGGTTTTCCTGAAGTTACGGCCGTATCGACAACAATTGGTCAGCCGTAGACTTTGTCAGAAACTCACAGCTAGATTTTATGGCCCTTATGAGGTATTGGAGAAGATTGGTAAGGTCGCCTATCGCCTAAAATTACCATCTGACTCGCGTATACATCCGGTTTTTCACATTTCTCAACTTAAAAAAGCTTGTGGTGAAGGTCATATTGTCAGTTCATTGCCAGCTTCGTTGAATGGAAATGACGAGTTGGTTATTATGCCTAATGACTTGTTAGATACCAGATATGATGATGAAGGACATTTACAGGCTCTGGTCAGTTGGAAAGGACTACCGGAGTTTGAGAATTCATGGATTCGAGTGCGTGATATTAGGACACAGTTTCCTGATTTTCTGCTTGAGGACAAGCTCATTCTTTGCCAAGGGGGTATTGATAAGCCCATGAGAGCTTACTTTCGGAGAAGAAAGGCAACGGAGTCGAAGAAGGAAGAGGAAGGAGATGGTGACGTGGTTAATGAAGATGCTGAGCTGGCTGTTTGATTGGTTCACAATTGTTCGTTATTAGTAGTTTGTTAATTCAGTTGTAAAAGATCTTCGTATATAAGAAGATCTTGTGGGTGGGAAATAGGCAGTTCGTTTCTGGGAATTGTGAAAGCAGAGATTGTTCTGCTGGGACGATTATGGCTCGACCGTAGGTGAGCATAATCGATCATTGTAGCTATTCTTTTGATCAATAAAGCTACTTGTTTCTATCAATCGCCGATTATGTTTACGAATCAACAACGACCTTTGACCGATATGAGACGATAATAAAAGCAGCTAACCTGCGAGAACTGTTTAATAGAGAGAAGGACGTTGAAGATTTTTTTGTTTGATGTGTTCACTTCCGTAGCTGCATCATAGAAACTAAATCTATTTTCAGGAGTATTTTTATTTTTTTTACCAGTTTCATAAACTGTTTTTTAAAAACTACACAAATTTTATAATGTTTATATATTAAATTATTATTAAATTTAATTATCATTTGAAACTAATCCACTAAAAATTAAATCAAAATTAAATCCATAATTATATTCAGAAATCCGATCTATAATCAATGAAATTTTTTTTAAAAAAAAAATCAACAGAATTGGAATTTTTTACCACAATAAGTATTATGGGTCTTCAGAAGATTTTTTAGTTGCGTATTTATAAGTTTGCAAATTTAAATTGTAGGAATTACTTTCTCGACTCTTTCATATGATAATTATAAATGATGTACTCAAATGAATTAAACTAATCACACTATCTGTTGTAGTGATAATAAAGATAGACAACATAGGTATTGAACTGAGTGATGTTCACAATCTTAGTCTTAGAATTTATGTGACTTCTATGCACATCACAATACAGTGAGAAAAGAAAGTAAAGAAAATCTAGCTTGATTTTGCAATCTAGAAACTTCTTTAGCAGTCATTGGAGAAAAAGAAAACAGAAACATAGGAGAATACAACGATTAGTTTAGCTAATTTAATGTCGATATCATTACATAATTATCAATAAAGAGCTAAATACATCATTGATTTTGTTCGTTTATTTGTTCTCTATGATTACGGTTGTAACTACGATTAATATTGCAGTTACGACTATAATATAGCGGTTGCGACTGATCATAAGTTTTTAATCGCATCGCTATTTTATTCAACAGTAAAAAAATTGCAACTTAGATCACAAATCACCGGATTGACATAAGTGAAAAAAACAAACAATAATTTATCGTAATCATAGGAAACTATGGTTGATACACAAACATATTATTTTTTAACTCTATTCAGAGATGAGAAGTTTTTTTTTGAGAAAATAAAAGGAAATCTAGTTATAATTGAATACTTGGATCATGTTACCATTTGCACGAGTGTCTCTCTATTTACATTTGCTTGGATATAAAATTGGTCGATATTTTGCTTATAAATAGGATTGGACATATTAACCGAATTCGAAATCCGAACCTGAATAAGTACGTATATTTGAAAATAATCGAATAAGTTTGTTTGTTTAGTACTTTGAGTTCGGGTTTGGGTTTGAGTATATACAGAATAGTACTTTGGATTCAGATTCGAATTCCAATATCCGAAATCCGAAACATAACTGAACTTGATTTAAACACATATAAATTGAATATTTCACATAATTGATTAGTTTTAAGTTTGAAATTTGTTATTTGTATATTTAGCAAATCTAAATTAATAATTTTTTGTTAATTACAGATTTTTCATTTGAAAATTTTAAATATTATCATAAAAATTATTAAGTTTTAAATTATTAATTTTCAAATGTTTTAAAATAAAAGTATTTTTAAAGTTTATCTACTAATTTTAAGAATTTAAACAAAACTATTAATTGGACTTTTATATTTATCCAATAATATATATTTATGTAAATCTGAAAAAAAATTATGGTTAGAACATAAAATACATGACAAGAATTAATAGATAGACAATTTGATTTTTACTTTTATATTCAATATTTTTTTGTTATTTTTGAATCATCACTTTTTTTTTGATTATTTGGAATAACGTATGCCCATTTTGTATGAACTAACCTGAACTCATATATATGACTATTTCGGCTACAAAATCGCAGTACGAACCCATATTTAAAATATGAATCAACCCGAACCCAAATCAAATCCGAACCCACCGAGATTTGAATCGAACCCACCGAGATTTGAACCGAACCCAATCCACAGAAATTCGAACCGAACCTAACCCAAAATTTATAAATATCCGAATGGGTATTACACTTCTGATTCCAAAAAACCGAACATCCGAAAAATTCAAACACTCCAAAAACCCGAACATCAAAAAAACTTGAACACTCAAAAGATCTAAACCAAATCCGAATGGATACCCGAAAGCCCAACCGGCTTTATAAACGTCATCTACACCGGCGAGAGTAAACGTCATCTACGTGCCAATCATACCCTAAATATTACCAATTAGTTTCCAATTTTCGATCCGGTTTGGTTGATCCTTTCTAGTTTCATAACCGGTTTAAAACCAGGAACTGTGAGGACAAGACCCTAATTTATGGTTTTGTCTTTCACCGTTCGCAGTAGGGTTGAAGCGGATAGTACGCCACCTCTCTCTCTCTCCCTATCGAACTCGCGAAAAATATCTTCTTCTTCGCGAGCTCTCTCAGCTGCACCAGAAAATGGGGGCTTCACTTCCTCCTAAAGAGGCCAACCTCTTCAAGCTCATCGTCGTATGTTCCGATTCCCCCTGTTTATCTCACTGTTCTTCCCTTCTCTTTCCAGGGAGAATGCGATGCGTTGTTTCTATTAGAAGACTATTCGATTATGATGAGTTTTTTTTCTGCTTTACTAAACCCTAAATTTGGCTAACCCTCAATGTGTTCGGTCAACTAATTTCGTTGTGTGGACTTTTGGTGCCTTTTTGGCCTAATGTGTTTTCCCCGTAAATTTAATGTACCAATTTCTTAGCTTCAATTACTTTAGACCCCAATGACCTTGATCGCTTCCAAGCTTCTTTTGTCGCCTAGGATCTTTGACACCGGCTGAGATGGAGACCTGATCGATTTTTAAGCTTAGGGCTTCTTAATTTACTTTGAAGAAGATGAAAACCATTCTTTATATACTTTCTACTCTTTTTTCTACTTCACATGGTTTCTGTAGGTTATATGCATCATTCAGTGTTTATATGGTTATGCCTTTAGCAAATTGTTCATACGGCAAACGTATTTTGGCAGATGCCTCGTCTTTTAATATCACCTGTAAGGCATTAACGAAGTTTTCTGGTCTTCAGCCTACGTAGCATATTATATTTATCAACTTTCTTTTGATAGTTCAGATTTTTTTTAATGAATTTTTCGGAAGTGTTTTAGTAAATATATCATGTAAAGTTATTCTGAATGATCTTATAATGCAGAAATCTTATGAGACTAAGCAGTACAAGAAGGGACTGAAAGCGGCTGATGCCATATTGAAAAAGTTTCCTGATCATGGGGGTGAGTTGTCTTTTATCAAAACTCCAACACTCTCTTTCTGTTCTTTCTGATTTAATGTTTATATCTCATCTCATTTCTATTTGAATTTGCAACTCTACGGTGTTTACTACTTCAATTGAGATCTAACTGGACTAGTAGGCATATGAGGTGTCCTGTCTTTAGTTTAAGAATCAACCACTGTTGAAAGTTTATGTAAATTTAGCAAATAAAGTAATTTCTCAGTATTAGGCTGTAGTGCATGATCATGTACTCAAGCAAAAGAATTTCTTGGTATTGTTTATTTGTGTTAGTTGAGAGCTGTTCTGTTTTGTATTAAACGCAGTTCTTGGTTGTGCTGAACTGTCCTTTTCTCCCTGCAGTATTTGTCACGCCTTTTACTTGTGAATTTCCTTCTTTTAAGTCTTATTTCTTTTATTCTTTGTGATTTTCAGAGACTTTATCTATGAAAGGACTGACTCTAAACTGTATGAACCGCAAAACTGAAGCATATGAGCTTGTTCGGCTTGGAGTGAAGGTCTGAATATGTTCGTCAATAGTCATAATTTCATTCCTTAGTTCTGTGTTATGGTTTTGTCAGGGTAACACAGTATTTACACCTTAATTTTTTGCATGCAGAACGATATTAAAAGCCATGTTTGCTGGCATGTGCTTGGTCTTCTGTACCGGTCAGACAGAGAATATAGAGAGGCGATCAAGTGCTACCGAAATGCTCTTAGAATTGATCCTGATAACCTTGAAATACTCAGAGACCTCTCACTATTGCAGGTAATTATAATAACAAACTGGGTTGATGAGAACATTGAGAAGTATTAGGTGTGCAACTTAGATGTTACATTCTCAAAGCTATTGGCAATTTGTACCTTTATCACTATTTCTTTGGGTAAGCTTCCAGTGTTAATCTCGTTGATGCTTTCAACAGTTTATCTTATGTTATACTTTCCTATTCCTAGGCACAAATGCGAGACTTATCTGGTTTTGTGGAGACTAGGCAGCAGCTTCTGACTTTAAAGCCTAATCACCGAATGAACTGGATTGGCTTTGCCGTCTCCCAGCATTTAAACGCAAAGTATGTTATGATCCTTGAACCCTTAAATTTAAAATATATTGCGATACTTTTACTTATTCATGGTACCGTACGTGTTTTGAATGTAATGTTACTTTTTCTTCTCTGGACTACTAGCGAGCTGTTTGAGGCGCTTGTTTATTCATATGTTTTGCAACTGTAGTCTTGGAAATTTAAAGAGTAAATAAAGTATGCATTTGTTGGGACGAATCTTGCATCAGACTTTTAGGAAATAATATATCAATGGACATTAAGTAGAATCCTGTGCCTTATCGACTGAATAACAACTAAAAAATTACCCTTTATATCAACCTTGATCTCTTAAATTTTTTTTTTGTAGTGCTTCTAAAGCTGTCGAAATTTTGGAAGCATATGAAGGCACCTTAGAGGATGATTATCCTCCTGAGAACGAGCTATGTGAACACACTGAGATGATTCTGTACAAGGTATCAGGCAGTAATTGTACAAGTATCATACCTTGATTGTTATCTCTATAGCATTTTTCCTGAAAAATCATGCTTGCCGTAAGTGGTTCAATATAGCTTCTGCCTTCTGTTATTCATTTATTTTCTTTTGACGAAAATACCAAAAGTCCTAGTTGGTTCTTGCAAAGTATGACTTACTGCTTCTGCTTGGAGTATGTTCCCTCTTTCCCCCTGAAGCTTCTTGGTTTGAGAAACTGCATTTAGCACAGTTTTATATTTGTATCTGCGGAAATCTCAGCTGGATTTTTTTTCTTGCAGGTTTCCTTGCTTGAGGAGAGCGGTTCTTTTGACAAAGCTCTTGAGGAATTACGCAGAAAGGAGCCCAAAATAGTAAGTTCGGAAAGCTTATAACTGAATATTCGAGATCCTGAAATACACGCATATAGTAGATGTAATATTCATTGTGTGGTTGTTTATAGGTTGATAAGTTGTCTTACAAAGAACAAGAGGTATCTCTTTTGTTAAAACTTGGTCGTCTAGAAGAAGCCAATAAACTCTACAGGGTGTTGCTTTCCATGAACCCTGACAATTACAGGTTTTTTCCTTTGCATTTCCAACTTCTTCTAGAGCAATGATTTGTGTATTTTCTGTTGTTTCTCTATTTTTCACATCTGTTTGCTCTGCTTAATGCATTAATCTGTGCATAAAAATTCAGCCTTTTCCTTGACATTCTCAAAGGGGTTCAATATATTTTTGGGTACTGTCAATAAACAAAAACAAAAATGCACCCCTTACTTTTTCAGATATTATGAAGGCCTCCAAAATTGCCTTGAATTGTATTCAGAAAGTGGTGAATATTCGTCTGACCAGATTGAGAAGTTAAATGCTTTGTACCAGTCTCTAAGTGAGCAGTACACTTGGTCATCTGCTGTTAAGGTGAGAAAAGGCAGACCAGTGGTTGTAACTACTTACACTTTTTTAATATCCCTCTACTTTATGGAAAACTACTGGTTACCCAGTTTGTTCACGTCTGATATTTTTTGGCTGCTGACACATGAAATTCTATGAATGGGGTTAAGTTGTTTTTTAATTTTCCTGTAATCAGAGGATACCATTGGATTTTCTGCAAGATGAAAACTTTAAGGAGGCTGTAGCAAACTACATTAAACCCCTTTTGACAAAGGTACATTTTCTTGCCCTTGAGTCTCTTCGTTTGCACAATGCTCGAAATAGAATATGTTCATAAATATTTTGATGCTCATCTCAGGGCGTTCCTTCATTATTTTCTGATCTCTCTTCTCTGTATGATCAACCTCGCAAGGTCAGTTTCCTTGCTTTGTCTTTTAGCATCCTGTCACAATATCATTGACCTGGCTTCACTTTTTTTTTTGCAATACTTTTTATATATTTTATTATCCAGCCTGATATATTGGAGGAACTAGTTGTCGAGATAGAACAATCGATTAGGACTACTGGAAGTTACCCAGGAAGGTATAACAACTGTATTCATTACTGAATTATTTACTAAACTAACGTCATTTATGATATATGGTCTTATTTTATAGTAAAACGACATTGAAATGCTCTCAAAGTTAGTGATGATCAGTTGATTCTTTTGTTTAATTTGTAATTGATGCAGTGATAAGAAAGAGCCCCCATCGACACTATTGTGGACATTGTTTTTCTTGGCTCAGGTTCATTTTGCTATTACTGTCTTAACTTTTCTCTATATTTAACAGTTTTATGATGTCTAATTTTTATCATCGTACGTTCTTTTCATGATGCAGCATTATGACAGGCGTTGTCAATATGATCTCGCCCTCTCTAAAATTGACGAGGCCATCACTCATACGCCAACAGTGATTGATCTGTACTCCGTGAAGGTATCCTTGTTTATCATGGCCGTTGGCCAATAATCTTTTAAGTTTTTGATCCATCAGTTCTTGGCATGTCACACTGTTGCTGCTTGCACTTTTTATTGAGACAGTTTGAGGACTATTGATAGGATTGCTGGCTTTGAACTTCTCTAGCTATAGCGATTGTATTAGCAGAATTGTATTCTAGTTCCTTTTTAACCCCATTACTGGTTTCTCTTAACAGAGCCGAATAATGAAGCATGCAGGTGACTTGATAGCTGCTGCTGCACTTGCTGATGAAGCTAGATGCATGGATCTAGCAGATCGTTATATCAACAGTGATTGCGTTAAGCGTATGTTGCAAGCAGATCAGGTTTACATCTATGTTTGTTTATATTACATTGTTTTCCTTGATGTTGTTTGACGTTAGGCATCAATACTAGTTCTCCCTGCTGTGAATTTTTCTGGTGAAGGTGACCTTGGCTGAGAAAACTGCTGTTTTATTTACAAAAGAGGGGGATCAGCTCAACAATCTTCATGACATGCAGTGCATGTGGTACATCCCTGTAAAAACCAGAGTGGTCTTTTAGTGTAAATTTCACAATTCAGATATCTTTCTTATGGCGGTTGTTTGATATTTTTCCGTTAAAGGTATGATCTTGCATCTGGAGACAGCTACTTCCGTCAGGGTGATCTTGGACGTGCTCTGAAGAAGTTTTTGGCTGTGGAGAAGCACTATGCTGACATTTCTGAGGATCAATTTGATTTCCACTCGTATTGCTTAAGAAAAATGACTTTGCGCTCATATGTTGACATGCTCAAGTTCCAAGACCGATTGCACTCGTTCCCATATTTCCACAAAGCAGCAATCAAAGCTATCAGGTGAACTCTTTGTAGCATAAATGTAATTTATCTGCTACTGTATACTGGCATGCTAGATTCCATTAAACTGTAGTCATGTTTGCCTCTTGGCCTGGTGTTCAGGTGCTACCTGAAATTGCATGATTCTCCCAAGTCAACTGCTGAAGAAGATGAAATGGCAAAGTTGGCTCCTGCCCAGAAGAAGAAAATCAAGAAGCAGAAAAAGGCAGAAGCCCGAGCTAAGAAAGTAGGTGTTTTCAGTGATTTGACGAATGAATTGAGGCTAAGGTTGCTTAATAGTATTGATTTTCGTTTCAGGAAGCTGAGAGTAAGAGTGAAGAATCAACTGCTAGTGGTGTCTCTAAGTCTGGCAAACGAAATGTGAAACCTGTAGATCCAGATCCTTATGGGCAAAAGTTAATTCAGGTTGTTATTTGCGTCATTGGTGGTCTTCACAAGAATACTGTATGGTGGGTATAATTTTTATCCCAAATTTTTACGGAAGAACTGAATCTGTACAGGTTGAAGAGCCAATGGCAGAGGCTTCAAAGTACTTGAGACTACTCCAGAAGCATTCACCTAATGATTTGGAGACTCATCTGCTTTCTTTTGAGGTCAATATGAGAAAACAAAAGCTTCTACTTGCATTTCAGGTAACTGATTTCTTGTCTGGTGATCCTAATCAAGCTTAGATTGAATCTATCATATTCTATTAATAGGCTTTGTTCAAGTAATCTAAGGGCTTTGTTGTCTCAATGTTCATTCCTCAGGCTGTCAAGCAAATGCTTAAATTGGATGCAGAGAGCCCTGATTCACATCGTTCCTTGGTATGAGATCTGTTGCTACTAAGCTTGAAGAGTGTTGTCCCTTTCAGTGTTGTGGCTAGACAAGTTTTCAATTTGATGGGTTATGCTTTTGAATTTGGATGGCAGGTAAAATTCTCTCTCAAGGCAGGATCGACAAGTGCTCCAACAACTGAAGCTGAGAAGCTTCGTTGGAATGTCCTAGAGGCTGAGCGTCCATCAATCAGGTGACTACTCAAACTATTATCCCATCTAACTTTTGTTACCTTTGTATATTAGCTGTGGGATAAATTCTCCATCCGTTTGCGATCTAGTCAATTGCAGAATAAATCACTAATGGAGGCAAACAAAGAGTTTCTTGACAGACACGAAGGTGTGTATCAAATTCATTATGCTAATACTCACGGAGATATTACAGTGACTGATAACAAATGGTAACGTTTGCATTTCAACTTCGCAGACTCTTTGGTGCACAGAGCTGCATATGCAGAAATGCTGTACGTTTTAGATCCAAGCAAGAAAGCCGAGGCTATCAAAATAATTGAAGAGTCAACAAATAAAGTGGTTCAAACGTGATGTTCCTTCAAACATATACATGGTTCCTCCGTCTTATGTTTTTTTCTTTTTTGCTAAGCATGTTTAACACCGATTGTCCATTTGCAGAAATGGAGCTCTAGGACCTGCAAGAGAATGGAAACTCAAAGACTGTATAGCAGTTCATAAGCTCCTAGACACAGTTCTCCTCGACTCAGAAGCTGCCTCCAGTAAGCATTAAAAAATCTTCACATTTCTGTTTCCATTAAGTACCAATTATGACTTATCTGGGAGAGCATGAGGATATATTGCGTTTGGTTGGTGTTACGAACCCAGTACACTTCCATGATAGTAATAAGGTCCTTAGGTTTAGAAGTATTAAGTTGGAAGAAAATGATAAGGCAAGTTTTGGGTATAATTGCAGGATGGAAGTTGCGCTGTGCCGAGTATTTCCCCTGTTCAACTCACTTTGAAGGGAAGCGCAGCTCTGTGATGCCTGATTCAGTGTACAATTCATCTCGCAAGAGTGATAAGAATGGGGACACACCAAACCAGACTGAATTGAGCGATGGGCAGCTTGAAGCATTCAAAAGCATCTCCGTCTCAACCTGAAGAACCTATTAGTTATCAATAAGAAGCAAATCAACGTAGGGGATAATTTACAAAAGACACGGCACGAATCAAACTTGAGATTTAATGAATCTTTGGCAGAGGTGTGGATCAAGAAATGTTTGGAGCTGTAACATGGCAGATGTGTATAATTGTTTGTTTTCTATATAAGGCTGGATTTCAAGTTTGCGGAACGAATGCCACAGGGGTCCTCTCGACAACATATTTAGAGCTTCTTTTTTTTTGTTATGTTGTTTCATTTTGCCCATCACAATGTCTGTTTAGTCCTCTTGACATCTCTGGAAAATTTTGATTTAATGAGCCTCCCTTTGGGTGGTGTTGCATCTTTTAAGTACTGTAGTGCTATTATTTGGTCAATTTATTGATATGAAAAGATTACAACTCTTGAACAAACAAAATGAAGAAAATATCGTAACTATACAAGACTCATGTCTGTACACAGCACAATCAAGCTCTATGGGATTTGAAGTGAAAGGTCTCAGCTTCTGTCTGTGCCTTCTCCTACCTCACTTTTACAAAGAGGACAAGTCGCATTCATTTTAAGCCATTTGTCTACACAGTCTACATGAAAAACATGTTTACATGGCAGCTCTCTAACTTGTTCTTCGTCTCCATATCTGGCCAAGCAGATGCAACAGCTCTGCAATCCAAAAAATTGCAGACATAATCAACAGTTGAAGATAGGCACAGTCCCCACCAATTCGGATGCAACTTAAAAGATCTGAGTTGTGTTTACTTACGGCATCTTCGCCAGATATTTGACGCTTCTTCTCAGATCCCAATAGAAGAAATCCACCTTCACCTTCCTCTGAGAATTCCAAATCGTTCCTACTTTTTGATTTGAACTTGTAGAGAGGCAGTGCGTTGATGGCCTCCACGGTGGCTCCTCTAGTTTGTGAGAAGTTTTCTCGAAACCCGAGAACAGATATTAAGCAAGGCAAACAACAACAGATGGTTGCGCATAGTATGAACGGCATTGCATATCCAATGCAACTGAATGTAAGGAACGCTATACATAACCTGCAAGGCCCAACCAAACAACAAAACAGAAAAAAACACGACCGTTAAGAGTTCTATTTGGGACATAAGAGTCGAAGAAGTCAAGGGTGTGCACCTGTAAAGTTTAGGAGAATCAGAAGGAGATGAATGACCTCCAAATATCCATACATTCCCCACAACAAACCACACCGCAAAGAAACAATCAATCGCCATTTTGATGTGGTCCACCAGGCCATTGAGTCTGCAAATCGTAAACAATGATCAAGTTTGATTTTGATATAAGACTACAAAAAGATTCATTTACCTTGTTCTTAAGCTCTCCCCAACTTGATTGTTTCTAGGCGCTGCTCTCATGTCGGTGTTATTTTCTTCGTCTGATGCTTGAGCCACTGAAACAGCTGTATATGCAGTGGACTCTGAAGAGTCATGATTTCCTTGAGAAGAGCTACCACGTTGCGAAGAATCTTGCCCTGTACCTCGGTTATAAGTGCGAAAACGCCAATAAAGAATAGGGAGAGTAGCTATACAGCCAGAGGTATATCCAATAACCCATGTAAACAATGGCGCTTCTGGATGTTCATTTTTAGCCACAACCATAACTACTACGGCTGCAACAATCTGAGCTACAGTGACAACTAACTCAACTGAAATCCAAAGGGCAGAGTTCAGTGGACTCCTACTGCTACTAAGGTGACCATTCCCGTCATCTCCTCTACTAGAAGAAGTTGCTCTTTGCTGAGGAGGAGCATTTGATGATATTCTCTCTTCAACTTGATGCCAGTTAACCTCAGGAGTTAGGTCATCGATAGAAGATGTAGATGAAGAGTCGTCGTCATTGCTTGTGATGTCAACTATGTGATCAGGGTTATTGTGGGTTTGGTGCTCCATTAACAAAGGATCTTGATCAGTTTGCCTTTTATTGCGTCCAATGGAAGAAACGTCCATCTAAAAATCCAAGTAGAAGAGTGAGGAGCACAAAACCGCAACTAGACCTTCCCAATTCTCAGAAAAAATTTCTCCACTAGCTTCACCACTGCCAAATATCCCAATTCAACACAGCCCAATCAAAAGCAATGTCTTCAGAAAAATGCTGAAAATCCACCTGTTACCATGAGAAAATCAACTAGCTTTCTTAGCTTTGCGATTCGAAGAGAATACTCTGATTTTATAAATGAAGAAGAAACCCTTAGAGGGATTATGGCAGGAGTAAGGAAACATAGAATTTGGCCAAAATTCTGAGAACTAAAAAACGCACTTTTAAGTAAATTTTGAGTCTTTCAAATCCATCAAATTCGGATCTTGATGAAGAACCCAAGAAAAAACTGGGTTAGAAAAAGCATCAATCGCAAGTAAGAGTAGTGAAGGCTTTACCCGAATTGAAAAAGCTTCGCAGACAATCACGAGAAAGGCTAATTTGTCTTCTTCCTTGTACTTATTCTTCGGCTGATTTTTTCCAGTTTTCGCAGTCTAAAGTTTGCGTGGTTTTCTGAACCGGCCGAACCGAGAATTTCGATTTTTGATTTATTTTAAATATATTCAGAAAATCGATCAAATAAATAATTAATTTCGTTCGATTTATAATTTGGTTTGCTTTGAAAATAGAAAACTGATTGGTTTTCAGAAATCGAAAATCGTACTTTTTTATAAGTAAGAAAACATGGTATACGATTTTCAGAAACCGAAAATCACACCCTTTTATAACAATGTTTTCTGAGTTTTCGATTTTTTTCTTCTACATGCGACTTTTTTCTCCCTGCCACTATCTCCCTGCGGTTTACTTCTCCCTGTGGTTTTCTTTTTCTTTTCGATTTTCTTCTCTCTTCTTATTCTCTTTTGGTTGTTCTCTTCTATTTATTCTTTTATTTTGTTTTGATCTTTTTCTGGCTACCCTTCTTAATAGGTGGGTTTACAAACCCTAATTTGTAGAATACTTCTTTGGTTTTTTTTCATATTTTTTATCCCCGTGACAAATCTTTCATATAATTCCGATTTTCCCAAATGTACTCCTCGTTTTCGCAAAGCCTAACTTTTGGGTTCGAACGTTTCTCAGAAGAATTCAAAAATTTGGTATTTGTTTTTGTCATTGTTCACTTTGGAGAAAGGTAAAGTATCGTGAATCTCTAGTTCATTAACATATTTTTTTAACCTTTTATCTTCTGTTTGAAGATAGATGTAGTTAACGATTCATAGTGAAATATGTTTCTGCTCGACTTCTTTCTCTCTACACTACGATTAGATGTATATATTGTTTATGACATTGATATTCATACCGCTGTTAACCATAGATTGAAGGTAAAAATTAAAATCAATATGTTATTAAACCTTTCAAAATTAAGATATATTTGATGCTGTTATGAATAATGGAAATTCGGAACCAATTAAAAGGACTATCAAATGCAATATGAAATCGATTTAATTCAGATGCTTTATGGCTTTCTTTCGCATATGAATAGACTTGAGTGAAATTCAAGGGAATCAAGTATTGTTCGTAGGTACTTATTAAAAGTTTATAGTGGTCTAATCTGAATGTTTTATAATTAAAGAGAATTTTAGGCATATCGTTTGCAATGTGGATTTCAGAACTCAATTCATGTCGAAAGATATATTTTTGGTTGAATAAGAAGACAAACATAAGTTTTTTTGGACCGAATTGATCTGAAAAATTGAATTAACCGAATTAGATTGAAAAACCGAATTAGATAAAAAAAATCAAACCAAAATAATCTGAAAAATCAAAATACACATCATTAAACCGGTTACATTTAAATTTTATGTAATTAAATCAAAAATAATTTTTAATTCAGTTTAATTCGAATTATTTTTATATGATAACAATCGAACCGATTAAACCGACAAAATAATTGAATCAAATCAAAAAAAAATTTTCGATTAACTTTTTTCAATACTGAATTACTGAAATTCAAAAACTGATCCAATTCATCTAAAAAACTGAAAACCTAGGCCAAAACCCTGATTCAAAAAAAATGGAAAGTGAATAATGTTTATAAACCCCCATAAAACTCATTTTTGTAATATTTAAAATCCAAATCATACAAAGTAAATTGGTTTCTTAATTTTAAATTAGAGTATCGTACCAGCCAAATGGAAGGCTTTACGGGAAGAAAATAAAGTTGTATGATTTATTTTAGTGGACGAAACTAATAAATTAGGAGAAAGTAACTTCATAAAAAACACGCAGAGTTGATCTCATCTGCCTCTAGAATATTGATTCCCGCCCCAAAAAATTCTCAGTCCCTTTCAACTAAAACTTAAATTTAGTCGGCTCATTAGTTATGGTGCAGATCCAATCCCTTGACATTACTCTATAACGGTATGTTTGATTAGATGCAGGGTTTTTGTTTGAGGAATGAATTTCTTCATTCGCATGCCACATGTTTGATGAATTGCTCGTATAGATTAATGTCTTGTTTCACAAATTGAAACAAGAGATCCGCCATGTACGGGAGAAAAGGGTATCAGCTGGTTAAAGATTTTTCCAGCGGAGACAAGGGTCAGCTCAAACCTTTTAACGTAAGTTGCATCAAATCTCTCAATTTTTGTAGGCCATTTTAATTCTCAGTCATGTGTTTCTGCAAATATTGTGTAAACTAAGGATTGTATATTTTGGGCAATATATTAGACACTGTTAAGAGATGCTTGTTGTTTCTTTTGTTTCGTTTTCATCTTCCCATTGTTCTTTTATTTAGTTTAATCTCCTGTGCTTCTAACAGAGTAAGCTCTTTGACGAGACAATCGAAGAATGTGACCAGAATCACCATCTTATTCAGTCCTTGATAAGGTATTTCTCCTTGATTGTTTTTGTGTGGACAAAATCAACACTGCTGCAGCATTTCGCCAAACCATAAAAAACAAACGAGTTAATCATGTTTTTAATCTTTCCACTTACAGGAAAATGCAACAAGAGGGTTTGGATGTTCAGAACAACAGAAATGCAGATCACTATGGAGCACTTATTCATCACCTTTCTTTGATACGGAACAAGCGATGTCTTATGGCTTATGTGTGAGAACCACTATTCGGTAACAAGTACACAATCAGGACACATAGTTTGTAAATATAGATGGCTGAAATTGGTGTCACTATGCAGGTACAACCGAGCAGAAACTGTGCGTGATTTGGCATGGAGAGTAGGACTTGAACTTCTTGAACTTCCCTCTGAAATCCAGGAGAAGCTTACGACATTAGAGAAAGAGTACTTCAAGAACCATTCTGTAGCTCTAAAATCGTACATGGGAAAAGTAGGAATCGAGTTGAATGTCGTAAGTCCTCTTTCCACCATCCAGGCTTCCTGATGTCATTATCATTTAAGTAACTGAATTATTTTTCTTTCTTATTTGGTGGATTTGGATCCATTTCTAATCAAGGATATGGTGCCTCCAAAAGATCCGTACATAAAGGTAAGAGTTCTGGATGATATTGACCAAGGAATAGTGCTGAATGACAAAACAACAAATTTTGCTCGTCATTCTATGCATTTCCTCAAACGCACTGATGCGGAACCGTACATTGCTCGGGTCAGTCTATTAACATGCCAGATATAAAAGAATCCTTTGTATTTGTAGAAAGTGATTCTAAATATCGAATTGTGAATCCGGTAACAGGGCCAAATGGAGGAGCTGACAGGTTGAATTATCTTAGCAGAAGCTGTGATGGTCTAGGGTCAGACTGTGATCAAAGAGTGTAAGATTACATAGACAGGAACACGTATCAACGATTATCATTATTGACTTTTATCTGCTGCAAATAGAATATATGGATTCCTCCTGTTTGTTGTTCCCATATATATTTTGATATTTGTCTCTTTCCTTATTCCTGACTGCTACGAGGAGAAATGTACCCAACAGAAACATAATATCCGTGATTGAGCTTATGAGGAGAAATGTATCCGGACTTTGTTCTCTCTCAGCCTATCTTGAAGTGCGTTAATGGCAGGACTGAAGCTTATCAGAGATGAGTTTATATTATAAAAGATTGACTTCTCTTTTTATCTTAATGATAAAGTATTTTTTTCTAAAACTCAAAACTTATTAGAGGTGAATATTTTAATGTGGGTTTTACTCTCTTTTTTCTTGGTTTACTGAATTTGTTTTTTACAATTCAAGTTCGAAATTTCGTTTAACATTTACAAAATTTGAATAAATTTGTTTTTTCATCGTTGGATTGTAATATTTTTATTTCACAATCATGATATAATTTACCATATAAAACTATGTTCTATATATTGTGACTCTTTTCATTTTTGTATATGTCACAATTATTACAATTTTTTTTGTTATTGGATTATAACGCACCGATCCAATAACCCAACATATTCGTGCTATTTTTTAAAAACATAATTGTTGATGTTCTTATTATTTTCCAACGGCCAATCTCTATATAATGTTTTTCCAACCTTTTGCTGTTGTCATATGTTTATTACACCAAATGAACATACGTAAAGTTGTATGATTAAAATAAAGAGATGGAAAAAATAAGTTTTTAATATACATATATTTTCATGATGTGATAGGTATTGATTATTAAATATAGGCGACAAAAAAATCAATTATTTTTTCTTTCATTTTATTATGTTTGCTTCAAACTAGTATTTATTTTAGTTTTGAGATGAAGAAGGGTGGTAAAAGACTAAAAATGAAAAATTTATTTCTGCTTCGTTTTGCCATTATAAAAGGTTATCATATGAGTAATTTACTCTAAAATAACATTTTTTAAAGTTTTTATTTCAAATTTAGATTCTAAAATTAAATTTTTAAAAATAACATAAATAATTATATAAAAATACTTATTACTCTAAATAAATTATCCACAAACTTAAAATATTATATTTGCATTCACTTTTTCTAATTTATGATTTTTTATTAAAATAAAGTTTTAATATGTTTTAATTTTAAATTTGTATTATTATTAGAAATTTAAACTACTCATATTATTTTTAGAATCATATTTGTTGTAATCACACATTACTGTTTAATTTTAAATAAAATGGTTCAGTTCGATTGATGATTGATTTATTTTTGAACCAACTCATTTTTATTAGAGAATGGTTTGGGTTTCATTACGACAAACAATCGATAATAATCACACACAATTTAATTTTTATTTAATCATAACTGGTTCATTTACTTCATGTGCATAAGATTTTATATTAGTCTAAACGATATAAAAATCGTAAATTAGATATTTATATAAACTGTTTTGAACTAAAGCTAGAATGATTTCTCTCTATAATTATTGTAACTTACGGATACTATCCTAATATTTTACGAAAAGATAACATTCAATAAATATTATAGGTTATTGGTTTCAAAAATGTGATCACAAATATATAAATATAGTCAGGAATGAATTTTTGAACCGAAATATGCTGAAAATTTAAAATAAAATGTAAATGTGAAAAATAATAATAATAATTACAGAGTGTTTAATCTGTTTGACATACAAAGACAAAGGAGACAAGAAGAGATTAGTTTGCGAGTATCGGGTTCCTTTGTTCATCAATATCTATGGCAAGGACACGGTCTGGATCCGACCCGCTTGGTCCTTCAGCGTAAAGAGTCGGAAGATAGGCCTTATATGCCGGCAAATACCGGGACACAAAGTCATTCACCTAAACAGATTATTTCAAAACATTCAAAACAACAATCATCACTTACTTACTCCTTAAAACATTCAAAACGTATCAATACCTCCTCATCCGACATTCCGGGTTTGCCAGCCTGCCTCATGGCTATTTCAGCCTGTCCAAAACCAAAGCACAAAATCAAGTTCGTACAACCAAAAAACCCCTGGTTTGTTTATTGTTTTGTTAGTACATTTACAAACCTGAAGACGCCACTGGTATACATAACTTGGGTCCTTGATTTTGATGACCACCCAAGCATCGATGTACTTGTCCCATGCGCTGTAATACGCTTCAAGGTTCTTATTCACAATCTCCAGCTGTAGAAAGATAACAGTTTTTCGTTACTTATATTACTAAATAGGTTTTTTATAAGGGAACTGAGATAACCTGCGGATCCACTGCCTTAACAACTTCAGCTGCAAGAGGTTTAAAACCAAGCATCCATCCCTCAAAGAGAATCACCTGGAGAGAAATTGACCCATTTTTGTTTTGTTTGTCTTTTGTTTTCTAATGGAATGACATCCTTTTAGCCTTGAACCGAAACATTTTTAGAAGATAGGTATACCGTTAGAGGTCCTTCAACTTCAGGCCATGTTGCTGAGTCGGCCCTGTCACCTCTCCCACTATAGGCTGACTGCACCCAAACAAGAATATATCAAGAAGTTAAGAACTAATTCCTCTGTTTTCTTACCACGACAAAACAGAAAATATAAAACAACCTGTGACTCACCTTATCATACCGAGGAACCTTCATCTTCATGCCTGTAAATAACCAAAAACTCACATGGTAAATAAGATAATAGCAACCAAGAATACTAACTTTCCTTAGTTGATGAAACTAACCTTCCTTAGTCAGTCTAGTCAGGCTTTCTAGCGTTTCAACAGAGAATGGAAGATCATGGCTTCCTGCATTTCCGCGATACTGGAAACAAACATGAAACCATGAAGATATTCTCAAAACTAACGAAGAATTTTGAGAATTTGAAGATGAATTTACCTCTAGAAGTGCATTCCCTGGATTCTCATCCCTCAATTTAGCCTAAGAAACACAACAAAAGCTGAGAAATTGGAGAAGAGAACACCCAGACACAACCGAGGCTGCTAGTAAAATTTAAAACATATATTACCTGACCTTCTGCAGTCAAGTAAAAATCGTCTATGGATATGGTCGCCGACTTCCTGAGATATTGCTTTGGTAGTGTAAGAATCACACGTATTAAATGAAGTAAGTTGCAGTGGGGTAAGGTACCTTTTTGTAGTTTTAAAAAGATAATCAAGAGCAAACACAAGTGTAGTCTTTCCACATCCTTGAGGCGCACTAAATCCAATCTGCATTTTCTCAAAAACATTATCAGAGTCTTGATCCACACATCATCATTTATATGCGATATTCATCAAAAAAAAGAAGTACCACTACTGGAGGTACATCAACTCCATCTTTAAACTTGGAATAATGCAGAGCAATTTGATCTTCGCACCAAATGAAGACTGGTATATAGTAGTGGTACAGCCTAGCTTTCTGAGGAATTGTGAGCTTAAGCTCATTAAGTTGAAACAGTCTGCAGAGCTGTGAGCCATACAGTAACCATTTGTCAATGGACTGGCCAACTCTTTCAGGAGTAATACCAATCTTGTCTACGAGAGGACCCGAGCATATGAATTCAAAAAGATCTGACACTGAAGAGACATCCACTGTTTTTGTTGGTAACGCCGTGCATTTCTTCAACATCCCATTGCCTTTGGCTGAACCTTGAACCACTGAATTGCCTTGAATCCAAGAGCATCCACACCCTACAAGCAATTCAAAAAGAAGATCTTAAAAATCTCACTGTCCCATTCAGATAAATGATTCATTACACAATCAAAATAATCCAGCTTTAAAACACAAACACGAGCTTCCGCTTGATACAAATTTTGTTTAGCTGGAGAATCCATCCAGAACACTCGACATAACTAACCACGGATTTGACATTGTACTCATTATCTTCATGTGACTACAGATACATCCTCAAGCAATTTTCAATAAATGTAAACCCATTTCTACAGCGACTTGTCTTTCTGGAAGCCAAAAGATTCCATAAGTAGAGAAAGTGAAATTAAACTGAAAATTAGAGCGTTTACCAGAGATTGAGAAATGGGTTTTAGTGGGAGAAAGCTTGGAGGAGGAAGAATCGGTAACGACATGGTCGCTAAATTTGGAAGAAGAAGAAGGAGAAAAAATACGTCTTTTGAAATTAAAATTGTTGCAAAAAGGATTAGAGTGACAAGGAAACGGATAATCTTTGAGATAAAGCCTATTATTATAGTGCTGAAGGGTCGCTTGCCATGGCGATATCAGGCTTGAAGTTGCGACGGCCATTCTTTATCTCTCTCTCAAGCAGAGCGACACAAGAGCAATGTAGAAGAAGAAATTGATATTATTTTAAGATTTTCATGTAAAACAAAACAATCTTGACACATAATAATATGTGAGTCATATTCCTCCGTCGGATAATGCACTGTCTCTCTGTCACATTGTTTAAACCAATTAAACAAAGAAAATAAACTATTTCGTAACTGAACTTGCCGGAATAAAAAAAAGACAGGAGAAATTATGTACAAACCAAACCAATCTAAACTAAACCGTAATAAACCGACCGTGGAAAGATTACTTTTTATTTGACAGATGCATGAGACAATCAGAAAAGTTACAGATCGGTTAGGAGATGAACCGCTCGGTTTAGTCTCTCTTCTCAGAATAGGTTGTCAGGTAGCTTTGGAGAAGTCAAAGCCGCCACGGATTTGAACTGTAAAAATGTTAAGATAAAAAAAGCCGTTGACGTCAATGCGTTTGGTTAAATCAAACCGAACCAAATCAAACCAGATATCTTCATTCGGTTGAGATTGAACTTATTTAACCTTGTCCTGCCGATACTTCATGCGTATAGAGTTTAAGGGGCATCCTTTGGTATTAAGCTGCAGATCTTGCAAAGCGTGAACAGATGCTTTGAGATCAGAGGCTTTGTACGTTGTGTAATGCTCAAGAGTTTGATTCTGGACAAACAAATAATAAAAGTCGAGAGTGAGATTCGTGGATCTGTGTCTTGACGAAGAAGGATAGCGACAGTGGTATTACTACAGACCCAAGGGTGGCTTGATTGGTTCAATGTCCACTTGGCAAGAAATACAGCCGAAGCAGCGATGATCGAAGGAATGAACTTCAAGAACTGATAGTCTAGTAACGTCAATTCCGACAGATAATTTGCCAGAAACTCGACTTCGAGACTAGGGTTCTGCTGATCATCACTCAATATACCAAAAAGTTTCAATCTTTCTGCACAATGTTTTACAAAGATACACATCTAGAAAAGAAAGAGACAAGAACGCATTACCAGGTGAGAAGCTTGAGCTGCTCGGAGAAATCTCCTGCAAAAAAATGTAAAATTTGAACGAATTTCACTAAAGACTTACAAAAATTTGCATCATTTTCACCAACTAGTGAGATTACCTGAGGAATGTTTTTGAAGTGGGAGCGTAAATTTGAAAGCTAAAATGCTTGAGTACTTGGCTCTCCATTTCCAGGACCTGATCTCTTGTGTAAGTGTTATCCGTGATGAAGCACAACTCCTCGATGCGCGGCGCACAGATTTCCTCATACTTCCTGTAAGATTACCTCTTTCTAGAACAATTTTTTTTTATTTTCTTAGTCTGTGAGAGATTATTAGGTGATGAGGAGCTTACGAAGCAATGAGCATACAAGTGATGCCTAGCAATTGAAGTCTCGGTCTTTCCGTGTAGTTTCCATGAAGAAACCAGTCTATGAGATACACTGTGAGGTAGAGAGTGTCAGGTACAAGTGTGTATTCCTCTGAGACCTAACAATTTTGACATATGAGAAGCAGATAAACAAACTTCAAAATTAGCAACCAAAAATTGGAACTAATATTAACCTCTACAAGCCAATCGACCAGAATTCCCCGCATTGTCTCAGTCACATCTCTTTGTGTTCTCTCCATAAAATCAGGAAATGGTCTGCGCGTAAGCTGCAAAGTAGACATCGTAGGGAGTCATATGCCTCAAATGTATCATCGTAAGACATCAAAATCCTGGGGATTATTACCTCAGCAACACGCAGGTTGTAGTAGATGTCAGGAGCATAAAGGCTACAAAGTAGAGGATCCTTGTCATCGGAATCAATGTCAATGAATTTCGGGCTACTTGCCCCAGAGGAACGTCCTCCAACACACCTTCGGTCAACTGTAAACCATTTCCAAGAGAGGGAAAAAAAAGCATCAGAAAATGTTATAAATCACTCACACAACAGTAAGTGACCACTTGTAAGCTTCACCTGAAGAAGTTGATTTCCCAGGGGGTCTTGGAGGTAGCCTGGGACTAGGCTTCTCGATAAAGCTATAAGATGTTTCCTGGTTTGTGTTTGTACACGTCCTACCTTTGCTTACTCCTGCTGAATTTGATACATCTTCTACCTTTGCATATGTAACTTCTGAAGTGGCCAAAGAAGATGCCACCTTGGAAGAAGTTGCCCATCCCCTCTTTACCTGCTTGATGTTCTCCACCTGTATGAAACCAATAATTATCAAGGATAAAAACATACTTCTTTTCATAGACACTAGCAAGCATAATGTAACAACCTGAATTTGAGCTGCATTGAAGCAACTTCTGTAAAAATTATCGCAGGTAACATTTGTGATATTCTTAAGAACAATTCGCTTCTTAGGTGCATTGGATCTCTTCTCGTCCAAGGCTGTTCGTTTGCTGTTTGCTCTCAGACCCCGTCCCTGGCTCTGTGTTGTAACAGCCACTTCCGAAGATGTTATCAATCTAGAGGAAGCACGAAGAGCAGATGCAAGAGCCCGAGTTAGAGGGCGACCACGGAGCTGTATAGAGTTTCCATAAACATCATTCTCTTTTCCCATGATTGAAAACCCGATCCAACCTTTTTTGACGATTGGGTCTTAGCTTTACATCATCATTTAGTGATCTGTAAAATTGAAGTCAAAGATCAATGTATGCTATGAAAGGTTGCAACAGAGAGATCTATCTACAGCGAAAACAGAAAACTAGTATGTAATCATATTAAGATGTTCGGGGAAATTGTTTAGCCCAAAAAGGAAGTTCATGACTCATGAGACACAATGATCATTCATAATTCAACCCTGAACCGCACCACATAATTCTTACAGAGACTTTTTCTTTGCAATCTTTTCCAGGAAACCAAAGACAATGTATTCAAGTTCCAAAGTTTCAATTTTTATTCAAACTTAAGTCAGATTCAAAGGTGAATCAGAAGTTACTGAAAAATAAACAAACTGTAGTGCAGAAAAACCCTCAAGGCCCCAACCCTTGAAAGAAAAACTAAACGGAAAACGAAAAGTTGCTTCATTTTTAGAGCAACAAAATTGAGCGACTAAGCGCATAACTTGGAAATTCGAGAAATCTTTAAATTTTCTTTCATTCTTTCATGGGTTTTATATATGTATTATCCATTAGAAATCGGTAAGAGGAACTACATCAGACTTGCTCTCAGAAGTATCCAACACATTTTCTCAGGAAAAGGAACAGCCCCATGATAAAATCAAAGAAAACCCTTCGATCCGTTTATAAGAAAAGGATTCAATTCGCATAACCAAAAGCTTCAATACCCTCCGAGAAACCCCATCGGAACAACAAAAATAAAATATCAAAACGGAGAAGATGAAGACAGACTGCGAATGGGAACTTACTACGCTCCAGAAAATTCTTCTTCTTCAAACAAAAAAAAAGTAAACCCTTTTCTTTGTTTGTGGGTAAAGACGCTCTTCAAACACAAAAAAAGGAGATTTAGGCAGATCGAGAGTAAATAAATACTCAATTCGTTTTTATGCAAAGGGACTGAATGAGCGGGATGGAGAAGGGTTTAAAGATAACAATTAAATATTCATTTTAAAATAGAAGTTTTTTTATTAGAAAGAAATGTTTTTTTAAGTGTTTGTAGTTGTAAGTAAACTCATTGACTGTTTGGTGGCCATGAAATAAGGGAAAAAAGAAAGACCTAACACATTGTTTATTGGGGAAATTTCAACAAATAATTTGTGGTTAATTTTTTCAATTGGTATATGATTGAACATAGATTTTCTTTTCGATTTTGGTAAATAATCATCTACCTTTTTTCACCTCTAATATTTTGGGTTCTGTGTCATTTTCTTTTATGACGATTTATGCTGCAGATGCTGTTTTTTGTTCGAATGTTTCTTATTTACTTTTGTTAATCAAATTTAATTTAGAAAAAAAAATATCCTAAGTATTGCTCATATATTGGCCTCTTGAATATGACTGACTATAAAATGGATTTGCTAAGGGAAGTGAGTATAATATGACTATAAAAGAGATTTGCATATTCGAAGCACTTTTTTTTAATATTCGTTGGTTTTATTATATCTCTTACGAACCGTTTTATCAAATTATTGTCTTTTTTTGTCACAATTATTGTCTAAAAATGTCTTTAAAAATATTTGTATTTCAAATAGTTAGATTTAGGGGTGGACAAACATTTTTATCTTGTCCGGTTCCCACGTTTCGAATTTTTATGTTATATATTCACGTATGATATAAGTTTTCAAGATTAAATATATACTAAAATATAAGATGAGATTTGAACGAGAATGTCCAAAATCTGATTCAAGATAAAATATATACTAAATAATTAAATAGTATGTATCTTATAAAGATAAAAAAGATTGAGAATATAAAACATTATACACAAACCATACTCTTAACTAATTCTCTTATTCCTACTAACAAAACATATCCCTAATATATTAATTAAAAAACATTTTAACAAATAAACACCATCTTCATGATTTACAAATATAATGTATCATACTATAAAAATCTGTTAAAATAAATATAACATAAAATATAATTTATTAGAGTCTTTACAAAAATTATAATTAAATAAATATTTAACAATATACAATATAATATATGTAAATTTCTAATATTTTTACATAAAACGCAAACACAATAAAAACAAAATATTATGGATTCTAAAAATTAGTCAAACAAAATATAAAACAAAATTTTAGTTTAATTGAATATTTATCACATTTATCGTTTTTACCTATTAAAAAATCTTATTTGTCCAATATAAAAAGTTTAAATCTTTATATAATCTGATTTTAAATTTATAATCAATATTTAAAATTTCAAAAAAATTATTTTAAATAAGAGATAAATTATATATATATCTAATTTATATTTAATAAATAAATAATTAACGAAGATATAAAAATAACCGGAAATAAACAACTAAACTAAAACTTATTACCAAAAAGACCCATCCCAAGTTTGAAGTGGAATAAGAGTTCGAAAAACTATCAGATAATTTGAAATGTAAATTGCATTTGAAATAAAGGTAAGAATTAATTGAAATGTTGACTTAAGAAAAAAGGTTTTGTGATTATTTTGTCAATAAGTGGAAACGGCAATAAAGTAAAAAGTATATATAACTTTAATGCGAAATTATATAACCGAAAAGAGAATAGAAACAAAAAATAACGGAAAGTGTTGTTTGGATATTTATATAACATGCAAAACACGCCAGTATTTCCACGTGGGAGTTACATATTACAAGCCAGAATTTAAAGCTTGGATTATACTATTTTTATTTACTTTTACATTTACATAATCTTAATTAATTACAGACATTAATTAAAATCATGTCATGGCTTATTCGTTTTCAACTTATAGATCAGTTTTTAATCACCTCGTTTGCAAAGCCTCCGAAGAGAACTTAAATCACTACACTATCGTGTTAGATCTCAAATTCTCGGATAAAACTGATGAAGATCAACTTTTGGTATTTGGTAGGATCAAACAGATAATAATAAAGAACAATAAAGAATGAGAAATTGTGAATATCGTATTATTGAGATCGGTTACAAACAATTTATGTTTTATCACAAGTCCGAGTTATTAAATTTGTCTCTCCCTAATTATGGTACGAGTATCTTTTTTTATATTCGCGTATAATTTTCAAATCAGTAATCATTAGTTGACATAAATGTTTATAAATATTATTTAACATTGACACTGAGAAGCTCACCGCCGTTCTCGATGGTTGGTAAGATCGGACGGGTATTTGAACTGTCCGACAGCTCTTCGATCAAAGCGCACTCACTCATTTGATATTGGGCTTTCAACGTAATGGCTCGAGTTTGCACTAGGCCGAGTTCGGACTTGTTAGAGGGCGTAGCCCACCTTCAACATACCCCAAAGTTGAGCCATCACATAAAATAATATAAACTTCAAATCCCCAAATTTGCAAAAGGACCCATAAATCTTGGGGTGAGAGTTGCAAAGAGCTTATCTGCGAGAGCTTATCTGCGAGAGCTTCTGGGCAAGGCCATGCTTGAAACCAAACAGGATAAGTTAGTGTTTACGGTCTTCGGTAGTGATACAAAAAATTGATTTTCATTTTAAAAATATTCTTATCATAATGTTAAATAAAAATAATTTTTTTTTATCAAATTTATTGGTTCAAATTTTGTTAATATTATATTAATGGCTCTTTTTTTTCACTTGCTACTTAGTTAAACTAATGGGCAATTCTGTGCCCAACTCTGCTTCTGGATGAATATAGTTTCTAAGAGGGTACATCAGGAAACCGTAAACCCAAAGTGTAGATGATAAAAGGAACAATAACGGTGTAAAATAGAGATTTTTTGGAGAAAACATGAATTTTGTATATCAATTTATTTAAATACGATCCAAGTATTTTTTGAACTATATGCATAAAATCATCAGTCAATATAAATAAATTTAATTCTTTAGAATGATTTGATCATGATCGGTAAAAATTAATTCGGTTAGAATATCATAAAATAATGGATGTAGCTAGTTTTAGAAGACACAATTTAGGTACAGCAAGACTTTACCACCTGCAAAGCTGTTTGGAACTGGATTTGAAGTATTATACATATCTTTTTATTGATAAAAATGTATGCTATATTGCTCCTTATTAAAAGTTTTCAACTAAACAGATTGTGGTTAAAATATCACTTAACAATGTTAAATTGCTGTGTTGAAACACACGAATAAGTTGAGATATTTGTTACAACATCAGACCACAAAGTAAAGTCAACAACACCACCGACTGGTCAGGAACACAATGCAAAAATCTTCAATTCTGTCTCTTCCTACCCTTCTGACAACTAACTAATCTGTGTGTATCGTATATATATGTGTGTGTATCGTCTTCTCTCCTACCCATCCATGGAGTAATTGGTCAATCTCGCTCCCTGAACTTTATTTCGGTTGTGTTATAACTTTTGTATCTGTCTTCTGTTTCCTATCTCTTGTTGGAGAGCTTAACGTAGTTGATGAACTAACGTGCAGCCCTTGGAAAGTTTAACATATGGTATACTTTTTTGCCGAAGAGCTAGGAAACAGGGAGAGGTCGATGCAAAGACGAAAGTGTACATAAATATCGAGCAGCTTTATATGTGGCAGCAGCTTTACATATATCAATCGAGCTTTCTTAAAGCGTGAAAGAGCACAACAGCTTTGTTGTTTTGGGACCCATGCATGCACGTGATCATCTTTCTTCTTTAATTTCTGTTGCTGCTTAATTAGTTTCTTCTCTTTATCCACTCTGTCTATATATATATACACTTGCATTGAATTGTGTGTGTTTGACTCTGATCTGGTCAACAAACTTAAAACAACTACGTACCTCATCAAACATTCTTCCACCAACTGTATAACAATGACTAACTGATCTATCTATGTTTGAAACGTCATTACCTATATATTAACAAATTAACTATTGAGTTGTAAGAAAAATGTTATTTGAAACTAGAGATTTTAGTAGTTATTACACACATTTTTCCAGGTACGGTATGACTTGTTAGTTTGGTGACATTTACTTTTGCATATTATTGTCAAAAACGCTAGAAGCGATAATCGATTCCTCACTATTATTTGTCCACTATATTATATAGACTGATTACAAAAGAAAAGAAGAATATAGGGACTAGTAATGTAAAATAAAAGTGGTCCCCGACAAAAGCTCACGAAATCCAAGTTTGAAAGTTTTTTTTGTTAACGGTTACAAAATAAAACAGCCTCGTTCCTCCCGCTATCCGTTGTCTTCCGAAGCACTGTTACTGTACTAGTCTATAGGGGTATAACCGTCACTTCACTTGTTTTTTTTATCAACATTGTAAAAAAAGGAGAAATTTTTTAATTCTACATTTATTTTATTTTTATTTTGAAAAATTATATTTTTCTGAATATATTAACTAAATTATCTTTACAAATTACATTAAAAATTCTCATATTCAAATTTTTATTTGTTGAAAAGATATCATTCTAATTTAAGTCAAGTCAAACGATCATATATAAAAAATGTAATTTTTAAAATTAAAAACAAAAAATGTATTTCTTAAATTAGAAAACCTAAATATGGTATTTTCAAATAATTCCCACCCAGCATTAAGTTATGTTATATATATTCTTGCAATTCAAAACAATTTTTATAATTACTTTTTAATTAAAAAAATCCATAAATCTAAGCATTAGTAATTCCATAATATATGTTTCTCTTTAGAAAAAAAAAAACGTTTGTAGAAAGAAAAAAGGAGCAGAAGAAAACGGAGGTTTTTGTTTTCGGGATCATCCAAAAGTTGCTCCTTTTTCTCTTCTCCTTCCCCCTCTTTCGCCATTCCTGCGATTCTCATACTTTTCTAAGCTCCATTTTCATTCAGAATCGTAGCATTGGCGTCTCCTCGTGTTTTTTAATTCTTCTTTCTCACTACGAAGGAGAGCTTCTGTTTGTTTCCTCCTCATTCTTCCCCGCCGATCCGTCGTCGGCAGATGGTTAACTCGCCACCTTCGTCACGAAATCCTCGGAAGCTGTGGTGTTTTATTGGTCGTTTTGGTTTCTACTCGCCATAGTTTCAACAACCCACATAGATTAAGGTCAGAAAGGATCTGATTCCTTCGGTTTGATTCGGAATAACCGAGACCGAAGTCGAATTACGAGACACGCATTGGATTTGAATTTGAGCCGTAAGATTTGGGAAAAATGGAAAATGGGTGGTTTATCGTAGAGAAAACGAGAAGATGCTTAAGGACGGTGTTCTTTATGGTTGCGATGTTGGTGTCGCTGTTAATCTCGTCGTTGCCTGTGCTTGTAGCCATCGGCGACGTGTTGGTGCCGAGTTTTTTGCTTTCAAGCTTTACTTGCTTGACTTGCTACGGCTTTAAGGAGCATCTTAGTCGATACGGTTTCAAGAGCTCTTTGACTGATATTCCTCTCGTCTCCCTCGTCAGATCTTTCATTGTCATCTGTACGGTTCCTTCTTTCTGAAATTTGAAAGAATTGTTCTGTCTATGTACATATATTACTTATTAATCTGAAAGAATTGTTCTGTTTATGAACAGGTGTCTATTCACTATCCGATGGTCCTGCACTCTCGCACGGTCCTTACCTCGGAGTTGTGTCTCTGTGCTCTGTTGTTTCAATCATCCTTCTTTCAGTAAAAGCTTGCGTCTTCACTGCACATTCTCAACTTAACGCCGAAGCCTCGTCCTCTCCGTCAAGGCAACGCCTCCACCTCAACAAGTCTTGGGGGATGCCAGTGTTGTTCCTTTCGTCTGTGGTTTTTGCCCTTGGTCATACGGTTGTTGCTTATAGAACTAGTAGCAGAGCAAGGAGGAAACTTTTTTATCACAGAGTGGACCCTGAAGCAGTGAGTTTACTGCTATGCTTTTCTTTCTTTCCGTTGAAAGCTTTATTTTTGGTTTAACTTATTGGCTTTGTTGCAGGTTCTTTCTTGCAAAAGCGTCTTCTCCGGTTACCAGAAAGTCCCACGATCTCCCATTCCTTTGGTAGGAAAGGCCTCCAAGATTGATGTCGAGGCAAGACGAAAGCTGCCTTTGTCAACATCCCACGACGAAGGAGAGCTCCCAGTGAGATTGCTCGCTGATCTTGACAGCTTATTTGTTACAGTCAGAGGGCTCACTGTGCATTACAAGATTTGCACACCTGCTTCCTCAACTGTGTCTCTTGAAGCCAACTCTATGCTCAATATGCCAGAATCAATGGCAGGAAGGTTGAAGCTTGACAGGAAAATATTAAGCATGGTCACGAGAAACAAACTTAATCATTACCACCATAGGAGCTACAGCAATCTGTTCAATTCTTCTTCCTTGCACGATCCTCTCCTAGATGTTTCTCCTACTTCTCCTCCTCTTTCCAAAGATACTCTGGAAGAAGCATGTCGAGAGGATGACATGAATGTTTCCAATTTCGGTGCCACGGAGCAGCAAGATGTGGATGGGAGTGGTCAATTTGGTGTAGTGCTGGTTCATGGATTTGGCGGAGGAGTGTTTTCTTGGAGACATGTGATGTGCTCTCTCGCCCATCAGCTTGGCTGTGTTGTCACTGCATTTGATAGGCCTGGTTGGGGATTAACCGCAAGGCCTCATAAAAAGGATTTGGAAGAAAGAGAGTTGCCAAATCCATACACTTTGGAAAAGCAGGTAAATTTACGTTCAATCGGTACTATTAACTCATGGGAGCTTTTCTTCTTTGCTTTTAGAAAGAAATGTTCAAACTCAATGATTTGTTGATGTTTTCCAGGTAGATATGCTTCTTGCTTTTTGCCATGCAATGGGATTTGCTTCGGTAGTCTTGGTTGGCCACGATGACGGAGGCTTGCTTGCTCTCAAGGCTGCACAAAGATTGATCGCATCAAAGGATCCCATCAAAGTGAAAGGAGTGGTTTTGCTTAATGTAAGCTTGACGAGAGAAGTAGTTCCAGCTTTTGCAAGAATACTTCTGCACACATCACTAGGAAAGAAACACCTTGTTCGCCCACTTTTACGCACCGAGATAGCTCAGGTGGTGAATCGCCAAGCTTGGTATGATCCTGCCAAGATGACAACAGATGTCTTAAGGCTGTACAAGGCACCACTTCATGTGGAAGGCTGGGACGAGGCACTTCACGAGATAGGTAGACTCTCATACGAAATGGTGCTTCCAACTTCAAATGCATTGTCACTTCTAAAAGCAGTGGAAAACTTACCAGTATTAGTTGTTGCTGGAGCGGAAGACGCACTTGTTCCCCTCAAATCCTCTCAAGTCATGGCTTCAAAACTCGTAAACTCTGTAAGCCCAACATATATAGATAATGTAAACGCAGAAATCTCTTGTCTTAGCAACTAACATTACACATGTAAATGAACAGAGGCTAGTAGCAATCTCAGGATGCGGGCATCTGCCACATGAGGAATGTCCCAAGGCGCTTCTTGCAGCCATGTCTCCATTCATCAGCAGACTTGTACTTAGCGAGTGAGGGGGATCAATTCTTGTTGTTTTGTCTGCTCCGAAAGGAAAGAAAGGTGGGGTGATTTGAGGTGTTGGCAGTTGTGTATCATAGCCAGATAACCAGAGTTACTGTAATTTTTCTGTTTTTGTCATCTGGGCTTTTTATGGTTCACATTCTTCTATTTATTTGCCACTTTTAAAGATGAATCTTTGTAAAATTTTCCGGTTTGGAATACGTGCACCTCAAGTGTAATTCCGTCTCTTTATTGTCCTTCAGACTAAATCAGAAACCAAACCGGCTAACAATCAAAGAAGCTTGAAAGGTCTCTGAAATGGAAACCAAAAGAATCCAGAGAAACACTAAAACATACAGTAACTAAACAGATTCTCAAACTAAACTGTCGGAAGACAAATCCAGAATTTCAGACAAAAGAAACGCGTAGGAAAGAGTCCACTCAATCCAGAATATCAGACAGAAGAAACGCGTAGGAAAGAGTCCACTCAATCCAGAATATCAGAGATAGCTGTCTTCTTAAATGGATCACCTTGAACCAACAGTGCAGCCATTGATTTGTTTGGAAAGATATTATCGGCCTTCATTCTGTCCCGCATTCCATATGCAGGAGCTTTGGCCTTTATGTAAGCCTGTATAAGGGCTTGAAACTGTCTAAGCCGAGATGTATACCCAGCTTCCCTCATTCTTTGGAATATCTTCTCTGTGTTATGAATGTCTCCCCGTTTTGAGTACTCGTCCATGATGTACATAAAGGAGCTCATCA
Organism: Pugionium dolabratum; assembly: GCA_018901945.1. NCBI lineage: Eukaryota > Viridiplantae > Streptophyta > Magnoliopsida > Brassicales > Brassicaceae > Pugionium > Pugionium dolabratum. The sequence goes on from JAEVFF010000188.1 coordinate 285,572, forward strand.
TCAGTTTTGTATGGCTCTGTTTAGATGCCTTGTTCAACAAAGAATCAGCCTTTTCAACTTCCCCAGCTTCCACATAGAGCCTGATGAGTGCATCCCATGTTACTGCCTCAATCCTGCAACCACTCTCAGCCATTCGTTTAACCAGATCCTTACCCTTTGTGAGCATCTTGTGATCTACGTAAACCCTCAAGAGAACGGAGTAAGTGTTAGAAGAAGCTCTTCTGTCCATCTTCACAATCTTCTCAAAAATCTCCTCTGCTTCTTTTACTTTGTTGAGCTTTCCAAAAGCGTGGATTGCAGCAAGGGATTCCTCTAAGCGGGGCTTTGATTCACAAAATTTCCATATTCTCTTCACTTCATCTTCTCTCCCAAGAGATGCATAGACGGAGAGCAAAGATTTGAATGCCTGGCGATTTGCCTCTAAGCTTTCACCTTCCATCTTTTTCAAAACTTTCTCAGCTTTCTCTTTTAGCCCAGCTCCTGAATAATGTCTGGCAGTGATAGCTTGTGTATGGAAGTCTGGTTCAACACCATCATCTTTCATTGTCTCCACAATTTGCTCCATCCCATTTATGTCATTTGATGATCCTTTGACGTCAATCAGGATTTTGTATGTGAGAGGACTCGGCTTGACATTTTCTTTCTCCATGAGCAATAGCACATCAGCGATTTTCTTCCTATCGACCCTCTTATAAAGCAGAAGCATCTGATCACAAGTAAATCCAGACAGAGGGAATCCCAAGTCCTTCATTCTGTTGAAAACAACTTCAGCTTTCTTCACATTGCAAGCAGCCACACAATTCGCCAGGAGGGTACGGTAGATCACTTCTCCTCTAAAAGATTTCGGGATTTTCTCTATATAAGCTTCTCCCTTTTCTAAGCCACGTACTTTAACGATCAGATCTAACCGAGAAGCATAATCTCTCTCATTCATTTCAATTTTCTTATTTGCTTCCAACCATTCTGACATCTATACAAAAAAGAAACAGAACCAAACATAAGCGCCTGAAGAAATATAAGTTAGAAAATAATTAAGTTGATTGGCGTTGGTATTCAAATAGAAAGTTAAATCACAAGTAGGCTATCTTAGAGAATTACCTGTAATGCTCTTCCATACATCCGACGTCTACGCAGTTGGAACGTCGCCTTAGCAACTTCAGTTCGGATGATCTCATTTCCTTCTTCCACCCATTTATCAAGTGTGCTACCTACAGAAAGACCTGCTGCAGACACAATGGTATTAAATAGTTCGGATGGTCTCTTTTCTACCGTTTTTTTACTATCATCAGTTTCAATGAGGTCTAGTTCCAGTTCTTCTTCTACTTCTTCAATATCATCTTCAACAGCGGAGAGTTTTCCCTCGGGCGCTACCCCATCATCCTCACTATCATCACTACTAGTCTCTTGGCCTGATTTTGAACTTTCAAGTTCTGAGAAACCATCGTCAAGGTCATGGTCATCTTCATCACTTTTAGTACCAGCATTTGACGAAAGAGCGCGTTTAGTCACAGAGGAGATCTCGTAGAATCTTGGAACAGCTTCACGTTTATCATAAACGATGGAAGAAGATTCAATAGTGAAGAAGTTCCTTTCTCTCGAATCTATCTCTTTTGAGTGCACAGCAGTACAAGCTCCAAAACGGAGTCTCTGGGTTCTGTAAAGTTTACAAAAAATATTTATATAGAAGTTGCTTAACTACCAATATTGCCAAAAGAGGTCATTCAACCCAGAAAAGAACCATTTAATAGGAAATTGAAACCCTAATTAAATTTCAGTCATTTCCCTGTATAGAAGTCAATTGGCGATATTCAGATATTTTTGAACAAAAATAACCATAAAGTGGATTCTAACCTCCGCAAAATCTTGGACAGAGCGAGCATGCTTCCTTCGTCGAATAGATCACTGGAAATTAACACACACAAAAAAAATCATAGTAAGAATACAGCCTTGCAACTTGAAGCAATATATCGTAATAGAAAAGGTAACACCTTTCACTGCGACGATGAGACCCAGAAAGTCGGAATTGAGAAGGATTACGTCGCGGAAATAGAGAGAGTGCGAGTAGATGAAGAAATGAGTGTTGAGTGGGTTTATGAGAAATGTTTAGGGTTTTACCTTTTTGTTTTTGGTTTTGTTTTGACCATTTTGTCCTCTGCGTTACCAAATGGGCTTTGAAAGCTAACAATGTGAAAGAGCTTAAGAAAAGCCTATGACATGTGGTTCAATGGGCCTGGAGGGAAGAGTTGGCTCCAGAAATAGTCATCATACATGTAGTGATAATTGATTATGGTCTCGCTAGATTTCTCTACATCAGTAATATATTATTTGAAATTTTTTTAGCAAATTAAACTAATTTTAACGTGTTAATAACAAAAATATCATGCTGACATGTCAATACTACAATAAGTTTCAGATTAAATATATAAAAGGGTTTAAATTATTAGAATAAATACAATACATATCACTAATATTATGTTGGTTAGAAAATAAATATATTTTATTTAACTAACCAAAAAATACTATTACATTTGTAAAAATAATAACTTTTATTTCTTTAAATTTTTTATACGTTAATTTATAAATAATTTCAAATAAATATAAATAGATTTAAGTTACTACCATAATCCCTAATATATTATTTGAAAAATATTTTTAAATAATAACTTTACTCTCACGTGTTATTAAGAAAAATAATATGCTGATGTCATCACTACAATAAATTTAAAATAAATATATAAATTAGCTTAATTTATTATAATAATTACAATACATGTCATTGTTATTAATTTGGTTAGAGAATTAATATATTTTAGTATACTAACAAAAAAATACTATTAAATTCGTAAAAATAATTAATTTTCTTTTCTTAATTTATATATACAAAAATTAATATTAAAAATAGTTTTAAATAAAAATTTAAAATTATATAAATATTTAATTTATATTTACTAATAAAATATAATTTGCGAATATTTTTCCCCATGCATGGTGTGGGTATAAATCTAGTATATACTTAATTATCATATTTAAGTTCATAACTTTAAATGAATATTCAGTTAAAAAAGATTTAGCTCTAAAACCAAATATACTATTAAATTTTATTGTTTTTGTTAAACCAAAAATAATATTAAAAATATATATAATAATAATTTAGTAATCAATTATGTTTTTTTGTTGGAAAATACAAAACACACATCATACGGTAGGAAATGCAGATCCGTTTGTTATGGTTCAAATCAGTAAAAGAAAATCAACGACTAAACCATAATTTACTATAAGGTTCCCCTACTCTTAAAATGAGTATTTACTCATCGAAGAAAAATGACATAGATTAACTTGAATAATTGTCATCTTTGAATCCGAATTTAGTAGTAGTATGTAATACCACATAAACATATATAAAATTTAAATTTCTTACATGAATTTTATTTCACGTGGTTATTTCAACAAATTCATAATAACGTTAATAAATCATTGAAAATATTGAGTCAGATATCGTGACAACTAACAAACTAATTTACAACACAAAACGACTTCGTTGTTACAAAAATAAGACAAAACCACGTGGTTTTGTGTTTAAAAAAAGTATATTTTCTAAAAACAAAGGTTTAAGTTCATTAAATTGGAAAAAAGTTATTAAGAGGCAACCAAGAGGCCCATTACGAGGCCCATTACGAGGCCCATTATTAGGCTCATTACTAGGCCCATTACTAGCCCCAAAATAAAGAGGACAATGAGTTGATTGTGTGATGCCAGCCTCTAAAGACTTACACGGTCGAGATTTGAGAAGTGAACGAGAACATCGTACATCACGCGTAGCATATAACCCCCAATCAAACTCTATAATTGCTAAATTCATAGTTTCAAGTTCCAACACCTTCATGTCGAAATCTAGAACAATAAAGCGAAATCGAAGAAGTTAATAGAATCTAGGAAACTCATCGAACGATCTCAAATGTCTCTGACATGCGTACGTATGTCCGAGGATGTCTGGTGGACTTGCCTCACTCATGCATTGTCCACCGAGACCGAAGAAATCATGGGTCTCCTTCTCGGCGACATCGAGGTTCCAACTCTTCCATTTTCGAGTTTCGAATTTGTATGCCCTTTTCTCGTTGTTTTGTTCGATATTGCTTCAGATTCTTCGTTATAAATGAGTTTGTTAGAGTTGGGAAATTTCTGTGTCAGGTTATATTTTTAGGTTTCAACAACTCCCACATAATCAATCAATAACTGAATCCTGGATTGGGTTACAAGTTTTTTTTTTTGTTTCTCATTCTTTATTGTGGTATTAGTACTCAAAAAACGGAAGTGCCACAGCTCTGATCTGGGGGGCATCGCCTCAGTCACGCTCTGATCGGCAGAAAGATCGAGTAGAAACCAACCCTGAACAGCTGGCTGCTGCTTCGGCTCAGGCTGATATATCCTTGATTAAATTTTGCTAAATTTTGTTTTCTGTGCCACAGATTGATCACATCATCTATGTGTGGTCCTTGTTTTGTGTATTTTAGATTTGGTTTGGTTTAAGCAAGTGTGTTTGGTAGTCTTCCTTAACTAACCTCCAACACAGAATGACCATATCAACGGGCAGAACAACAAGGGTGATAGGGTGGTACCACTCCCATCCTCATATTACCGTTCTTCCTTCCCATGTAGGTATGTATGATCATTGTAACTTTTAAGAAATTTTCCCTCATTTGTTACCTATGTATGTTCTTATTATGCTTTTAGCTACTTAAGGGTTCATTGACATATGGTTTAATCTTGTTCTTCGTATCTAAGTTTTGCTTCTGCTGCAGATGTTCGGACACAAGCAATGTATCAGCTCTTAGATTCTGGGTTTATTGGCCTCATATTTTCCTGTTTTAGTGAAGATGCAAACAAGGTTAGTATTCATCATCACTGGATTAGGAAGTTAAAAATTTAAATGAGAAGTTATTCTAAGCCTGGACACATTACTGAACTGGCTTAGTTGATGTTTCCAGGTTGGTAGAATCCAAGTTATCGCTTTCCAATCCTCTGACGGAAAGCCAAATAGTGCTCCTAAATCAATGAGACTAGTACCTGCAAATAAAGATTCTGTAATCGATTTAGAATCTTCATTAAGTTCTTCTGACTCGATATACCAGACATCCTCTTCTGCTCAGGGAGACAATACTTTTGAAGACACAAGTGATACAGCTACGACTCCTGGGTCTAAGGTCTGAAACTCTCTGTCTCTCTGACATTTACTTGATGGAAGTTATCGAATTATAATTTGTGCATAGTATATAACTCATTTTCAAAATCCTGAGACAATCTTGGTATTCTGACCGAACCATTTGTTGATATGTATAGACATTGATGTCTGAGCCTTGTATGCATGTATTGCTGAGTAGGGTAGAGGACGAGTTTCAGATTTTGGGGCTTTTTTGGCTAACAATGCTGAAGCCAACAGCAGCGGGAGAGATGGAACAAGTGGAAACTACAGCTCAGGCAATCTCAGCAGCTTAAATGTAGAAATTGACCCATTGGACATGTCTGAAAGCATGCAAGAGGCGATGCTCCGCTCAAATTTGGAAACCAGGTTTTGATCAACATTTGTGTTCGGGCCTATGAAGTTATAAACATTGCTTCTCTCAATTACGTAATTACTTAAGCTCATATTACGTACAGCGGTGTAGGGTACGTTAGAAAAGAAGTCCTACTTCATGTTTTGCCAACTTCATCCCTTCTTCAACTCAATTCACCTTTAGCATCTTTTAAGGATCTGCAACGAGTACTCTACGATGAGGAAAGAACAGCGTACCACCAGTCTGTCCTGCAAACCATGAGGTTTTCAAATTCATAGCATTTTTTACATATTATTCATAACAAATAGTAGAGATTCAGTGCAGAGCTCCTTTTGTTTCTTATCTAGAGACGGGAAAGTTCATCCTCTTACTTTCATTCACAACACATCGACATATCAGGCTTCCATGTGTAAATTGATCGAATACTGGTAAGTGAAGTGTTTTAAACATTTGATACGTGGTTTTGAAATTTGTTGCGTTTTGCATACATGGGGTTCATCATTCTTCTGCAGCTTGAGTCCTGCCATTAACGCACTTCAAGATAGGCTGAGAGAGAACAAAGTTCGGGTACATTTCTCCTCATAAGCTCTATCATGGATATTATGTTTCTGTTGGGTTTGAGACTTGTGTGTTGTGCTTGTGCAGTTAGCAATGCTGATGGACGAAGCTGAAGTTCTGGAAGCACAGACACTCAAGGGAGCAGACACGAGCAGCAGACAATCTCGTCTGGCTCAAGGTTCTGGCAGCCGAAGCAGAAGAGGATCTTAGAGATCTCCGACTAAAGGCATATGTATCATATTCCTTTATAATTGTAACATATTCAGAAATCTGTTTCCTTACCCATAACAATATAACAGTAACATTATTGGGTTTTCTGTTATGAAAAATGAGGATACATTGATTTCGTCCAATATCAGTCAGGAATAAGAAAAACTTGGCAATGGCACCAGGATAAAGGGGGTCCCTCGTAGCAGTCAGGAATAAGGAAAGAGACAAATATCAAAATATATATGGGAACAACAAACAGGAGGAATCCTTATTTTATTTGCAGCAGATAAAAGTCAATAATGATAATCGTTGATACGTGTTCCTGTCTATGTAATCTTACACTCTTTGATCACAGTCTGACCCTAGACCATCACAGCTTCTGCCAAGATAATTCAACCTGTCAGCTCCTCCATTTGGCCCTGTTACCGGATTCACAATTCGATATTTAGAAGCACTTTCTACAAATACAAAGGATTCTTTTATATCTGGCATGTGTAATAGACTGACCCGAGCAATGTACGGTTCCGCATCAGTGCGTTTGAGGAAATGCATAGAGTGACGAGCAAAATTTGTTGTTTTGTCATTCAGCACTATTCCTTGGTCAATATCATCCAGAACTCTTACCTTTATGTACGGATCTTTTGGAGGCACCATATCCTTGATTAGAAATGGATCCAAATCCACCAAATAAGAAAGAGAAAAAAATTCAGTTACTTAAATGATAATGACATCAGGATGCCTGGATGGTAGAAAGAGGACTTACGACATTCAACTCGATTCCTACTTTTCCCATGTACGATTTTAGAGCTACTAAATGGTTTTTGAAGTACTCTTTCTCTAATGTCGTGAGCTTCTCCTGGATTTCAGAGGGAAGTTCAAGAAGTTCAAGTCCTACTCTCCACGCCAAATCACGCACAGTTTCTGCTCGGTTGTACCTGCATAGTAATACCAATTTCAGCCATCTATATTTTACAAACTATGTGTCCTGATTGTGTACTTGTTACCGAATAGTGGTTCTCACACATAAGCCATAAGGCATCGTTTGTTCCGTATCAAAGAAAGGTGATGAATAAGTGCTCCATAGTAATCTGCGTTTCTGTTGTTCTGCACATCCAAACCCTCTTGTTGCATTTTCCTGTACGTGGAAAGATCAAAAACATGATTAACTCGTTTGTTTCTGATGGTTTGGCGAAATGCTTCAGCAGTGTTGATTTTGTCCACACAAAAACAATCAAGGAGAAATACCTTATCAAGGACTGAATAAGATGGTGATTCTGGTCGCATTCTTCGATTGTCTCATCAAAGAGCTTACTCTGCTAGAAGCACAGGAGATTAAACTAACTAAAAGAGCAAGGGGAAGATGAAAACGAAACAAAACAAACAACAAGCATATTCTTATAAGCTGACTTGATGCAACTTACGTTAAAAGGTTTGAGCTGACCCTTGTCTCCGCTGGAAAAATCTTTAACCAACTGATACCCTTTTCTCCCTCTAATTTAAAATTAAGAAACCAATTTACTTTGTATGATTTGGACTTTAAAATATGAGTCTCCCTATGCATTCCGAAAGTTGTTGGTGTCATGTATCAGAGCTTTATAGAGTCAAGTTTGGAAGGTTAAGACATATCGCAGGATTAGATATTTCATATGGAAAACACTTAATTTCGACATGCGTGGCTACATATCAATGTTGGACATATTGTCATTTGGGCAAAAATATGAACTGCCTTCGATGCACTGATTTAGGAAAACGATAAAACATTGCACATAGCTTTTAAGCATGGGATTTATCGATTTTTTCCATCTCTTTAAGGTTGTTTTCTAAATACATTTTTATGATTAAAAATATGAAATGTCTTGTATATCTATCATGAAATGTCAGTGGATTAAGGAAGTATATAAGCGGCCACATGGGGCATTCTCTCTATTGAATACAAGCATGTCGTAAAAGCCTTTCGACTGTATGCAGAGTTGTAAGGACTTTTAGGGATAATGTTTTGTCTTAAGGAGAGGATTACTAGCGGTTATTTATGAAATGGATTTATGAGATATTAACTAACTAAAATATTGGTCATGTACGTTTTTCGGATGTAGGTTCCTGCGGTTATGATAAATTATTGTTTGTTTATATGTCGTAGGTAGTTGCGACAGACGCATCGGTCAGACGATGCGTCATGTATCGCAACTTTTTCAACCGCTAATTAAAACATTGGTTCGATTAAAAATCTGAAATCAAACGTAACTATAACCATCAGTAAACAGTAGATAGTCGATCAACATCTGATGCAACCGTACTCACAGTATTGACTGCAGCTGCAAATGCATACGACCACCAAACAAACAAAAATATTATTAACTAGGAATAGGATTTGCTAGTGCTATAATACCAACAATATTTACGCTAGAAGAGCGTACTGAAATAGATTCCCTCTCTTTTTTTATTAATCGAATAAGTTTTTAATTGTTCTTATGCATGTATGAAGTATGGGTGCGTAATCTTTGGATATGAAGATAAGGATGATCCATTTTAGTGGAAGTAGGGATGGTGAGAATTGACATTTATGCGTACATGTCACATTCTCCTTTTTTTAAAAATAAAATGATATATATATAGGCTGATACTTTTTTACAGAAATAGTAATAGTGAGATTGACATTTATGCGTAAATGACATTTATAGGTAGATTGACATCAGATCAATATATAAACAAGTTTTTCTTAAAAAAAATATTAGATTTAAATTAACAAAAATAAAAATATAAAATACTGCTATTTTTAACAATTTTCATTTAAAAAAATTGTTTATCATAATAATATAGAATAATAACATAAAGTATAATATTTTTAAAATTATATTCCAAATATATTATATTAAAATTAAGACTTTTAAATAATATATTATATAAAAATAATTATTTAATTTAAATAAAGTATAATAAATATTATTTTAATTATATTTTTTATTTACAATTTACATTTTATTTATGAAGAAAAAGTTTTATGGTTTAATACTAAATTAGTGATATTCTATAAATTTAAATTAATAATATTATATTTTAAACAAATTATTCAAATCGTTCAAACAAATCATATGTGTGATTTTTGACCTTACTTTTTAATTTTAAATATTTTTTTAAAATATATTTTGACTAAAATTTAATTAACTTATATTAATAATATAAATGAAAACTAAACTTCACCGTCTAATTCTTGATTTTTTGGTTAAATGGGTAAACCAATCTCAACCACCCGAACGCCTAAGTGCGTATTCGAACATTGGGCATAACACAGACACGAGGAAAAAGAAATGAAGTCTGTCACGCAATGATGAATCCCTTATAGCAAGCTCACAAAACAACGACGAAAACAGAGCGAGATAGAAAAAAACGGAGGAAGAACAGTTACCGTCATCCATGGCGGGTCTTCAAAGATCCACCATCTCCTTCCGCCGACAGGGCTCTTCGGGTATAGTCTGGGACGATCGTCTCATCGCGGAGAACCAACAAGCGAACGACCAGAAAGGCGAAACTCAACAACAGGAAGAACCCGCTAAGCTGATTCTATCGGACGGCCAAGAGCAGATAGCCAAACCGATCGCTAGCGAGGGAATTAAGCCGATTAGAACTGACGGAGTCGCTGGGGGTATCGAGAGGAGTAGGACCCGCCAGCATCGAAATACAGGACGAATGTCTCCGGCGGTGGACCCGCCGTCGCCAAGACTGTCGGCGTTTGGATGCTGCTCTGCCTTGGGAAAGAAGACGAGGAAAAGGCCACCGAAGCGAAGATCTAGGTAGGAACATTTCAGTTACAGTTATAGTTACAAGCGGATGAATAACAAAAAAAAAAAGTAAACACGGAAGAAAAAATGAATATGTTTCTTTATGGGCGTTGATATTTTCACCAGAGTTGGGTATCTTTGTTACTAAAGACTATTTCTGTTAGAGTCGTAAAGATTAACCGATTAATGCAATTATTAGTTCGTGTGATTCACTTACAAAAAACAGAGGTTATTTAAAACAACAAATATAATCAATTGCAGATAATCCCTTCTTCTGTTAAAAATTTGAATTGTGGGAATTAGGAAAACAGACTTCAAACTTGCAGATGTTTGGAAGACAGCTTCTTCTTTCCAAAGCCAAAGCAGATCCTTAGTGCCAGCGAATTGCAGTAGTTGTCATTGATCTTTCTAGACCCTGTAAAGGGAGAAGAAACACACTTAAAGCTTGCATAGCTCTTGTGGATATTTTTGCAAACACAACCATTACATCATAAGAAGCTGCCTCATTTTTCTTACAAATATGCTGTTTTCCGAGACCATCCGGTTTCTGACTCTTGTTTCAACCATCTGTTTCAACCATCTGTTTTGCACCCATGTCTGAGGCTCCCCAACGCTTCTTTTGTGTGTACTGTGTGCTCAAGCTGAAATCAAAACAAGACATAAGTGTACGCAAACTAAGTCTGTACTAGCAAATAGCAGAGACATCCATGACTTACTGAGTATGCATTGGAAATTTCCAATTCATCCAGAGCTTTATTAATTTATATTTAAGAACAAATAGTTGAATCCAATAACAAGTTAGTGTGCCCCCCCCTAATGTGTGGCTACTTCTAATCTCCAGTTCCACCACCACTATACATAAGAGACTCATGAGACACAAACAAAGTATCAATCCTTTGGCTTCATTGTCGTATAAAATGTAGTAAATTTGTTCCATTCCTGTAAACATTACAAAATGGACTTAAGGGAGAGCAACTGTTTTGAGCTCATAGGAGGGACTCGTTTCTGAACTAAAGCCATAATCAACTTAGCCTGATCAAGTTTGCCATTTTTCACAAGTCCATCAAGCAACATACCAACTGTATCCAAGTTTGGGTACCACTTCTTTCTCATACAATCCTTACACATCGTATAAGCCAAATCAAACTTTCCTGCCTTACACAAATAGTGGATCATGGTCTGGTAGATCTTCAAATTGGGTTTGCAACCCTTACCATGCATCGCTGTATAAACTCTTTCCGCCATTTCAGGGAACCCCGCAAGGAAAAACCCTTTGATAACCATGTTGTATGTTATGTTGTCGGGTTCTATCCGGAGTTTTGGCATCAACAGCAACAGATCATTTGCATCCCAAGCTCGTCTCCTATTCACTAAAAACTGAATCCTTACATTAAAGGTAGTGAGATTAGGCCTACAGCCCTTGAGGACCATAAGGTTCCAAAGTCCATTTCCAATCACATACCTTTCGTGCTGGTAAAATGCCGATATAAGGGTAGTATATGTAACTACATCTGGTTTTAACCCTGATTTCTCCATCTGCATCATTGCCAGATATGCCTTGTCAAGAAACCCCATCTCACAGAAAGATTTAATGACAATGTTAAAAGAAACTGCATCAATTTCAACTCCATACTTTGGAGGGACATCGAGGAATTCCTGGATGCTGAGCAGATCAGGTTTTAAAGTTAAGACTTTAAGTGCAGCATTGAAGGACTTAACAGTCCTGTTACAACCGTATAAGTCCATATTGTGGAAAGTATCGAGTGCATGCTTTGTCATCCCAGCCTTCCCATATAACATTATAATCCTGACAATGAAGCCCTCACGTCTACCTTGTCGAAGTGTCTTCTGATGCTCAAGCAGATCCTCGATGAAATCAAACCGACGTGCCCCAGCTAATCTAGAAACCGTATCTTCGAAAGCAAATCGATTTTCAATCACCAGCTGGTTAGTGGCATTAGCTTTGAAGAGCTTGAATAGCTTCTCAGGGTCTCGCTCAGATTTAAGCTTGACAAGTGCAGGGTCCTCAAGCGGTTTCAAACCTTGGATCAGATTGGATTCAGTTGCAACAAGGCAGCTCGGTGCAATACCAGTGGCTGTAGAGGAAGAAGAATGGCAAAATCTGCGAATGGGACGCAGAGATAGCATGATCCAGGGCCTCTATCGAGCCTAAACATGCCCGTGTAGTGAACCCGATAACATGTAGGTTATTAATTTCCCCAAATGGACGAAAGTCTTTGTGATTTATAAGGTGTACAAACCAATCATTCTCTCAGAATTTAGCCTCAAGGGCTACGAGGGGAGATTACTCCAAATCTATAAACCAGCTTCAAATAGAAATTAACACAAAAGAAATACAGAGATTCCAATGAGAGCGAAGAGAGCTAAGCAAACTTTCAGATATATTATCTACCTCAATCGGATATACCTAAAACCCCAATAAGAATGAATTCAACCACATTCACATTCATAAAAAATCCTCCGGCGGCGAATATAGTAAAACAGCCGAAACTCGGTAAGGCGGAGCAGTGACCGATAAAAGAGGAGGAATTTGAAGATGAGGGATCCCTGAGATGGAGATTACCAGGAGGCTAACGACACGACGGAACTGATACGGAGGTTTAAGGTTTTAGGTTTTGGGTTTGAAGAGAGTAATTCTTTGTTGGGCTTTCCCATTTTTATATCAGCCTTTTAACTTAAAACATTCTTATTTATTCCAATATGACACCTTTAATTCCATTGTAGTTTTATTTTAATCCCATACTTACCAAATCAAACTATAGGGTCCTCTACCTAAACTCCCTCACATTAAGTTTTTTTATTTATTTTTATTTTGTATAAAATTTAAATACCATTAAAACTCCATCAAAACTTATAGGTCAAATGAAACTGTTAACAACATCGGATTAGCTGGAAGGTCATTAGACCGGATTTATAAAACCCATAAGTTATTGTCCAAAAGAATTTCAACCCAAGATGGAGAAGACCTCAAGATAGAGGAAACCGCGAACAGATAATCCAACTAAGTGACTTATTCTAAATTTAGGATTATAAATCCCAACAAGAGATCAGCCTACACTACAACCAGTTAGCATTTTTGAAATATTTTGTGTAAAAAATACTGAAGAATCTCTAACGCATGTGTGAACAAAATGGTCCATCGTTGAATATGAGCTCGCCCCAAAATAGAAAAAGGAAGGAAACGGCAGAAGAAGATTGATAAGCTGTGGAGGGTTTATACTTTATACGAGGAAGAAATATATTTTGTTCTTAATCGTTAACTATAAGGGTTTACAGCAGTAAATGCAGCCACAATGATCTATGGTGGACGCAGCTACGTAGGTTCCAAGTTTTTGGGCTTTTTATTTCTTGTCTTATCTTCATTCATTCTTTTTGCCATCTATTTCTCAAGTAACGCATTAGTAAAAGCAAAACCCAGTGTTCCTGAATTTGCATAGTACATACACATACAAGTCTCTCTATTGCAAAAAAGAAAAGAGAGTTAGTAACAAAAGGTACAGAAAGTATAATAATGTCAAGCAAAGGTGTCTTCACGATCTCCTTCGGCGATATCTGCTTCCTCCATGTTGCTGAACTCAAGGAAGTGTGTGGGACGATGCTCCTCGTGATAGTACTCCTTGGGTGATCCGAGTTTGACGCTGTATTTCATGCTAACCGTGTGCTTCACTCCCATGAAGTTGTAGTTCCACGGTCCATTCTCAGGAACCTATTATCAAAACAAAACAAATTTGTCAAATTCCCACTTTTGACGGCCGGGTTTTTACATTACCAATGTGTTCCTTTCCTTACCATGTAAAACCCGAGGAACCGGTCACTCAACAGCATCTGAACCTTCTCATAGTGGGTAGGAAGGTAACCGTGGGGATTGCTGCCTGTGTCCTTGTTGAGCCGCCCCCACTCATATCCCGTTTGGGTCAACTTATATGACGTCAATGAGCAGGAGCCTGGAGTGAAACTGCATGTTAGGATGATGCATTTTTCTCCATCCCATTGTTTGTTGTTCTCCAGAATACGGGAATGAGAGGTGACATCCTAGCACAGCGAAGAATATCAGTTGTACTGATGTGCTGCATTTATAGTATTTGATAAATGCACATATATACATATATATATATATATACCTGTGGTGACAGTTGAGGTAGCTCGTTAGGCTGTGTGTGTAACCATCCCAGGGGCTCAAGATCATTTAGGAAATCATGCTCAGGAAGAGACGATGGCAGGTGAACTTGCTGATGAGTTCCCCACTGCGGCACCATCACAACACAACGGATTTCCTTCACTTGGGGATTATCCGGGGGACTAATACCATATAAATATCCAGCAATTTGGGTACGAAGATCCCCTATGCATATGAACTTCTTCAATATGTTCTTTGGCATGATGTAAGTGTATCCGGTTTCCTGTGAACAGCAAGTTTATAAATAATGTGCAAAAATAGCAAAAAAATGGAATTCGGATCCTAACCTTTATGTCATCTGAGTTCACGTAAATATGATTGACTCTGAGATAAAGGTTAGTAGCTGATATTGCCCTCACGCGCCAATCTGTTTTGGAGCCAAATGCAGATTGCTCGTATGGGCTAGTGGTGGTGACAATGAGCTCATCACCATGAACATTTGTAGTTCTTGTTGTGACTGCAGTAAGCTGGCTAGCTTCCTTTGCCTGCCAATAGGATATAGATTGACAGTGAATAAACATTAATATGCACAGATCTACTCTCCGAATGTTTGTTTCAAAACCTGACAGAGTAACAGCTAAGGAGTACCTGTTTCTCAATCTCAGCTATCTGTTGCCTCTGTTGAGAGGGTGGGGTAATCTCAGCTCCAAGAATAATATCTCTGATCTCTGATTGTGTCAGAGCTGAGGTATTCACATTGTTCTTCTTCGCGTAGTCAGAAAGGATAAGATCTCTAAGTGCTACTTCCACCTGAATTTAACATAATTGTGAATCAGGAAGGGGAATAACTATTCAACCAAAGAGAAGAACATAGAAGCATCTTATATCATGCAACTCACTAGTAAGTAAAAACAGAATACAGAGACGTAGTGTAAATAAACAAACTAAATGAAAAAGAAACTTGAAAAGTAGCAGAAGAGTTACCTTCATCCATTGGTCGTCAGTGAGAGAGGGCCAGATGTGATGTGGCTCAGTGACAACGGACTTGTCGGGCTTCAGTAACATCTTAGCCTTCTCATTATTCACATGAAGTGCACGAAGGATCAGAATGAGTCTTGAAAAGGCAGTATACGAAGAAATACTCTTCAACCAATCATCATAGATATTGAAAAGGACCATCTGTGGTTCTGTGGCCTTCAATATCAGATCACCAAACTTCTCTATCTTTAAGCAGGCCTGGAATGGAAGCTGCAGTTCACTTCCCTTGATAACAATGTTCGGGAAATCCAGCAAGTGAACCTCCAGGGGATCCAACATTCCCTTACGAGTTACAATAATTTGTTTCGGCTGTTCTTCAACAGGGAGAGATCGCACAAGTGCAGCAACCTCTTCAGCAGTTTTCCATTTCGCTAACTGACCAAGACGCTTCTGACCAGCCCAAACGCTTGTATGGATAACCTAGAGGGACAAAGCAGCTAATTAAGATCCCACATGTTATTAGGCCAAGACAGAAGAAGTTGCAGTGTTGTGTCACGATATATATGCATTTTCTTTAACGTAAAGTACAGAAGAGGATGCAAAACCTTCAGGAAGAGCTGCCCAGTTCTTGGATTGAAAATAAAAATTGCACCATTGATTGGTTTTGTCGTTAAATTTCCTTCAAACGTCTTGTGAATTGTAACACGGTAGACATTAGTATCATCAACAAACCATATAATTTGATTGCTGAATATTTCACCATAGTTTTGAGATGACAAATATGGCTCTGTGGGCTCGGATGAGTATAACTGTAAACCTTTCCGTATCCTCTCTCTCAACACATATAAAGCCGGATTTGACTGCAATATTTGAAGTTTAACAGATGAGTCACATAAACAAAAAGGGCCCTCTAAAAGACCCCAAAATAAAAATTCTAGTACCTTCATGATCTTGTTCATAGCTTGAGCAAGAAGAGGTTTTGAACCAGGGAACCAATTACCAAAGGCGGAATGCAAGTTGTATGCCAGATCAAGGCCAATCATTACACCTGACAGGTTTTGTAAAAATATAAAAAACGTAATGCAGAAAAACAAAGACGTAATGCAGAAAAACAAGGGAACGGAAGAAGTAATCAATACCTGTAGGCGATGGATAAATAGACATGTTGTCCGTTGTGTAATCCATGAATTTGGCCCTTGTATAACGCTCAATATCATGGGAATCATAGTCTCCCCATCGGAGTTGCACATCTATCCAATATTTGTTACTAGCTTTCTGGTCGAACATATCCTTTGACTCAGCAACCAGACTAGGCTTAGACATTGGCCATTTATGGGCAGCAAATAAAAGAACATCAGCACAAGAGCTGTTCATCTTATAACTCTTCCTCGGATGAATTGTCTCCTTTTGTACAGTTTCTATCTCCAGGGCGTCCAACTCTTGGTCCAATACTTGACAAAGATCCATAACAACACTCTCATGGATCTTCTGCCACAAATGGGCACGGAAAATCTGAATCAGAGATATCTTAAGTGTAGGAATCTTTCCGTGCATAAATATTCCTGTCAGATCCAACTGCACTTGGAAACCCACGTAAACATTCGCTCGATTAATTGTTGGCGACCACCAGAGCGTGAATCTTCTGTTTGGAATCTGATTCAAACCAGACCGCTGTGCATTTGTCAGCTTCTTATACTTCATCGATTCCTCAAAACCAGATGCCTTCTCCCAGAAAAGACCCTCCCATGTCGGGAAACTGAATTCATGTAAAGTACGAAATTAGCAAATTTGATGTGATAGGCAAGATCAAAAGCTGTGAGCAACTGAACCTCATGTTATGATGAAACAAAGATCATAATTAGCTGAGGACAAATTACACACAGAACTTACTATGTCCCCTTGAATAATGTGTGCTCAAGAATACCCTCAACACCTCCAAGAGCTTGGATGACATCAGTCCGGTAGTTATTCAAGTTCCACAACTTCCCATCATGCCTCTGGTGTGTCCACCAGAAAGGATTTTGCTTAAGGACTTGATACTGCTTGAAGTCGGTCCGAACTCTCCAACCTTTATCATAAGCTAATGTGTGCCTATCCTTCTGAAACAGCGTATTTATACGAGGAATTCCCCTATCCCATGAATCCTGCCACATTTTAAACACAAGTTAAAATCCTCTCATATATCATCAAATATTTTAGAAACCTGGCATCAAATACAAAATAATCTTTTGCTTGGACCTCCAAGAAAGGACAAAACACATACATATCCTCCCAAAACCCTATGTCAAGCAAAAACAAAAGACTACTTCCAAGACTACCAAAAGGAGGCACATACTTGCCTTTCAGAACTCTATTAAGTAAAGAGCTAACAAGTACGATACTTACTTCCAGATCTTCCAATGTAAGACGCCTATTTTGGGCCTGTGCTTCCTGCCTCTTTAAAGCATATTCTGCCCACACCCGCTGGGAATCAATAAACTCACTTTCCCATGGTTGTATGTAACGGTAAAGATTTGGTATTAACTGATCTTCCTCGTGGCTCATCCCACTCCTAAAGTGGGTTACACCAACATCTGTTTGTTTGCTGTACCGAAGGTCACTTTGTGGGATCAAAATATGGCCCATTGACAACATTCCCAGCCCACCAATTTCCTTTGGAGTGTAGAAGATAACAGGAGGAAATCTGCCGGAAAAGCAGAAAAGTCAGGTTACAGAAACATAGGCAGACAGCTCTGATGTGTCAATTAATAAGGTAGCTTTTGCTCACCGACTAGGCATCTTTGAGTTCAGCCCAATCTTAATCCTTGTTTGGATTTTGTTCTCACACTTCACCAATAGATCCAAAAGCTCTTGCGTATGCACAGTGGCTTCACGGAAGTAAGTCATGAGTCCTGTAAAAAAATGTGCTCAGCTTCAGGCTACTCGCACATAAAAAAATATCAGTAGTGCCAAAATGCCACATATGATATACCAATTAGAGCTGTATTCCATTTGTTGACGATTTTGGTAAAAGTAGTTGACCCTGAAGACATAAGAATCTGCCTCACACGATTCTCAAACACCTTCATATGTTCATCATCAACCCGCAGAAAAGCAATTGCAGTCCTCTCTTTGGTCTGTTCGTTTTGCAGATTCCAAACACCATCTCTTGTGTTGCTGAAAGCTTCTTGCGTCATCCTGATTTTTGGAAGTATACGGACTTCAAATCCACACCTGCAAGCAAGGAAGCAAAAGAATCAGTGCTGTCAGTAGCAGTACAGAACTATTGCCAAAACAAAAGCCTAGCAATAAAATAGCGGTACTAGTTAACCTGAATAAAACACTTACATGCTGAATAGCAGGTTAGGATTATCTTTGCTATAGACAGAGACGAAGCCATTCTCCCACTCCAAAGTTGTGATGCTCCGAGGAAGACGGTTCTTCATGTCCCAAAAGACACTTCTTCCAAGATTGACTGAAAGATGAATAAATAATGAGACAACACATCTGATGCATAAAGCTAGTTCATCAAATTCTATACAAGGAAAGAGCATACCATCATGTTTCATCAACCTCATCCTTGCATCTCTTGGCCAGCATTTCTTATTATTGTATCCCACCATGTTTTCGTTGTTCGGATCGGGATGCTCCGTAAGATAGCGCTGAATCAGATCCCGAGCTTCTTCATGAGAAAACTTAAACATTATATGAACTTTGTCTATATACCGAGAGTACAGTCTTATGGGATGGCGTGTCTCCACTTTTGTGTCCCAATATGTCATAAACTCGTTAGGCATATGTGGTGGCCCAGCAATTTCACTTGCTCGAGTCAAACCAAGAAGCAAAAGATCAAGCAATAGTCCATAAAACTGAACAACAAACGATGCAAACTGAAGTCCCCTAATGAGACCATACGCATTAGTATGACTCATATCCTTGTAAGACAGAACCACATTATTCTTGGCAGACACGTAGTCTGCAATATTATGGTCAAGAACCAAACGAAGAAGCCTGAAAGAAAAACAGCACAAAAAGTTGGTAGTCACGAAAGTCGGGGCTCAATGTCCATAATCAATGAAGCATTACTGCATTAGTAGATACCTGTTAAGCATTGTCAAATCAATCTTCTCAAAGAACTTTTCGAACTTAGTCTGAAGCATCACCACACACTGCCCATCACCTGTGTCCCATATGCCTTGCAAATTATTGATACCTTGGCACCATTTATAAACCAGAAGTGGTGGCGGCTCTGAGTCTGCTGGCTTAATCCAGTTTGGAAACAAGTGGCGCTTGTCACCCTCGTACCACAAGTATTGATCAAGATAGGCATCGGTAATTTTCTCTAGAGGCTCTATTTCATAAACTGGAATCAAGTAGCTATATAGATCCATAAACTCTATGCCAACCTGCAGAAAAATATATTCACCATCAGTTTACTATGGTAACCTTGGCAACATATGTTCAATCCAATGCTTCAATATACAGTTAAATATCAAATTACCTCTTTGAAGCCACGCTGGGTGAGAAGATGACGTTTTATTCGGGACAGAGCTTCATGAGGATTGTCATAAGCTTGTTCAATTAGACCAAGTTCCTCTCGCTGCTGCTGATTCAACCTCACAGCTACACTATACGATTCCTTCAGTCTCTCAAGGGCCAGGATGAGCAACTTTGTGTCATGTTTGTATGACAATGGAGGGAATGGAATAGGAGAAAATTTCCTTGATTCCAGCCAATGAACAGTAGTTGTATAGATGGCTAGTGCTTCTTCCGGAGTGACATATGGACCATCTTTCAGGTAATTGTGCTGTCGTTCCTGTAACAGTTTTACAAGGATAATAGATCAGAAAACTGAGAAATAATATAATCAAATCAATAAATGAATCCTCATCACAAAATGTTGTTCAAGCAAATATGATAAAGACATTAAGACAATGTACAGACCTGTTCTGCCTTTAGCCAAAGACGAGTCAACCTTCCAAGATTCTTTCTACAAACTGTCTTATCAACAGTAGCCCCTCTCCTGATACGCTCGCGATTGTAGTGAGCGACATTTGTCCACCAATCAGCCTTAGACTTGACATAACGGAGAATCATATTTTCAATTGGTACAGGCAACCCAGGGACCTTCCATGGAATATTAGCTTTCCAGCACCGCCATGCTTCACTAAGGTGCTGCAAAATTGTTCTCGCTTTATTTTGCTTGATACCCTCTGCACAATAGCAGGAATATTAACCATAGTATTAAGTAGAGCAATTCCATCACTGAAAAACACAAGGAAAAGCAAGTTTGAAAGATTGGAAACCTGGCATGGCATCCAGGACGTCATGCATGACAGCAGCTCGGAGCTCCAAATCGAAATGGCTTTCAACTCTCTGTTTTGTGACTGTTTTGGCCACTCCTTTTGAATGACGCCCCTCAAACTGACGTGCAAGCAGATTCCCTAACCATCGTTCAAGAAGGGGAACTATTCCCCGGAGGAAAAACAACCACACCCTCCACATTGGAGCCCAAAACCCACACCCTGGTCCCTTACCCACAGGACCCGTATTGAAACGGTAATATATCAAGTGCTTTAAATCCTTGCACATCCTAATTTGCCTCATCAATCTGTATTTATAACGATACATACCCGTCAACTGGCCAACATGGGAGAAAATATATTGCAGACCATCAGCCAATTGGAAGGCATCAACATTACCAAGTCGGAATTGGACATTCGCATCAACTACAAGTTTTGTCAGTCGGAGGATCTCACGGCAGAGATGGAAAGCGTTACCAAAACGTGACTTCTTTCGCTCTTTGGTGGTCAAAGTTTTGACAGGCTTGAGGTTGAAGTTGTAGTCGAGGTGCAGGTAGTTTAAATTTTTCCTGTGAATCAATAGATTCAGCATATTATACCCCTGCCGGCAGACTTGCAGACCCACTTCAACCCAATCCAATTCAGTACTTTGAAAAAACTTTGTAGCTGCTAGTGATCGGAACAAGTGCTTCTTCTTCTGAGCTTTAGGTGGTCTATGGTGCAACTCATTCAGCACAAAGCATTTCAAAAGCTTTTGGTAACTAACCCGAACTTTAACCGGATAAGCTGGAGGACTGCAGATAATGAGCTCACAAAAGTATTAGGACACAAGTAAATTTTGACAGGGTGAGAGACCAAAGGTAGAATCAAAAGAAGTAGCTTACCAGTGCTCCTTGAACCACTCTGACACCAGGGGAATATCTTCTGCCCGCCGCGTCCTCCCAGACCTCATATTGAAAGGTCGTGGGGCAAACAACAATGAAATGCCAGCAGCTGTAGTATCAGTGTATAGTTGGGTGTCTTTTAGGAAGGGTTCCACTCCTTCTGGTAACATAAAGTCATCCTCCTCATCATCATAAGCCTTCCTTTCACGCCTTTCCTTATTAGTGTTGCTTATTGGGTGAATTAACGGGTCATAATAAAACGCAGGAAGGTCAGGATCCTCGGTCTTTATATACATAACCATAGGGCTGTGGTACACACAGAGTTTTACTCTCCTAGGTCGATTATTGTACAGATGGGGAAAAGCTATCCTATACTCAGTTCGCAGAGGGGAACGAATGATAAGCTTGTTGATATCATTAAACTCATTCCAGTCCTCATCCCCTTTCTCCATATCACGGTACAAAGGTTCAAACTTAGGACCACCTGGAAAAGAGTACCAGAATGCATTAGAAGAAGAGAAGAGCAGAAGGAAATGAACTTAACCTAAAATATTACCACTGGACTTGAGCATAGAAGGTAAATAGTGTACCAGGTATGCACATGTTCAGAGCCTTTGCTGTGAAGAAAGACGGCATGTCAAACAAGTAAAAGTAGTTCCGATCAATCAAATCAGACAGCAGTTGGCCTGCAAGCCTGTGAAGGGTGGCCATAATTGGAAGTGAGAGATTCCACCTCCGGTAACTAGGACCATTAATCAGCTTTGTTTTCACAAGTGGCTTGTGATCATAAAACCAAGTGTATACAGCAGAATCTTCTTCCTCATCTAGCTCCAAGTGAATTGGCTCTAAAGGATCCACGTCCAATAAGTTGTCAGCATAGTCTAGTGGAGGCTCCTCATCATCAAATGGTGGAAACCGCATTCTCTTGAAATGACGGCGATCCCTCTTCTCCCTTCGCATCATAATCCACATAGTACCCCACTGCAAAACCAGACAGAACGGAATAGCCATCTCTCAAAACATATTTCGGAAATCCATCAATGCACAGAGATAAGAATAGAGAGAGAGAGAGACTAATTAACCCACCTGAGCCATATAAATAGGTTCCACAACCCATGGTATCTCGTTCACAAATGTAATAGCTCCGGTGATGTGGTACAAAACCTTCACGTCTCGGACCTGGAAGAGAATGGGGACATAGGTAAATGAACAGGCGACGAGAACAGATGATGCTAAGCAGATACCACTTAACGTCAAAATAGTACCTGCTCCCAGGGCATAGGCATATTCTCCAGAAGCTTGAAAACTGCGTGAGGGACGAACTTAAGGGCTCCAAGGTATACACGTTTGTCGTGACGATATTTCTTCGATGACATATCACCATGATCCCTGAATAAAACACCATAGCTTCAGTCTCAATCCAAGCAAATTCTAACAGGAAAAGAAATCATCTCCAGTTAATTGGATTCAAAATGAAGAAAACTCGCCTGATGATCTTCCTGACATGCTCAGGCGGCATGTCTTCCTTCTGAGTTTCCACGAATCCAAACTTCCTCTTGTCGCCATACCTTTTCGAATTTAGCTGCATCCATTTTCGAGCCTTCTCCTCAAGCTTCGCCTCCAATTCCTCAGGAGTAGGTTCCACCGGAGGATTCAGATTAGAAGACGGCGGAAGCGCCGTGTAAGAAGGATGTGCAGCTGACGGTGGCAGTGCCATTGAGCCGCCGGTACCAGGAGGAGCTAAGGGCATACCATCATTGTTGTTCCACATAGCTTGGGAAATCTAAACGCCAAACGGAGTCGCCGAGAAATAAACCCTAAATCCTCGGCGCCAGTGTGTATCTAACCTTGGGAATCACTAGCGAACTTAATCGAGTAGAGGAAAACCCTAAAACAGGTTTCGCTTCTTGTTCTTCTTTTGTTCTCGTTCTGCGTTATAACATCAGAGAGAAGGGGAGTAATGGTTTTATTTAGGGGTTAATCAACAACCAGGAAAAAAAACTTGAATAATAAAATCAGGCGGTGTCGTCGAAAAGAAAAGTTAGGCGGTTTATCCAATCTGGTGAATTTAGACTACGAGCCATTGGTTGTCAATATAGTTAATATCACCATGGCAAGGATTAAAAGCCAAACGCTCAAACTATTAATGCGCGTTCGGATATTTTTGTTTCGGGTTTTTAAATTTGATATTTATAAATTTTCAAATCATATTCGATTTAGATCAAACAGAAAATCTCTGCATATAAAAAAATTTGACCATTTTAGATTTGTTAAAAATGCAAAAGACAAAATTGAAATTTATAATATAATCAGATATGAAATATTTGACTTATACTTAATACTTGTTGTAACTAACTTTGATTCTACTTAGAATTTTGAGTAATACTCTAACACTGAACTCGATGTATTAATCCAAAAAAAATCATTCGTGTATTTTTCAAATACTGAAACATGTTCGATCTCATGTTTCAAGTCAGGTTTAACTTCAGATTTTGGATTTGGTTAATACGTTTCGTCCTAACTCAAACTAAAGATAACAAAACTGGTAAATTTATTATTTCTATACTATTATTTTTGACAAATACGTTTAAATATTTTAAAGTATAATTTATTAGTTATCATATAACTAGATATATAGTTATATGGATCTGTGTTACACTAATTTTTAATTCAAATTTTATTATTTTAATTGATATGTATAGACCTTTTTAAAAATGAATTAAAATAACATAATTTATATGTTAATAGTATATTTATACCCAATAATTAACAAAAAAATATGTTCAATAATATTTTTATCAAAACATGAACAAATTTATATTGTTTACTTATTTCTCTTCTGAATTTTTATTGAGTAATACCCTTAAATATCACTTTTTAAACTTTTTTTCCAAATCTATCATCCAAAAATTAAAATTCCAAAAATAGCATAAATAATTATATAAAAATATTTATTTATTCTAAATAAATTATACATAAACTTAAAATATTATATTTGGGTTCTTTTTCTAATTTAGGGTTTAATTTTTCTATTAAAATATAGTTTTTAATGTATTTTAATTTTAAATTTGTGATATTATTGGAAATTTAAACTAATGATGTTATTTTTGGAACAAAAACTTTAAAAGATGCTATTTTAGACAATTTCCCTTTTTTATTTATATTTTCTATTTAACATAAATAATATATTGAGAAATACCGTGTAATAGCATCAAATCAATTTTTGGTGACAAAAATAGCACTTCGGCCAAATAATCACGAATCTAACATTTCAACCATGAACAAATGATTTTATTATCCTCAAATAAAAATCCCTTCTTCGTGACAGGAGCCGGCGCGATCTGAGCTTTCTGGGTATCGTCGACTTTTTCTTTAAATCGCATTCCACTAACTTCGGCGACATTTGCAGTAAGAAAATTGTATTTGTGTTTATAGAGTGAACTCAAACATAAAACTAATATAAGTAGTTCTTATTTATAGAGTGAACTCAAGCCTGAAACTAATATCAAGACATACAAGTTTAAAGAGGTGGTTAGAAGAGTCTAGAGAAATTCAATAACATACATGACTTAAACATTGCTCGCTTACATGATGAGCAAACTAGTTTTCAATAAAACTACTTCAAGGGTTACAAAATACAAAGGTTGTTTTAGCAATAAAATAGGCAGACAGTTAGAGACAATAGAAGGATACATACCACTATTCTTAAATAATTGGCTTAATGAAGGCATAATAGTGCCCTCCATGCACTCCTCCACTATGAACTACAACACTACACAGAAATGAGCAGTTAGGCAAAACAAAAAATTACAACAACATAAGTCATGTTTTCTCTTTCATTCTCATAAAAAGAAAAATAATCGTCAATCATCTACTAGAAAGATCTAAGGCACAACAACCAGATTTTCTGAGAAGACGAGCCTAGTAGATAATCAAAAGAACTTATTATAACTCAGGTTACAAAAGCCTAGCAGAGAAGCCACCTCTTTCACTCTCATACATTTGCAAATGTCACCACCACTCCTTTTGAACTACTTATAATTGGCAGATGCATGAGAGTGAAAGAGGTGGCTTCTCTGCTAGGCTTTTGTAACATGAGTTACAGTAAGTTCTTTTGATTATCTGTTAAGCTTCTCTTCTCAAAGAATCTGGTTGTTGTGCCTTAGATCTCTACAATTATTTTTCTTTTTATGAGAGTGAAAGAGAAAACATGAATTATGTTGTTGTAATTTTCTGTTTTGCCTCACTGCTCATATATGTGCAGTGTCCTAGTTCATAGTGGAGGAGTGCATGGAGGGCACTATTACGCCTTCATTAAGCGAACTCTTTCAGAACAGTGGTATGTATCCTTCTATTGTCTCTAACTGTGTGCCTATTTTATTGAAAACTAGTTTGCTCATCATCTAGGCTAGCAAAGTTTAAGTCATGTATGTTATTGAATTTTTCTCTAGACTCCTCAAACCACCTCTTTAAACTTGTATGTCATGATATTAGTTTTAGGCTTGAGTTTACTGTATAACTAAGAACTACTTATATTAGTTCCACGCTTGAGTTCACTATATAAACACAAATAAGCACACACACACACACAAAGAACAGAAGATTAAATAACAGAAGTTCGTGCCTTCTCTATAAAACTTGGCAGAAACGAAGAGATCATACTTCTGCAAATCTCGCCGGAAAAAAAATCACAATTTGCGATTTCTAAGGTGCAGCCTCCGACAGAGATCGCGCCATTGTACCCGTTACTTTTCGGAGATGGAGGTCTTCTTACTGTAAATGTCGCCGGAGTTAGTGGAATGCGATTTGAAAAAGAAGTCGACGACACCCAAAAAGCTCAGATTGCACTGGCTGTTGGCACGAAAAAAGGATTTTTATTTGATGATAATAAAGTTATTTGTTCATGTTTGAAATGATAGATTCGTGATTATTTGGTCGAAATGCTATTTTTGTCACCAAAAATTGATTTGATGCTATTATAGGGTATTTCTTTGGGCAAATTTCTAAAATAGTACCTTTCTAAGTTTTTGTTCCAAAAATAGCATCATTAGTTTAAATTTTCAATAATAGCACAAATTTAATATTAAAATGTATTAAAACTATATTTTAATAGAAAAAAATTAAACCCTAAATTGGAAATAATGAACCCAAATACAATACTTTAAGTTTATGTATAATTTATTTAGAATAAATAAATATTTTTACATAAGTATTTGTGCTATTTTTGGAAATTTAATTTTATTATGCTAGATTTGGAAGAAAAAATTTAAAAGGTGTTATTTTAGGGTATTACTCTATTTCTTTTATTTATATTTGATTTTATTTACTTCTACCTTTTTATTTTTAAAAATATTTTTTATAATTTTTTTATATTTATATTAATATATGTTAACATCTAAATCAATAATAACAAATCAAAATTTCGTAAGTTATAATAATTGTACATATAACTTTTTTTATATTATTATATTTATACATGTTAAAATAATGACACATTTCACAATCATTATAAAAAAATTTACTGACCACATTTAGCTACCATGGAAAATTGTACACGTCACAAAAAAAACTCGCTGATTTATGGATATGTAAGACGCCAAGCCCCTGTAAATGCAGCCACAATGATATGTACGAAGCATTTGTGACTCTCTTCTCCAAATTTCCAATTAATATGTTTTAAGCAAAATTACGGGTAATGTATTAAAATGCAGATTTAAAAATAAAAAGTCTACATGCTAATTAAATTTTAAAGTCATGTAACCAACATTGCTATAGATGATCATCTTTTTATTGTCAACAATATACAAGGAACACATTATTTCGGATTTAAATCTGGATAATTGTATTATTAAGAAAATTTTGGACTTCGGAATGAACAACTTTTTTTTCTCCTTGCTGTTACGCTTTGTCCATGAAGGAGAGCCTCTTCAGGAATTGCTCTAACCCTAAAAATAACTAGGAGACGCGTGGATGATATTATTGGTCATGTTCGTTTGGCAGCCGCAGAAACCTACGGTTACGGCTGCGACAGATTGTTGTTCGTTTAGCTGCAGACGCAACGGTCAGACGCTGCGTCCTGCATCGCAATTTTTTCGACCATTGATTAAAACAGCGGTACGACTAAAAATCTGCGATCAACCGCAACCGCAACCACCGACGGCAGACAAACGAATAACATCTACCGCAGCTGCAACCGCATGGTTGACCGCAGCCGCAACCGCCTGCGGCGACCAAACGAATAACACTATTATAGATTCACAAAAAAAAGAGACTAAGAAGGCTTTTCTGTGACAAGGTGAACCTTATTCACACATTCTTTAAAAGCTTCCCAGGCAACTCTGGAATGCTGTTTCGATCTCATGCCTTGTTCAACAACCTGCATCGCTCTTCTGTGCAAATGCTCGTACCATTGAGCTTGATTCATTATGTCCACACGGCCGGACCCAAAATCTGCCACATAGAGACGCTTCACGTCCTTGCGCCACCGTTGCAGTACATACTGAGACGGGACTTCACCCAAGCCGTTGTGATTGAGTAGGAGAAGCACGTGTCTGCATTGGTACCCATTGAAGCTGAAACCACCACAGACACAAAAGCAACGTACTTGTGCTCCTGCAATTGTCTCGTAGATTACCTCAAAGTCTCTCACTTTCTCTCCTTCTCGCTCTTTCACCACGTACGAGGAGGCCGGCCCGTTTGAGTGGACTTGCATTACTCCAAAACATGATGACATTGCCGAGACTTCCTCTTGGAACCTTCTAAAGATCTCCTTTGTGAACACCTTGGCCATCTGCGACTCGTACGGGTGCGTTGTTTTGAGCTCCGGGATTGACTTTGAGGACTCTGAATCGCACAAGGCTTCACTTGTGTATTTTTTATCCAGAAAAGATTCGTACCCTTGAAGGAATTCCCTCAGGGAGGTGTGCTGGTGAACGTAGCCACTGAAGATGAACGGGGCTGCCGCATTTCCCAGTGGAAAAGTCAGAGTCCCCGCCAAAAATGTGTCCTTGAGGTAAACAGGAGCCCATTGTTCTCGATCTTGAAACAAGCCTCGGATGGTCTCGTGATCTGTCAGCCCAAACCGAATGATCATCTCTTCCCAAGCTATTTCAAATTCTTCGACCTTGAGAAAACCGTAGACCACTCTGTTTAGTGCCATACGGAATGATTCAGAATCTTGTAGTTGGACAACGCTTTGAATAATATTTTGCAAGACGTGTGTCAAGCTAAGACGGTGATGAGCCCTTGGAAAAACTTGAGAGACAGCAGTCTGCATTGCTTTGCAATGCTCTGTGATAAAGGTCTGTGGGGGATGGCCTAACATGCACGTTAGCCACGCTCTGAAGAGCCAGACGTAGGTCTCACAGCTCTGGTCAGCAACCAAACCACAGCCGAGCAAGATGGAATCTCCATGGTGGTTTATACCAACAAACGCCACAAGGGGAAGCTCGTATTTGTTTGATAAACATGTAGTGTCAAACACAACAACGTCGCTAAAGTGAGAGTATGCAGCCCTAGCTCGAGCGTCAACCCAGAACACATTCCTCAGACTGCCGTGGTGGTCGCAGAGATCCATCAAGTAAAGAAAGTTGGGGTTCGTAAGCTGAGTTTGAAAGAAAAAATCCTGCAAGACCCTAACACCTCCTGCGAGCTCCAAACGCCTAGAGCAGTGGAAGAGGTCATGATTGGGATGGCTCGTCTCTCCGCTAGAGTTTGAGGTCCCATGAAGGGCAAGGGTTGTATACAATTTGATTGTCTGGACTTGAACATGAAGCGGTGGTTCTGGTTTTCTTTTAGTTGAACCACAAGTCTTCTTGTGAGACTTTGAATTCTGGGCTCTGGCAGGATCAAAAGAGTGATTGTGGTCGAGTTTGACTTCATCCAACTTCCACCTATCAAATTCTATCAACCTCAGACGTATCATGGCCTGACAGCCGGTTCTGGTCTCCTTTCTCCGGCTGTTGGCTTCTTTGACCATCTTGAAACCTTCACAGTTGCAGCACAAGACAGCCCCACGTTTCTCCTTGCTGTTACGCTTTGTCCATGAAGATTTGACTCTGATGGCAAATCCAAGCTCTCTCGCGTACGAATTGTAGTAGCTGTATGCATCATCATACGAGTCGAACTCCATCCCCGTAGCAGGAGGCATCAAACGGTTACTTCCAATTTCGATCAATCCATCGCAATCGAGCTCCGCTTCTTCAATTTCAATGGGAAGGTGGTCCTCTCCATTTCCTACAACCACCTGCTCGCCGCTCTGAGAGCCCTCTTCCATCTGAAATCACAAGGCTCATAGCGAATAACTAAAACGCTCTTTCCTTTTTATTTACCCCTAAATCGGAAACAAAACGAGAGAAAGGAAGTAACCGTTATGCAGAGATTAGGGTTCGGCGATAGCGACTGGTCAGGCGGTGAGTAGACGCTGTTACCGATCATCGTTCGCCGCGTTCACAACTTTGGGCCCTTCGATTGTGAATTTTGTGATGGGCGATTCGATACTAAATCATAACTTTTGCAATACCATCTAAAAAAAATTTCTGCTATCATTAATAATTTTTTTTTAGAATGTAAAATTCTTTTAGAATGTAATTTAAAAAAAAATTAGATTGTAAAAATTTCTGCTATCATAACTTTAATTTATAAATATTAAATATATTTTTTAGAATGCAAAATTTTTACAAAAATATGATATTTTTGAAATTATAGTTTATTTTTTTAATTAACAGTAAATTTTAGTGTAATTTAAAAATTTGTGTTGTTTTTGATAATTTAAACTAATAATGTTATATTTGGAAAAAAAAATTTTAAATAGTGTTATTAGATCGATTTCCTTTTTGAAAAGTAAAATTCTTAATAATATTTTTTTTAAAATTATACAATTTTAAATGGACCTATATATATAATAATAAATAGAAAGCAAATAAGCAAGTCCTATAGAGATGTAACAAGCTTCAGAAATAGGTAATTGCGAAGTATTACTCAAGAATACAAAATCTTAAAAGTTTGGAACAACATATATCAACATTACAAAATCTCTTTAATTCATGATAAAGACCACATTTGATTGGCGGATGTAATTAATTTGGAAACAATACTTGAGTAACAATTCGAACATATTCATTTACTAATCACAACAAAGTAAATAATTTTTCCATATTTTCTCGTAAAACTAACTAACTACACCAGATATTTCCCCCTACTCAAAAGCATACCACAAGTATCTGACCTCAAAACATTGGTATCAGTCTAAAATGGACCCCGAATGCTCATTTCCAAACAATAAATCAAAAGATTAGGCCATTTTCACAGCATGTTTTCTCATGTTTTCAATAAGTATTCTTTCTTTCTTTTAGAGTCAAAAGGCATATAAATGCTGTACATATGAAAATACTCGTCCTCGGAGTTTCGATCGATGGGTCTTCGCTTATCTTTAATAAAAATTTGTGCAGTATGTTTAGATCATTACCTCCCAAACCTGCAAATTTTTTACGCACACCATTACCCATAGGAGACCATTCAACTCTACATGTAATGCTGAAAGGATTTTAGTTGTTCATTTTCTTTCAACAGATTGTACCTTCCCTCTATCCTATTAGCACCACCGTAACCAAGTTAAATGTACACTTTCTATCCACAAAGCATTTGTTTGACGTATCCGGATCACGGATGTTACTAATGGGATGATTATATGATTAGGTGGAATGTGGGCATTACTCACCTATTCTCTTTCTTCGTCGGCATCTTTCTTGTTAGCTGCCTTCCAATTTTTCTCTTCGAAGACAGTAAGTTGAGGATATCCTTTTGAAAAATCTCTTTCCCGTTGAATACCTTCTCGTTCCTTGTCTTCCATACATAGGATCCATGGATAGGTGTCCATTTGTGGATCATGGTAATCTCATTCTTTGTTCCTCCAAAAAAAAAAGAATTACTCAAGAAAAAATCTGGAATATACGAATAGTCCGAAAACGCTATTAGATAGTAAATACTTGACTTCAAACATCAATTTTGAAACTGGAAAACGAGAAGATAATTGTTGCAATATAAAAGTTGATGGGTGTCCATTGCGTTGATGCGAGAGATGCCTATCAACCAACACTGAACTACAAATATTGGTAGAATGGGGATGACATAAAGCTCTAAAACATAAGAGTTCCTCTACCAATCTTCGAATCTTGAATATGCTCATGTATAAAACAATAATAACAAAAATGAGCGGAATTATGATTTTTAAGAACACTAATTATACTGAGCAAATTGAATTTGAATGAAAGAACATGCAACACATTGTATAAAATGAGAAATGCTGAAAGATGTATTGTTCCGATATGTAAAATTGGCAGTCTAGTGTCATTAGGTAGAGAGACTTTCACATTAGATATTGGTGAAACATCACTAAACATTGTGAACTCTGAACAAATATGTGTCGTGGTACAACTATCACTGATTCAACTACCATTAGGAATTGATTGATGTAATGAAGTAAGAGGATGATGTTGAAAGGTTAAAGAAAGATTCTCATATCCCAGATTAGAAGGTAGAAAAAGTAATGCACCTGAAACAGAAGATTCATTGGCCATAACATCTTTTTCAATAATAGATGCTTGAACTGTGTGTGGAGAAGAAGTTAAGATATCTGAACTTTGAACATGAGCACTAAGTTGTTGTATAAGAGGATACACCTGATCCTTATTAGTGACATTATGAGCTGGAACAGGTAAGTATCCAACATTTTTAGTCATGACATTAGCCATAACATTTGGTCTTTGAAACTGTTGGTACTGCTTGACAGTTTGACGAACACTAGACTGAAAACTTTCTCTAGGAATAGGAAAATGATGCTGAGAAAAATTTGGTCGCATAGACTCTTGACTAGGGCTGTGAAATTTATGTGCACAAGGGTATCCATACAACTTGAAGCATTTATGCACAATATGTCCAGCTTAACCACAATGAGTACACATAGGTTTTTGCTTAGGAGGATATGTGTTGTATGTTATAGCATACACTTGATTTTCTGGTTAATCAGATGGAGAGCTCATGGAATGTGTGTTCTGAAACACAGGAGTATCTATTGAAACTGCAAGTTTGATATTCTTCTCCATTTCATCTTGAGTTACCATGTTGAATTTATTCAATTGAAGGCATTGGTTTAAACATAAGAATGCGTTTGCGAGTTGACTCATATGCCTCGTTAAGGTCCATTAAAAAATTTATTACTCTACTTCGCTGTTGCATCATTACATTCACATTTACCACACGTAAAAAGAGGGAGTTCAACATAATTCTTGTGTTTTTCCCATAGAATAACAAGTTCTGTATAATAGGTAAAAACATTCATGTGCCCTTGTTGAATAGAACTAAGACGTTGTTCTATTTCAAATACTCTAGTGTATCATCTTATTTGAAACGAGACATGAGATTATACCAAATAGCCTCAGCCGTAGATAGAAACAACAAACGTTGCCCAATTTTTTTAGACACTGAGTTTATCAACCAAGTTGCTACCATATCTAAAGCAAACACCATATTCTCTATCATTAGGAGAATGTTTTAGAATAGTACCATCCACAAATCTAAGTTCGTTATGCACATTGAGTGTCATACGAATTGATCGTCTCCAAAAATAAAAGTCCGCAGTTGTTATCAATCTATCACATACCAAGACCAATCCAACATGATTTGTATTATGTAAGTAATAAGAATTTTCATACTAATCTACAGATTGTCGATTACTCGTCATCTAAGGTTACGATTGAGAACTTGAATTCATCGACTATATCGAATAAAAACAAGAACAAACCCGATTGTGCCAGGAATGAAAGATGAAATCAAAGAGAAAAAACACAATCGAAGGTCAATCAAAGGAAAAAGGACATAAATGATGATATTACAATCGCAGTAAAAAAACTGATGAGTCCAAGAATTGTCATGAGTATCATTCTTACGAAATTAGAGGTTATTTTTCGGTATGAAACACTCATGGAGATGAGTTTTTGAAAAAAAATACCTAGATTTGAAAGAAAATTCAAGAAATCGAAGACAAATTCAAGAAGCAAAATTTTTTTGGCACTTTGATACCATATTAAATATCGATTTTGTAATATGAAATTTTCATTCAATCCCAAAATAATGTTCCATAAACGTTATATATACAAGTATAAAAACTAGAGAAAGACTCTAGTTGAAACCAATTATTCACTATCTAATATGGGCCCTGCGAAGCTGAGGGCATCCGAAAATATGATTAATTGTTTGATTGTTTCGTGATTCGCCACAACTGGAGTATATTTTATCTAATCCTAGGTGGCAGAATGGTAGTTTGTGACATGTAGCTACACAACCTGAAAGAGCTTGCTACAGAGATGTCTTATTTTTGTAAAAACGAGTTTGACATCTAGTTTTTCAATCTGTAACAAAACATAAGCCTAAATAAATGCTCATTTTAAGGTTGGCATATGTCATATAAGATTGCAACTCCATATGTGGGGAAAAAAACATCTCTAGTGACTTTTTTTTTTTAAGATGTTGAGAATACCATTTTAAAGTTTAAAGATAACCAATACCAACCATTTGACCTCTATGTTTCAACAATAATTTCTATCTTTGTACATATACAAAATCTAGGAAAAACCATGAATATTTCTCATTATGTTGGTAGAATGCGAATGATGTTTATGTTGATATGTTACCGATCCAAGTAAATTATCTGTTTTTTGACTAGTGCAATACACATCGGTGAAACAATAATGGTCAAATACTTTTCAATTTCATGGTCCCAATTAGATTTGTACATTCGGATATTCGATTTGGTTTCACTCGGTTATTTTTGGTTTTGATTTTTTTGGTTGGTAAGATTAAAAATCAATTCGATTACTTTTATACTTCGGTTCGATTTCGATTCGGTTATACTTCGGTTTCGGTCGGTTTGATTATTTAATTTAAAAATTGAAAATAACTAAAATAACCGAAAATAACCGAATATAACCAAAAAATAACCAAAAATAACCAAAATAACTAAAAAATAACCAAAATTAACAACAAATAACCAAAAATAACAGAAATATTTTTGGATAACAAAAAATAACCGAAATATTTTTGGATAACCAAAAATAACCGAAAATAATTTATTTTTTCGGATATTAATTTGGTTGTCGGTTCGGTTTAAGTTAATAACCAATAAACATAATTTTCCAAAATAATATACGTTTAGTTATTTTTTTATAACCGAATACCAACCGAAATTAATTTTTTTATTCGATTTCGGTTCGATTTATTCGGTTCGGATTATTTGCCAAGCCTAATCCCAATGTTATGCGTTTTGTAAATTTCTGAGTTCTTTCTTTCTCATGATGTTGTTAATATGCGAATGAAATCTCAGTTTTCAGTTCTGTTACAAGTTGTTGGATGATAATATGACTACAGAAGAGAGAGTTGGTCGTTTTTGTACAAAACTGAATGCATTGCTGTACATTATCATATACTTATATATATGTAAAAACATCTTCATAAGAGTTGTTATCAATAATCTTCGATTTGCAGGCTTCTCTTAATGTTGTGTAGCGTGACAGAGACGAGGTTAGTGACGGTTTCTACAGACTCCATATTCAGCTTTGCTGCAGGAGAAGAGTTGATGAGGGTTTGGAGAGCGAGTGTGAGGAGAGACCCTCCTTGCGTGTTTCTTTCATCTTCTCTAGACGTGATTACTAGTGGCCGTGATTCTACTCCATCGGGTATGATTGAGAATCCAGAGGGGAGGATTTGGATGTTGCTTGGATCATGTCCTGCGATTACCAGTTGTGTCGTGTTTATATCTACGGGAGCGTATACCACCACCGACTCATATGAGTTAGTGCAACTATCTTGCAACACCCATATGCTCTTGTCTCTCAATTTCACTGTCTGAATTGGAAAGGGAGAGATTAGAAATCCGGATTATGAGGCCGAGAGAGGATGAGAAGACAAACTAAACACACCTGGATAGACACTGAGTTACCTCTGTCTTGCCCCTTGGACAAGCTCGCAATAGACCGAACATGTCCTCCTTTTGACAAAGCATCCCACTGATGATATATATCAACATATATAGTGTTAAATATATGTATGATGAGTGTACGTAATTGTTTGCCTAAATGATGTATGTGCATGTGGGTTTGAGAAGGTACCTCATGGCGACGAGCTTCATCTCTAAAGAAATCGAAGAGAAGAGTGTGAGAGACGGGTAACCAGAGGGAGGAAGAAGCGCAGATGATGACTCCAGTGGGCTCGCCAGGATCGTGAAGATTCTTCCTCGAATAAACCCTCATGTCTTGTCCAGTTTTGGTGGTGATTTTGGTCCATTGATGGTAACTTGATGCAGCAATGGCGTGAAAAAAGCTTTGTGTCATCCTCTGCGCCATCTTGAGCACACTCTTTCTCCCCGCTAGAGTTGTCACTCCTGAGAGGAGGATATAAATTGGGGTTTAGAGGGATAATGAAAAAGAACGAATATATAGAGCATATATATGGAGTATTAATGATGGATGGACGGACCGAGAGAGTCCTTGGTGGGGACGTTGGTAGCCATGAAGAAGACGAGGCGTTCGCAGTGGAGCTGGAGGGTGGCGACCCAGTGTCGAGCCCCAAAGGCCAAACCGGTGTTAACAAAGGAGCGGAAGAGAGGCTGAACTGTAGAGGCAGATACGTCGAGGTGCTCCACCCAGGTGACCTTGGAATGACCGTTGGAGGTTTCCTCGATGATGCATCCCGAGGGGTGTTTCCGACATTTCAGCAGTGAATAAGCCTCCTTGTCCGTGTTTTTGCAGTCCTCCACGGAGACGGAGACGGAGAAATCTACAATGGCCCACTTCTCAGGGCTAAGCTGCCGGCAACTTCTAACGAAGTACACTTGTCTAGTGGGGACAACCGGAGTTAGCAGCTGCATCTCAACAAACATCAACTGGGTGGCACCGTCGATCCTTGAAGCCCCTTCGCCCTGCTGGATTACATCAACAGTTGCCGCCTTTGAGATCAAGCACGCAAACATCTCTTTCCATTGCCCCTACACGTTATACCACATCAACTTTTTAATTAATAGTAATAAAAATGAAATAGTACAAACTTTTGGTTGAATGAGGAGAGTGCAATTAATTTCTGGATTTGAAAATCTATTTTTATTGATGAAGCCTATAATTAAGAGTTTCATTGGGTGTGAAATAGGAGTCGGCCCATTGATTTTATTTGCAAGGCAAGACCCAGAAAACTTGACTTCCTTATCCATTCCTCCGTTGGTTGCTGACGCAACAACCACCCATGAATGGCTACTTTCCTTAGCTAGAACAAGGGATCACTCTCCCTTCATAGTTTATAAAAAAATAATGAAACAGTACGTACCACGTCCATGAAACACTTGGCAAGTTTATGCGCATCCATAAACACAATCCCCACATCTCTAGATGCTTCGATGGTTTTCCTTCCAGGGAACAAAGAGGTTGGAGCTTGGGGAAACTCCTTGAGATACTCATCGTAGTTGAGAATCTCACGGCCAGTTTCAACGCTGCGGAGCCACAAAGGTTCACCGGAGGTGGCCATCTTGTGAAGTTCAAGGGTGGCTCGGTTTGCAATCTCGGCGATGTGAGACTTGTCAAATGTAAAAACGCCTGTATAGACATCTCGAGAGTCGATACGGAGTTCTTGATCGTCATGAGTGCATGATGTGGCCTTGAGAGGATAGGGAGTCCGTCCGAGAGCAGCACGAAGCTTATCAAGCTCCGCTTTCAATTTGGAGTTTTCGAGGACGAGATCATTGGTGCCTCCTCCGCAGTTGGGGCAGGAAGAAAACGACGACTCTCTCATGGCTTTATTTTCCTCTCTCAGCTTCTCCAGTTCCGCTTTCAGGAGCGAGTTCTCATGTCGTTCTTGAATAGCCTGCACGTTTAAATATCTCATCTATATATATTCGCAAAAGTTTATCAATCCATATATATATCGCGATCGGAAACATACCTTGATCTGCGTGCGGCGGTTTTGGAACCAGAATTTGACCTGGCGAGGAGCCAGCCCTAATTGCTTGCTCAGCTGTTGTCTCTGCTTCTCGTCCGGATGTGGTGTCTCTTTGAATAGCCTGCGATCTCAAGTTCGCATTCATTACTTTTATTGTTGTATGCAGGCAAATAAAACCCTAGTTACTAGCCATATATATAGGCTTTGATTATATATGAACGAGTGACACAATAATGAACATTTATTTCACTGTCCGTAGAAGAGGGAGAATACGAAAAAGGAATAATTAAAGCGTATAAGCATAGAAATCACTGTCATGGATAAATGCATGAGGTAAATACATGAAATGAACATAGTTTGGAAGAAAGGATCGATGCATAGGATCATATTCATATGTAGAATAAATTTGATCTCAATTGGAAACAAAGAGGCGCAAGACTAAGTAATGAACGAAACCCTAATTAATTAGAGATGAAAAGTAATAAAGTTAAATATATAATCAGTAGTTAAGGGGAAGAACGTACGCCTCCATATGTCTGATCTGATCGGTGGTATGGCGATGATACTTCTTCCTCTTCCTCTTATTGCCGGCCTTGTGCTCCTCTTCCTCCTCCTCCTCTTCCTCTTCTTCTTGATCATCCTCACCTTCCAAATCCTCTTCTGATCTGGATCTCGTAGGGCCCGAGTTCCCACTGCTCATCTCCACCGTACGGTCTTCATCGTCAACTGCTCGTCTGCCCCAAAAGTTCTCTTCAGGCCGGTTCGAGCTGCCGGAAGATGCATTTCGGAATATTCCAGCCTGTATACATAATACATATCGATCTCCATTAAAATAAACACAGTATTATATAACTATGGGTGAGTATATATATATAATGTATACATACGAGAGAAAGGGAGAGGGCGGGAGAGGAGAAGAAGTCTTTTGTGGGTTGTTTTGATGACATCTCGACGGCCATTGACATACGCTCGGACCTTCCTCCACTTATTATCTTCAATTCATTCTATATATATATATATATTATTTTTACATATAATAAAAGTAGATAATTAATGTATATAATCTAAGCTATAGCCCGGCCCCTTCAATTCAAACAGTCGTTTTCAGATTCTCTACTGCTTGACTTTTAGGTGCTTCATTTTTTTTATTTAACCCTTTCTTTCTTTTCATTACCCATATTTTCAACACCCAATTAATTTTGCATTAATATTATTTCTTTTTTATTTTGACAACTAAATTTATACCTACGGTCGGGTGTGAGAAAAAATATTTATATATTATATAATATTATTTTTTTACTAAATATAAATTAGATATCTATATAATTTTAATTTTTATTAAAAAATATTTACATATTATATAATATTTTGTTAAAATATTTCTCAATTAATTTTAATTTTTATTTAAAATTATTTTTAATATTAATATTTGTATATATAAATTAAAAAAAATAATTTTTTTTTACTAATTTAATTGTATGTTTTGGTTAATTTAATAAAATATATTAATTATCTAACCAAATTAATAACAGTGTCATATATTATAATTATTCTAATTATATAAAATTAAATCTATTTATATATTTATTTAAAATCCATAGCGTTGATGACACGTTATTATAATATTTTTGTTAATAATACGTTACATTGAGGTTATTTTCGTAAAACATTTTTCAATATATTATTTACACACAAATAAGTTTTAACTCGTATGGATCAATTGCAGACATGTAAGAGAAATTCAAACATGAAATCTGAATATTTTACTTTCGAAATATGTTTCCTCAATCATGTGGTTAAACATAAGTTTGCCATTAAATATCAAAATGGAATCCATTTGGCGTTCCCATAAAGTACTGTAGACAGAGAGAGAGAGAAAGAGAAGGAGGAATAAGAATGAGAGGGTTGCATTGTTTAAGGGTACAAAAACAAAAGACGAACTTCTCTCTCTCTCTTAATTGTATTGTGTCTAAAGAGCAGAGAGAGAGAAAGTCATATGTATGTCAGATTTCTTCCTTTTTTTAAAGAGAGAGAGTTGACCGTTAGATACTGATCAGATGGACTCAACTAACTTTTAAGCACCTAATTCTCCAACCACATTTTCTGCTTTCTTCCTTCATCCTTATTTATCATCATTACCCTTAGTATGTCCTTCACTCTTCTTTTTCTCTTTATTTGTTTATTAGATTAGTTATGATTTAAACAGTAATTAGTCGCTAGCTTGCTTATACAAAATGTTTAACATTAATTAGTAACATTTTTTGATAACTCACATTATTTATGCTGACATTAGACATACTAAATGGACTAGGTATATAAAACTGTTTATTCTCCTTCATTATATAAGCTAGAAAGCATTGGTAAAAGAGAGAGTGAACAAAATACTATAGGTGTAAATATATATATGGAAAACCTTAAATGCTTTGTGCTCTAATTAATGAAAACTTATTATAATGGTAATATAGAATCCAAATCTAGTCTAATAGATAGAGTAGTATCAGTCTTGAACAATAATAAGACAAGAAGCTAATTATATTATATATTGGTAAGAGTAGGAAGATTGGTTAGAAAAGATAAAAATAAAAAAAAAGTTGGATATGATATAAATGGATGACGTGAGCAGGAAAATATGCAACGGAAAGAGAAGTCGGAATTTGGAAGGTCAACGAGAGGCATTGACCGATCGTTAGTCATTAATTTCAGCGAGACCTTAAACGGAAATGAATGCTCTTTATGGGTTTGCCTCCAACCCCTTCCCATTTTCTCCACCCTCTCTTTATTATTACTCCGTACGTACGTATTATACATCCTCTCTCCCCGTAAATTTCTCTCGTACAATTTTAGAAAATAATCTTATTCAAATATATTATTTATAATAGTATTATAATGAAGTGTATCACTAAAATGAATTTTATATAAACATATACATAGAATTAAATTATTATAATAATTATAATATGTATTATTCATATTAATTTGGTTTGACAATTAATATATGTTTTATTAAATTAATTAAAATAACTAATTATTTGGAAAATAATTCTTTTTATTTCTTTAAATTAAACATATAAAAATTTAGAAATAATTAATAGTCAATCGCAACAATGTTAATATATGTTATAAATTTGATATTTTAAAATATAAATATTTATTATTTATATAAAACAAAATTACCGTTTTTGTTATTGTACGACTGAAATGTATTTAGCACAAAAATCATTAATTATTTAAATAGAATAAAAACTAACATTATATTAAAAATAAAATCAATATTTTTGATAGACATAATCGAATTTTAGTCCTCAAATAATAATATTACATAAATAACTAAAATAGATTTTATAACTAATATTATATTATATTTATTTAATAATTATTTTATTTTTACGAATTGCATGACTATAATTCTAATATATATATATGTATATATATATATAAAATATATGGTCACCTAGCGTAGGAACATGTGGTATGGAATATTGGAATCTGGCTAATATCTTACTAGTATACTTCAACATATTGTTGCCTAAAAATCAAAGATCTATATGTTCACATGCATTTTCAAACAATATCATTATATGTATATATATAATATTGAAACTTTCTACATACGTATTATGGGCGAAGTAAATAAATTACACCACCTATACGTCCATCTCAGAGGTCCATCTCAGAGGTATGTAGTTTGATTTCACCTTTTGTCGTATGAGAATTTTAAATTTTCGTATGAAAATATTAAACTATTGAATCGGTTCGTTGTGATAAAAAAACGAGAACGTAGTAGAAGATAATACATTCACAACGACTATATGTTTTGTAAGTAACTTACAAACAAAGGAGAATACGTACTTACGTAACTAGGTTACACCTCAAAACGCACGTAAAATTCATGGAGGAATACGTATAGAGAAGGATCGAATCTATGGCCCGGGGTTAGTACTAAATTAACTATACATGTGACATATAATAACGGTAAAAATTAACTGCAACCTGCAATTCAAAAGCTTCATCACTTTGTTTAGCTAGGAAATGAATATAGAGAGAGAAGC
Organism: Pugionium dolabratum; assembly: GCA_018901945.1. Classification (NCBI taxonomy): domain Eukaryota; kingdom Viridiplantae; phylum Streptophyta; class Magnoliopsida; order Brassicales; family Brassicaceae; genus Pugionium; species Pugionium dolabratum. Next base: position 326,977 of record JAEVFF010000188.1, read on the forward strand.
AACCATAAACCACATAGTACTCTTTAATTAATTATATGATATATTTGATGCGTAACGTCTCCTCGCTCTATCCATATTAATTAATTAATTATTAAATACTGCCTCTAGATTCCTTTTTCATCTTTTTATGCTGCCTTCATCTCTCTCTCTCTCTCTCTTACTACTTAGGGCTTTGTGTAGAAATTTCCGTTTTAAGGATTGTAAAGAAAGCATCTAACTTTTGGAAGTAGGGTCTACCAAATTAATTAAGACAATATATGATCACTATTCTTGTTGTTTACACACTTACGGATTACCATCTAGACAGAAAGAGATTTGACCTACCAAAATAATGGAATATATACACCGAAAGCAAACTTGGTATATTGAGTGTGCACACGTGTTAAAGAGGAGACTGGGCCAGATAAAGAGAGTGATGAGAAGAAGTTGCTACATACATGTTACCTTATATAATTAATACATTAATGGATTTGGCTCAGTTTATATGCAGCGGATATCACATGGTTCAGTTTGATTCAGTACGTTCCTAATATTATTGGTACCTCCAACCACAAAACAAAAGATGGATAGTTAGTTGGGGACAAACAGATCATGAAACTTTGTGCAAGAGCTAGCTAGCTAACCTGCTACTCGCTAATGACTATATACATATATATAGGTTATGTTAATTATGGGAATAAACTACTCTAAATTAAATCTTGCACATTTTGTTAGAAATCTTAAATCCAAAATAGTATATAAATAATTATATGGGAAATTCTCAAAATTTAAGTACTAGAAAGATACTTAATTTTTCTAAAAGAGCAATTTTGAAAAATATCACATAAAGTTTTTGTTCTAAAAATACTATTAAAAGTTTTATTTTGCCAAACATACCATTAAAACTTTTATTTTTAATAATATCACAAAGCTAAAATTAAACTTTAAACTATAAAAATAATAAACCATAAAATCTACATACACACATAAATCTGAAAAACTAAACCTCAAACCTAAAATACTAATTAAACCCAAACGGTTAAAATTCATTGTTATCATAAAGTAGTACATTTCAAAGTTTTTATTACAAATCTACCATTTTAAAATTAAAATTTAAAAAATAGCAAAAATAATTATGTGAAAATATTTATTTACTCTAAATAAATTATACATAAATTTAAAACATTATATTTGAATGCTTTTTCTAATTCAGGGTTTATATTTTTTGTATTAAAATAAAGGTTTAATGTATTTTAATCTTAAATTTATGTTATTATTGGAAATTTAAACTAATGATTATATTTTTGAACAAAATCTTAAAAAATGCTATTTTAAACAATTGCCCTAATTTTTAATAGTATTTTTTAAAAATGAAATGATTGATGATATTTCTTGAAGAACCATTTATTTTTATTGTTGGTTGTATTTTGAAAAGATTGATGGTTTTTAAATATATATATATATATAAATAACTATTGATTGTAGTTTTGTATCAATGTTTTAATTGTATTTAAGGTACTCCTCTGGTTATATCAAACGATGGATTTTAAATAAAACAGAAAATTTAAAATATGTCAATGTATATTTGATTAAAATACATGTAATTGTCAAGAATGGGATTTGAACCCATGCTCTTTCGGAGAACCATTTTAAACGTAAAGGAAACACTGTCAGTAGCTATGCGTATTCATGCTGTAATTAATACTTCGATAGTTGAAGAATAGAAATGTTAAGATACAGCCGTGACTTAAAATAGTCTAGTTCAAAGACATTGAAAATTTACAGGAATTATCAAAACATACCAAACAAACAAAGCAGATTAAGTAACTACAGCTACACAGTAATGTCCAATAGTTACAAAATTTCACGTGGTCAAAGAATAGAGATAAGCATCAGATAACGTTTACTTTATAAGCTAATCAAATGCAAAACTAATGGGCTCATATAGGCCCATTTTGCGTTACTTGTGCCCTGGATCATTATGGACCACCTTTATATTGTTTCAGCCTCTTATATGAATATTATTTTTTGATTAGGCGTATCCAATAAATGATTTTTTTTTCTGAATTAAATGATGCCAAGACAGAATTGCTTTGATTAGTGGAACGACGCCGTCGTACCGCCGGTGGCAGAGAAAATAAAACTTGTATTGGATCTAAAAACACCTCCGCAATTCGATCACGACGCAATCTCCCTCTGTAAGCGCTTTCCTCTGAACCCAATAGATATTCTTCTCTTTCCCTTCTCCAGTTTTCCACGTTTGTGTGCGCATTGATCCCACGCTTGATCCTAGATCACGGAGTTCGTCTTTCGGATGCTCGAAAACGAAGCCTCAGCTATCTTACTTTATTGTTTTTCTTCTAAGCGCAGCTCTGAGATGGATCTGGTTCGATGAGTTTTGAGAGTTAAGTCGAGCAAGTTTCAGATTTCTGGTGGCGATGGCTTGGTTCAGCGGAAAAGTTTCTTTGGGAGGATTCCCAGATCTTACTGGGGCAGTAAATAAATTCCAGGAGAGCGTTAAGAACATCGAGAAGAATTTCGACAACGCCCTTGGATTTGACGATAAGTCGGAATCTGCTGGTGAAGGTGCTGCTCTCCCATTTTTGAACTCATTGGTGAAAAATTACGTCATGGCGCATTTGTTAATTAAGATCAATCTGCTCTTGCAATGATACAGAAGTTATGCGATCATTCTGTAATTTGCTTATTACTGTCTTAACTAGAGTTCTTCGGTTGAGATATTTTGCTCATAGCATTCTTTTCTGGGTATGAGAACACGGCGTTTGGATCAATATGTTTGGTTAGTGACAGCTTAGGGTGGTCATGAATATTCTGTGTTTACCTAACAGTTGTAAAAACCAATATCGTCTGTAGTGTGGCGTGCATGTCTTGTAGCTTGGTTTGTGTTCACGGCTAATCATTCTCTTTGTTTTTTTCTTTTAATGCAGCTTCAAGTATGTGGCCACCTGCAGTTGATACCAAAAGTCTCTTTGATCCTGTAATATCCCTCATGGGTAACACCTCTGATGAGAAACCGGATAGATTGGAAGACTCAGTGAGTACAGAAAATTCATCTCAAATCAAAGGAAAAGAGGATGAAGAAGAAGAAGAAGAAGGATCTGTTAAGCTAGTCACTGAACAAGCAGTTTCTATTGAAGCAAAGAAAGAAGGAAATGTGAGAAGAGAAGCTGATCATGCAGCAAATATTGAGGTAACAGAGAATGTTGTTTTAGATCCTAAAGATGAGGAGACTAAATCACAGATGGTTCTCGAAGAGTCTTCTGAAAACTCTCTTCAGCATCCTGAATCATCAGACTACACGACTAGTCTCGAACCTGATGAGAAACCGGAAATGACAGCTTCTCAAAAGTTACAGTCAGAGCGACCCAACTGGGATGATGCTGGATTCGAGGCAGAGGAGCTAAAGCCAGAGGATGCTGGAACAAATGAAGTTTCTGTAGCAAGCAAAGACACAGTTAGCTCCCCTCTGTTAGATGGCCTGCATAAATTTACTGATATGGATGAGTCAAAAAAAGAACAGGAAAGCCAGGCTGATAATCTGGAAGAGGGAATCTCATCTATAGATGTTGAAGTTTCTCCTGATATAAATAATGTTAACAGGATAGAGTCCCCTGATGCTCATCTGGCTTTAATAAATGAGTCAGATTCTCCTGCTTATGAGTCTTTTATACCCAAGAGATCTTCTTCTGATGAAATTTCAGAGAGAATTGTAGATTTGGTTTCTCGTGAATTGGACTCAAGACTAAATGCTAGTGAACTGAATGAGAGCCAGGGCTCAAGCTCTGCAACAAATGCTTCCGGCCCTGCTGATGTTGTTCTGGAATTGGAAAAAACCAAAAAGGAAATGGAAATGTTAGAAAATGCCCTTCAAGGTGCTGCAAGACAAGCTCAGGTAGATCTTAAGGTTTCCATAACAGCAGCTATAGTGCTTCTGGACCAATTTTTCTGGTGATTTGTTTACAGGCAAAGGCTGATGAGATTGCAAAGTTGATGCATGAAAATGAGCAGCTAAAATCTGCCATTGAGGATTTGAAGGTATTAGAGAGTATGTAAAAAGTTCATACTTTATTAGATAAAGCATTAATTATTTCACCGAGTCTTCATACTGCCTTCTTTTTCTTTGACCTGAAACAGAGGAAATCTAATGAAGCTGAAGTTGAGTCTTTGCGAGAAGAATACCATCAGAGAGTTGCTACTCTTGAGAGGAAGGTATATCTCTCTTTTGATTCTTTTCTTTTCTTTATAAATATGCCTTCACAGTGCTTATCTTTGTAGGTTTACGCTCTCACCAAAGAGAGGGATACACTCAGAAGAGAACATAATAAGAAAAGTGATGCTGCGGCCCTTTTGAAGGAGAAAGATGAAATTATAAATCAAGTTATGGCTGAAGGTAAGGCAACCTTTTGGAATGCTTTGAATCATGGATCATATTTTTCTATGTTAAAACTTATTAATGGTTCTGTGCATCCTGAGAGCGAACTGTAATTGTTTGAACATGTCTGAAAGTTGAACGGACGTAACTTTTTTTTTGCTCAGCTTGAGCCCTTGATGTTAATGCCCATCATTTCAGGCGAAGAGCTTTCAAAGAAACAAGCTGCTCAAGAAGCTCAGATCAGGAAGCTGAGGGCTCAGGTATATAGTGAATGTTTACACGCTTTGTTTTTATTAGTATCATCAATCTCATTGATTCTTCTCTTCCCTTATTTTGTTTGCGGGTTAGATTAGAGAGGCAGAAGAAGAGAAGAAAGGACTGATCACAAAGCTTCAGGTAATTGAATGTCCAAGCGATGCTTTTCTTTTTTTACTACCCATGTCATTAAGAATGAAACCTCATCAAGGGCTTGTCTTGATTTTCGAGAGGATTTTGTTAGAGGCTGGTCTGAAAATCAATCTTCCTGTAGTCAGGATCAATATATGAACGACTAAAACATTTACCTATTACTTTTTTTCTTTCATGTGTCAGTATGAAGAAAATAAGGTAGAAAGTATTAAAAGGGATAAGACAGCTACAGAGAAGCTGCTGCAAGAGACCATAGAAAAACATCAAGCCGAACTTACTTCTCAGAAAGAGTATTATTCAAATGCATTAGCTGAAGCAAAGGAAGCTCAAGCATTAGCTGAGGAGCGTACCAACAATGAAGCAAGAACAGAATTAGAGAATCGTCTAAAGGAGGCCGGAGAGCGGGAATCTATGCTAGTCCAGGCACTTGAAGAATTGAGGCAAACTTTAAGCAAAAAGGAGCAACAGGTTGTCTTACTTTATCAACTTCGTGATCTTTACTACTAGGATATCATCTGATTATTTTATTGATATTTACCTCGTCGATGGTCTATACGTTTTTGCAGGCAGTGTTTAGGGAAGACATGTTCCATAGAGAAATTGAAGACCTTCAAAGACGTTATCAGGTAAATCACGACATTTTGTTTTGCTCATGCATATTTCGTTTCTCGGTTATGATCCTTTGGTTTTTCATTCTCCGACAAGTCCATGATGTTTGAAAAGTACTTATACTTACTAATAGTGTGTTCTGTTGCACTAACATTTCCTTTAGGCTAGTGAGCGAAGATGTGAGGAATTAATCACCCAGGTACCTGAGTCTACCAGGCCTCTGCTAAGGCAGATTGAGGCTATGCAGGTAGGAATTGATCCTTATGATGTCTCAGATGTTTTTCCAGAGAGTAGAAACTTAAAATATAATTTTTAATATTGCATGCTTCGTACCTGATTGACGATAGGAAACAACAGCCAGAAAAGCAGAAGCTTGGGCTGCTGTAGAGAGAACTCTGAATGCTCGACTGCAGGTGTTTTGAACATCATTGCTTGATGCCTATATTCAGCCAGTTATTTTTGTCTTCTCTTATCTTTTTGTTCAATCTCTACGAATGCTCAGGAAGCAGAAACTAAAGCTGCCACAGCTGAAGAACGAGAGCGCTCTGTGAATGAACGCCTCTCTCAAACCTTATCAAGGATCAATGTTCTGGAGGCCCAGGTTTTCGATGCTCCTTGACACTTCTTCATCAATGTGCCGTATTTTTTCTAAATTTTAGCTTACCCAACTCTCCAATTTAGCTTTCATGCCTTAGAGCAGAACAGGGCCAGTTAAGCAAGTCGCTTGAGAAGGAGAGGCAGAGAGCGGCAGAAAATAGACATGAATATCTGGCAGCTAAGGAGGAAGCAGATACTCTGGAAGGTCGAGTAAATCAACTTGAAGTGGAAATCAGGGAACTGCGGAGAAAGCATAAGCAAGAGTTGCAAGAAGTGCTGCTCCACAACGAGCTTATTCAAAAGGTGCTACATAGTTTTACAGACCTAGCTCTATCTAGTAAGAACCGGTCTCGTAATAAATGGCCCATTAGTGATGGGATTAAAAAGACCGAAATACCCAGTGGGTTTTTAAACTAATCAAACTAGTGCTTCCAAAAAAAGAAATGTTGTGCTTTCCCAAACTCGTTTATCCAAAGTAGCATATATATCCCAATGCGGTCGTCAGTAATTAAATATTTTGTTGTGAACTGCTTGTTGCTTCTACTAGTATGCAAACTACTCCAGTTTACTCTACTCTCCTCCTTTACTGTCCAAGTTATTTTTCTCCATGGCCAAAAAAATTTCAGGACCTAGAAAGGGAAAAGGCTACCCGATTGGATCTTGAAAGAACAGCCCGTATCAATTCCTCAGCAGCCTCTGAACAGCTTCCCATGGCAAGGCAAAATTCTGCGTTTGAGAATGGTATGATGAATCCTAATGTGGACTGGTATTCGATAATTCAGGCTTTGCACATCTGTAATTCCTAAACTGTGTCGTCAGGAGGCTTGGCAAGAAAACTCTCAAGCACAAGCAGCGTTGGCAGCTTGGAGGAGGGTTATTTTCTGCAAGCCACGCTAGATTCGTCAGATAAGTTTTCTGAAAAGAGAAGCATGCCTGAGGCAACTATGAGTACGTACCACATGAAGAGCATCACACCAAGTGCTTATGAAGCCACACTTCGACAGAAAGAGGGTGAACTTGCTTCATACATGTCCCGCTTGGTAGGTGTATAAAGTATCCAACTGTTCATTTCTGTATAACTACATTGTTAGGTTTTTGGCAATCAAATCAATTTTTTATCCCAATGCCCTTACGACGACTCACCTTGGATAGGTTAAAATAGGCCACGATGAGTGTTGTGGACCATGTTGACAAATTATCCTTGTTTTTATAAGTTGGTTTATAGAAGGTTTAGCCTAGTTATTGTCTTATGGATGTAGTATAGGCGGGTTCTTAGTATACTAACTGTTAAACGTTAACCTAAACTGGTGGTATTTGTCTTGCCACAGGCATCAATGGAGTCTATCCGGGATTCCTTGGCCGAAGAACTAGTCAAAATGACAGCAGAGGTATAAAACTCAGCGCTGAGAGTTTTAGAATTGTTATTCTTTTGATCAGTGTTATTATGACGTGTCGCTGTGGATGTAGTGTGAGAAATTACGAGGGGAAGCAGATAGGGTCCCGAGGATAAAGGCAGAGCTGGAAGCACTAAGGCAAAGGCATGCGGCTGCTCTGGAATTGATGGGTGAACGAGACGAGGAGGTAAAATAGTAGAGTATATCTATATCCAGCTTTAGACAATGGGTAGGCGTTGAGTTTAAAAACAAAAAGTTGGTTTGGTGGTAGTTGGAGGAGCTTCGAGCGGATATAATGGACTTGAAGGAGATGTACAGGGAGCAAGTGAATATGCTGGTGAACAAGGTAATGCAAAAAAATACACAAAATGCTTAATCAAAGTCATGCTTCATGCTCATGGGGTTTGTGCATCTTCTCTTGGGTTTACAGATCCAATGAGGGAGCAAGTAAAGATGCTGGTGAACAAAGTGATGATAGGCTCATGAGTAGAACACACCTAATCTTTCTTTCCCCCTAATCTATACCCACTATTTCATTTTTTTCCTTCTCTCGGCCCTCTTAAACCATACTTTTGCCTTTTGAATGCTCGGAGTAAGATTTTCCTAAAGTTCTTTGTTTTCGTAATTATTTGGAGACGAGATAAACAGAGTGCCCTGCTTGACTTGTCTCTACATTAGTCATGGAAAAACATAAATTGGATTCTCGTTTTTATCTCTACATAGTAGAAATCAATAATATTCACATATAGAGACGAACTTAGGAAAATTACAGGTATGGAGGATAATGCCAAGACTTGGACCTTATGTAGCAATAATATATGATGATGGTGTGTTACTGCTAATTGATTCTTCTACGAGTCCGCACTTATAGCAAATTATCCAAATATCAATAACTAAGACCCCAAATATGAAGATTGTAAGTCGTCACATATCCACTGAGAACTTGTCATAGAGTTCTTGAGCTTCTTGAGGTCTGCGTCCTCTACACTTGAGGACTTCTTGCTTCTTTTTGGTGTGTTTTTTATATATATTTCACTATTTCATTTATACTTTTTTCCATCCATTTTATATAATGCAAAAGAAAAACAATATATCAAGACGATTTTAAATTAAATAAAATATCTTTTTGAAACAATAAACTTTTGAAAAAAATATATTATTGGTATTTTGATAAATTTTTAGAATATTTTTCAAAAGAGTTACAATTAAATAGAAAATATATAGTTTATGGATTTGTATAGATTGAATCATTGTAAATGAAATCGGGTACAACTGATAACTAATATAACTAGTTAAATTTATAAAAATTGGATATAATTAGTAACCTAATATATTAGTGTTGGTTTTTCTTTTTTTTCATAGAACAAGAAATAATCTGTCATAGAATACCTCATGTCTGAAGAAAAGGAAGAAAACAAACAAATCTGTCACTTGTAAACATCTATTTAGTATAACTATACGGATAGTTATTACTAATAAAAACATCTCAAATCAAAGAAAGGTTGTGATGATGAAAATGTAATTTGTGTTGTCGTTTGCAACTGGAGCTGATCCTATTCCAAGTCTTCTCCTGTCTGAGATATGCCCTGGGCGTCTTCGGGAAACAGCACTAGCTGTTTGTCTTGCTGTTCATTGGGTACGGAATTTTTGTTTAGCAAAAGGATTAATAAATGATTAGACAGTAACCTTGAAGATGACATAACAACAGGTAATAAACTTCTTCGTGGGGCTGCTGTTTCTGAGAATGCTGGAGCAGCTTGATTCGGTGGTTCTAAATGTATAATCTTTGGGTTCTTCTGTATGGTGGCAGTTATCTTTGTGCAGAAGAACGTGATTGAGACTAAAGGAAAGAGCCTCCAAAAGATAGAAATCAGCTTGTACCCAGTGATCATCCATCATCATTTCTCATTGTACTGTAGTCTGTATTATTCTGCCTCTCTTTTTTTGTTGTTTTATTCAAATGCTTGGGAGTTAAAAATGTACTGTACTACTAATATGAAAGTAGCAAATTAGGCACAAAATGTAGCAAAGGCATAGCTAACGTTTGAACTGATTTTGATAAATAAGACAAGACCCGAAAGGTTGCAATTTTAATGGCAGGTTCTCAGCTCTCTTTATTGTATATAAGATTCTAATCTGCTTGCCTAAGCTTTTTTACATTTCTTTGCAACTCTAAGCAAGCACACGTAAAACTACTGCTTATTCTTCAAGACTTGGTTACAAATGCTCTTCACCTCCATTCATATCCCAATTGAAGCACCTTCCCGTTGTATGGCAACCACTGGCTCGTTACATCTAAGACACCAGAGCGATGCTGCTGAAGCACACCGGGTCCTTATGCAATAGTAACAGTACCTGCCACAAGTCATTCTTTTAGGTGCAAGTAACAACATACTCTGATTTCTTCACCCACCACTTCTGTCTTGTCTAACTTCATATGGATTGTGCCCTCATGACTCCTCAACTACTTGATCATGTGCAGTTACTTAACTTCTTGTAAAAATTGAAATACTTATCTTGTGGGGAAAGGGGTTCGTAGAAAAAAATATCATACCTGTGCTTGCAAGGCAAAGCAACAAACGGAATTGCAGGATCCACTTGGCAAATGGGGCAAGTCGATGTATCCTCTTTAGTGCTTGAGGAATTGTCCTTGGTAAATGGGCTAAACATGTTCTTCACAGCTGAAGAGTTGAGCAACGGAAGAAGCAACAAAAGCATTTCCTGAATATCACCAAACAAATCAAAGCTCAGAGCCACAAATCAGATACAACATAACGCCTTTGACAGCAGACAAGACAAATACTCATCCATTCAGCCAATAAGTCTGAAAAGAAAGTTTTGAATTGTTGAAGGACCTGAAAGGAAGAAATAGCAAAGAATACATTCGCTTTGTGCGTAAACAATTGGAATGGAACTGCCAAATCACAGGCTCTCTACTATTTCAGATTCCAGATATAGAAAAAGATGTTTTTCAGCTCTTTAACAGCTTATGAGCAGCAAAAAGTGTTCCTCCAAAAACAAAGTAACGCTAAGAAGACAGTAACTCCTACCCAGGAAAATATTACAGACCAGTGAGTTTCAATTATAGACCAGAAACCATCAGCCGAGAATGATCCTTATGGCATATGTAAGAAGTACAAAGAAGAAGACCTACCGAAAATTCATTCCAGACGAGTTGGCGGTTCATGTACTCGAAGCTGACAGACCGGTTCATATGGGGACTCCTATAGACAAGCCTAGCTCTTAAAGCTTTTTCAATGAGGTTCCGATACCTAGTGCAAGAAAGAAATAAACGTAAAGGATGCAAGAATCATCAAAAAAATTTCCTGCATGTTCTCGCTTCAATCTTTCAAGTGAACTTAGAAGTTATAAATGTGTTGCCGATAAATTTTTCATAATTTTAACAGTGTCATATGAATATTCTGAACATGACAATATTTCAGTCTCCAATCTGGGTTCTTTCGCTGTGGCCCTGTAAACTAAGAGGCTAACAGATGCTTTAGAAACAGCTCCAAAAAACAAGAACTTAGTAAAAGTCCATTTGAATGGTGGCAGAGTATTGGGATTCAGTGAACAGTTAAGACATTTCTGTATTTAACTCATATATTAATATGTGCATTCCTAACAACTACATTGTGAACTCAAAAAGTTACAAGCATTTTAAAGGTCTGGTAAAAATTGTTTGTCCCAGCAGTCATTAACCATTGGCTGATTCTTAGTGCATCAAAGGAATTGCATCAGATTTAAATGGCCATATCAATTTTCCTGCATGGCTGTATGTTTATATGTAGACAAAATGAAGGAGTAAATGTACAAAGCCATACCTTCCCGTATAAAGAAATGACAATAGGTTAAAAAAGGAAGCAGCTTTGTAGATGCCTTGGATTCGTTGTAGGACAGTCCAAAGTCGCCTCATCAATGGTGTCTACAAAAGAAAGAAAAAAACAATTCAACCATCTTTATGACGTGCGGAGTAAATCTAGGAAGTCACACCTGCTCAGAATCACCCCATCTACGGAAAGCAGAAAACGACTGCAAACGAGAGAAGAGGTATTGACCACCAACAGAGGCAACACAGTACAAAATCTTTTGAGGAGCAGAAAGTCCGGGGCCTTCCAGTCCAGTTCTAACTACACGAGAGTAGAGCAATAGTAAAAAGGCTACTGAAGCGGAAGGTGCACAATTTATGATACATACCTTTCCCACAATGTTCTGAAACCCGTTCGTCTCTGAAGCGTAGATTCATGAGAGCATTACCAGGCGTAGGTTTGTCAACCCAAATAGAGAATCTCCAAATCAGGAACTCGAGAAAAGCATCGAGTTCTGGTTCGTATTGAAAGAGCATTCCTGGCTAATAACAAAGAGAAGCCAAATAACCAGTAGGGAAAAAAAAGCTCTGAGAATTTGAAGAATTACCTTCATCAAAGTGAAAACCTTAACCAGCTGCTCCTTCAACATGGCTGACATTTCAACATCGAGTCGTGCAGCGTCAAATTGATTCACTCTAGAGATATCAACCGGTATAACTGACTGCTATGTATTAGGTTTTCCACATAAGCCCAAGAAGAAAATACAGAAATCTGAGCGACAGACACAACCGAAGAGCATACCCGGTGGGAAGAGATAAGAGATTGCGATTGGGGAAGCAAGCTCTGATAAGAACGGATCCAAGCATCGTCAGGAGGCGGAGGTGACGTCATCGACGGTGTCAAAGGGATAGAGATTGTAATTCCGGTAATAGACAAGGCAGGACGGAAGTGTTAACCGTCTTTTCAATCGATAGCTTTTCTTTTATTTTCCGTCTTTCAATGTTTCTTTTTCTGCTTTTCTTTCTTTTTTATGAATCACAAAAACTTGGCTCTTTATTTTTTAAAATAAAATATTTATTGATATTTTTGGAAGAATTTTTTTTCGTTTTGGTGTAGTTTTAGAGAACTATCTTGAAAATTAAAGGTTTACTGCTTTCTTTTATCAATGGACCATAAAAATTGCCTTAAGGTCTTATTATTGGGCACGCCTGGAATTTGTTGGTACAAACGCTTCAATGCTTAAAGTGCAACTAATGGTATTACTAACAGAATAAAGTGCAAACTTAGCCGGAGAATCAGCAACGATAAAGGAAAAGTTGGAATTCACAGAAGAGAGGACGCCATTTGAAGAGAAGTTGAGAGCTTTTGTTGTACTGACACACCTAGAAAACGAAATTGAGGTCCACACCTATTCTCTTACTCTGTTCCATTTCCAAAACAAAACCTTTTAAGATTCACATTTTCAATTTTACTAGAGCATTTTTGAACACGAATAGAATACCTTTGAGTGGAGGCCACCTGAGCAGCCAACTCTTCCTCCCCTAGTCTCCGCAGGCCCTTGCTCAGAACCTCCGCCACGTACTCGTCTGCCTCCCACGACTCCGACCCCCATCCTCCGTCTCTCATCCTCGCGTATATCCTCACCGCCGAATCTCTCCTCTCCGCTCCCACCACCGCCCTGATTAGCTTGGCGAGGGCCTTGTCGCTTTCGTAACCGCCCTCAAATCCCTCCAATTCGCCTATGAAACGGTCGATCGCGTCGCGCTCCCCGTTCCTGGAAAGGGCGTTGACGACGTCGGCGTAGTGGGTCAGGTCAAGGGGAGGATACTCGGAACGGAGGGTGGAGAGAACGTGGATAGCGAGGGTGCACTGATCCTGACGGAGAAGCTCACGGAGGACAGCGAGGAGGTCGGCCTTGAGTAGACGGCGGAGAGGAGGGAGGCTAAGGGAGAGGGAGCCAGTGCGATGGGCTCGCTTGAGGGACTGGATCGATTGGATGGCTTCGGAGCTCAGGATCCTACCTTTGAGAAGAGGTCCACGGTTATCGCGTGGGCCGCATCGGACTGAAGCGAACCTTCTACTGCGTACAAGGCGGCCAAGGCTCGATGGTGGAGGGAAGGTGAGTGAGAGCGCCATCGACCACTCGTTTACAATCCTCTCCCATTGGGGGTGAGAGGTGAGATGGATCCCTCTTTCATAGGCCAAAGCCCATTTCACTTTCAAAGGCCCAATTTCTACTTTGTTTTTTTATTAATTCATTTATTAACACTAAGACCCGATGGCACTCTTCCTTTTTCGTTTGTTTCAGTTTCGATTCCGAAAAAATATAAGCTTTATAATATCATACTAAATAACAATAGTAAAAAAGTTCCATTAATTAATGAAACAACAAAAACGCAAAAAGAAAAGTGAAACAAGAGAAGAGATGGTTAGAAAAGAGCAATTAGAAGAACAATTGCAGCAAATAAAGGAGGCATGATCATAGAGGCGAGCAGGGAAGAGGCAACAGAGGTAGAGGGAGAGGCGGAGAAAGGCGACATGGATGGAGGAGTCGAAGCAATACTATGGTGATGGATATGCATCACTTCGACAATGAGACGCTGGCCGCTGGTGCAATGCCCGTTGGAGCCGCTGATGAAGTAGAAGAGGCCAGGACGATCAAGCTTCATTGTGCTGTTTCCGTTGTCAAACTTTGTTATGGGATCGCTGCCGTTGCAATGGTAGAACCCCCATTTGTCCACCTCCATCACCGAGTCTTTTTCATACACAAAAGCTGCACATATATATACATTGATGAGTATAATTAACCAAAAATCTGGTTAATATTTCGTAACTATTCTACTCACAAAGGTAATCGCCGATGTGGAAGCGGTTGCTGCTCGCCCAGTGGCTGTAAACAGCTGTATCATTCTGGAATGGAACTCTCCACCCTAACTCGTCTCCAACCTTGAAAACCCTAGGACCTGCAGCTGCCATGGAAGCCCCAGCCATGAAACTAGCCCAAATGCACAGCATTCTTAGATTGCATAACGAAAGAGATCTCATCATTATCATCACCTTCTGCTTTCTTTCTTTTGAGTAGATGGTGGTAGTAAGTCAATTGTAAATGGAGCAAAGCGTTTTATATAAAGGTGTAATTGGCGGTTGAGAGCACTCTTGAGTAGTGGATTTGACGGTTATCGATTCGTGCAAGTCATGGGGCCACCCACTCTTTTCTTGCGTTTGACCATGTCAGCTTAATTTTATGATCCTCTCTCGAAACGACGCGTTCCGACTAACCTTTTGATTTGTTATCACTTTTTTTCTTATGGCTAGGTCAATTCTTACGGCGGCGGCGAAGACCTCACCGACGGGCTTATTCAATCTGAAACCGTACATCTGGAACAACCCTTCGGTCTCTTGCTGCCTGGGTGGCAGTGGTGATGTCTCGCGAAAGAGGAAACTTCCGATTCTCCTCTTCGACGTTATGGACACCATCGTCCGTGACCCATTTTACCACGACGTTCCGGCCTTCTTTGGGTGAATCCTACTCGAGATTTTTTTTTATTTTTTTATATTGCACTCCATTGATTATCATAATCGTAAGCTTTTTGTTTATAGGATGACAATGAATGAACTAGTGGAGTGCAAGCACCCGACGGCGTGGATCGAATTTGAAAAGGGCTTGATTGATGAGGTAGCAATCTCAATCGTAAACTAAATCATCTCCTTTTGGTTTGATATTGATTTTTGGTATCATCATCATCATCATCATTCAGGAGGAACTGGCAAGAAAGTTCTTCATAGATGGGAGGGATTTTGATTTGGAAGGTTAGATATATGTACCTAACACATTCCGCCAAAATCAATGAAATGACGTCAGGCCAGGGTATGATTTGCAGGGCTTAAGGAGTGCATGAGATCAGGATACTCTTACTTAGATGGCATGCAAGAGCTTCTCCAAGCTTTGTCTGCTGACAACTTCGAGATTCATGCTTTCACCAATTATCCCATCTGGTTTCATTTCCATCACTTCCCTTTCACCTATATTCGCTGGCTAGCTTCATCTCTCTTGACGCTTGTGTTTACATAGGTACAAAATCATCCAAGACAAGCTTAAGCTTTCAGCCTACCTATCTTGGACGTTTTGTTCCTGCAATACTGGTAAAACACACATCTCTAGTCTTGCCAGGTTTTCTCTATTACAACTTATCATGTGTCTGTCTATCTCTCAGGAAAGAGAAAGCCTGATCCAGAGTTCTATCTCGAGGTTGTGAGACATCTCGGTGTTGAACCTTGCGACTGTATATTCATCGATGACAGGTTAGAAAGTGTTTGTATCCTTTACTTTGATGATTGTCGAAAGAAATCCCTAAAATGCTGAATCTGACGTGACCTGAGGAAATGTCTGATACGCAGGCCAACGAACATCAAGTGTGCAAGAGAGATAGGGATGCGTGGGTTATGTTTTCAGAATGCAGATTCGCTCTTTAAGGATCTCTTGCAACTAGGGATCAACGTCTCTCTGCCCAAAATATAATTGGATGCTATAGTACTTAGTATTGCATCATCTCGGATGTAATTTTATAGTGCATCAGCGTATGTCTTTACAGAAATACCCTAAAAGAAATACATTGTTTTCGTAATGCAAGTGGTCACAAGTAGAGCCTGTCTTGGATTATATAAAGCAACAAGAATAGAGAGAGAGACTAGGGAGAGGCGAGATGAAGGACATTAAAGAGGGAAGAGGAGGCTAGGAAGAGGAAAGAGAAGAAGACTAAGAGGAGAGAAAGGGCGACGTGATTGCAGAAATAAGAAAGGGTCTTGCAAAAGTCCGGAAGAGGAGTGTGCCTGATGCCGGTTTTGTTGAGGTTGGTAACTCCAGAACCGGCTGATCCAGCACTCATCATCAAATAGCCAAAGAGCTGCGCAAACACACAGAGTCAATCAATCAGAAGAATAGTGAATGGAGAAGAGAAGTTGAGGGATGACCTGATCGGAGGTGAAGCAAAGCCAGGCTTGGAGGCGGGAGGGTGTGATGGGAGATCCGGTGAGGAGCCTGTAAACACCGAGACAGAGCTGGACCAAGGAGTATAGCATGGTCGCTAAGCATGCCCCCACCACATACCTTAAATCAAACTCACTCTTAATATTATTATAATTATAATCAATCTTTAAAAATGGTTCCCACAACACAATAATGTCATGTCATGTTGTGTTGGTTCACGGGTGTGTTTCTGTTCACCGGAATTTTCTGGCATGTGAAACGCACATTTTGTTTTTTTTTTTTCTTATTCGCATTCAAGATTGAGGAGTAAGAAGAAGAAGTATCTCATCAACAGCCTACCCCTAATAAAAAAAGGAAGAAGAAGAAGAAGAGAACTGACTGGTAGGAGGGAGAGAAAGACCATTTGGAGTAGAGAGTGAGCTTGAAGCCATAGATATCTGCCACTCCTTGCTCAGTTGCCGTCAGCATCAGCGCCAAGGCCGTGGTTGAAGCAGCCAAGCAGCCTCCCCTGAGAGCCACCTGCACAACCTCCCTTCTCCTCCTCTTCTTCTTCTCCACCATCTCTTCCTCCTCTCCATTTCTCCTCATTCGGTCTCCTATTTTTTTTTTTCTGCTCTCAACCCTCACACAAACTCACTCTTTGTTTCTTATACCGTTTTCCCCTCCACCATTTCCGTGTTGCAGTCTTCTTTTTATTTGTATTAAAAAAGAAGCCGAAAACTGTGAACTCTTCCCCTTCTTTCGAGACACATTTCCTTATTTTTATTTCAATAAATAAATATAAATAAAAACTGAGAAAGAAACATCTCTAGCTGCTCTGTTTGAGACTTTTCTATCTCGATGTACATGAGAAAGGTACAATTAGCGTGACTCTTGTTCTCTACTAATTGAGACGTAAATGAGTCAATTTTGAATGGCATTTGTATTTAGTTTCTTATATTTATTTTTCACATTTCTCTTATAGATGTTTCACACTTTCACAGTTATATATGGTTTTAGTAGGGTAACACAACAACTGAGACAAGAAAAAGAATCATAACATATATAGAAAAATCATAAATTCAAATGAAACCGAATCATCTCACAAAAAAAGGTGGGGAAAGTGATACAATACCATCGCTATGTTCATTTGTATATTACCGGTGCGGATGAGACTACAACTATAATTGCATCAAATGTTTTGTATTCGATATCAAATATGGTATTTTAAAATTTTTTAATCGTATTAATATTTTAATCAGTAATTAAAAAATTATAACGTTTGACAAATGCAACTAAATATATGAAATTGCAGTATCTAAAAGAAAAAAATATATTGTAGCTTAAACGCAACCATAACATCATATTACAGAGAAATGAGCATGACAAACCAAAAAAACCAAGATGCACAACCCAAACTATTATTTGTTTTTTGAATTCTGATAACACACAATCTCTGTTCACAAATTTCGACCTCAACATCTGAATTTTTTTGTCTGATTCTGGGTTTATTGTTTGTTTGTCTAGGCCGATTAATTTTCGTCTACCCTCTATTATTTATGAGTTATGCCTAAAATTTAATGACTCCAACTTTATATACATAATATATTAGGCATAAAACTGATTTATATGTTCATTTTGTGTAATTTTAAACACAACATTATATCACAATTATAATTTATAGCGGAGCAACATGTTTAAAAGTTATATGTTTGAAATATAATCAAATATCGTATACGACAAAATCACATTTGTATAAATTAGTTAATAATTAAAAGTTACGAATTATTATTTCGTATAATTGTGTTTTTTTTAATTATAAAGTCGTGTTGTTTCAACACAATGAGTTGTGTATTTTCGGTTATACAGTTGTGTATTGGTTATACAGTCGTGTTGTTTCGTTTTGTATAAATATATATCGAATCTAGTTTTTATAATAAGTTGTGTTGTAATACAATCAAATTAATAAAATGTTAATTACATTTAATATATATTTTTATCTTTGGAACCGGAAAAACCTTAACAAACATCAACAATATAGATATTAATAATTTAAAATTAGTTTTATTTAATGGCCAATTAATTTTTTTAGTTAGATGTTAAGGCATGTAGACTTGCGAAAACTTGAGCAAAGGGATACAATCATACAACCTTTCATTCTTTCGAGAGAACATATGGTTTAATTAATATAAATATTAAAAGTTGTCATCATACGAGAGAAATGAATTAATATGAAGATTTAGAAAGAGATAAAATGATTAATTAAAGTCTCTGGTGATAGCAGGAATACAGCTTGAAGTGCGAGAAATGGCGGGCTTACTGGGTTTAGGACTAATAGACTTGCCTCTGTTGCATCTCCTCAGCATATCCCTCATGGCCTCCGCTTGAAATAGAGCCGGATACTCCCTCCCGAGCTTGTTAAACCTAAGGCATGCGCTCATGTGCTCCTTCAAAGCCCCCTCGAGCCCTTTCTCTTCCCTCTTCTCCCTCTCCTCCTTCACTGCCTCCGAACAGAGGCCGCATATCCACTTCCCCAGGAACTTCTCCCTCACCTTCTCTATGTACTCCACCGTGCATTCCTCCCTCATCCCGCAGCATTCGCACTTCGCCTTCTCCACCTCCACTATCGTCCCAACTCCTCTCTCTTCTAATTCCCTCCTTTGCAAATCCAGAGATATGTCTGATAAGGTCCTATGCAGTGACTTCTTTGCTAGCTTTGGTGGCGCAGGCGGCTTCACCACGCTTCCGCTCACGCTCTTCCTTCTCCCGTTCCGTTCCTCTCTATCCATTTTTCTTGATCACATCATCTCTGCATGCTGGAACCTTTGGTTTTTATAAGCGGGTGTATATGGACACATTTATGTCTGGTTCACGTCCGTGTTCATGCAATAGCGACCTTTTGTTTTACTTTCCACAACAATACTAATAAATGAATCCACCATTTCACGTGCTACATCATTGCAACTGGCAACTAGCTAGCCTTTAACTACTTACAAACTCTTCCAAAGTATATGAGATATATGGGTACCTTTTTTGGTTCTCACTTATAGACTTCGTCTGTCAAATTTTTTGTTTCTTAGTTAGTGTGCCAATATTGCGTTTCGTTAGAGATCGCACATGGACAAACCTTGAGAAACATAACTATATAAAGAAATCAGATGAGTTAGTAAATGTACATAGATATATGTCTGAAAGTGAAGATACAAAAAAATGCATGGAGTAATTAATTAAAGCAAGTACGTAAGAGCTTACGAATTGTATGGAGGTAAGTAAAAGGAGACTATATTGATACCACAGACAATGATACGTCACGTGTGTGTGGGTTTTGTCTAACCACACAAAACAGAGAAACAAAATGCACTTGAACAAGACCATTCATTATGAAGTTTAAAGTTAAATATGAACTGATTATCGATGGCAAAAAGAAAAGAAAATGGCTAGTTTTAATTAAGGGTAACTCATTTTTTGCGATATAACTTGTAAAGTAAGTGGTGGGAGCGAGTCACGTGCATCCATATCTTGCATCATATACTACGTATTAATAACGTAGCTACCTCCACACTCATTGAGTCCCTTTCATACAGTTACACTAACATCAAACCAAATATAGACATATTCCATATACCTTTATATATATATTAGAAGTTCTAGGAGGAAGTTCCTTAGGCCAGCTGATATGTTAGCAGGTTCAAAACTCCATGGTAGAATTGTTGTTTCTGCAAATGAATGAGTAACATCTCAAAAATGCAAATTATATTAATTATATAAATTTGATTCAAATTATGCAAGTTGCCTCATCAAACCAAACCAGCTTCCTTACTTTTTCACAAAGGCTCTTCAATCAAGTATGTTCAAATTTTTAATGTGTAGATATAACTTCTCAAGTCTTTTTTTTTTCTCTTTGAAGAATTCAATTTGAAAGAGAGGTATTACAAATTATTGAAGTTATTTCAGTTGTATAAATACATGTTGTTCCTCAGTTCTCAAATCAGAACTTGTTGGTCTAACTTGCGTGTTTAAATTTGAACGATAAAAAGAAAAATTTGAATCGTTTATTAATCAGTTCGGTTATAAAACATATAATTTTCTAGGATGAAAACACCTCTGAACTAATTAATTATGTCTCCTTTTTATGGCGTCATCCTTCCCTTTTTATATATTCAATTCGCCTAATGTTCAACGTTATAGTTATTGCTTGCCACACTACAAGAAAACAGCGTATTTCCGACGGCTGTATCCATCGGAAATATGTCGGTAAAACGGTTTCTCGACTACTTTCCGATGAAAATAGTCCGCCGGGACTATTTCGTCGGAAATGCTCTTCCGTCGGGAATGTATCGATAATTTCCGACGGATTAGCGATTAACTGTGCCATCGGAAAATTCCGACGGATGGTCGATGACATCCTTCCGTCGGAATTAACCGACGGATCTGCGATGGTCCGGATACATCGGAAAATGCCGACGAATTTTCGAGGGCATTTTCCGATGACTTGTGCCGTTGGAAATATTGTCCGATGATATTTCCCGACGGTTTATAGCCGTCGGGATGTACCACATTTCCGACGGACTGGTCCGTCGGGAATTTCCGACGACAGTAGCCGTCGGAAACACGAAATAATTGAAAAAATAAAAAAATTATTTTTTTAATATTTATATTTTTTTAATATTTAATTATTTAATTAAATATTTTAAAAATATAAATATTAAAAAAATAATTTTTTTTATTTTTATTTTAATATTTAAATTAATATTACTAAAAATAATCATACAATTAATAAAAATAATATTATAAATATTAATATTATTAAACATTTATTTTAAATTATAAATTACAAAGGAGGAGCAGGAGGAGAAGGAGGAGAAAAAAATTCATGAGGCAATTTATTTTTTATCATTTTTACAAAGTTTTTGAGATTATTCATCTCTATTTTCATGGACGCCATTTCTTCTTTTAACTGTTCATTTTCTTCGTTTCTAACTGGAGATGTTGCGCCACCAGTATCTGCAACTCTCCCGAGTCCTGGATGACGACCCTTTGAAAATGGTACTTCCTATAAAAATAAGAAATATTATTAAAAAATTTAATAAAAATTATTATAATATTAATTATATATTTTAAAAAAAAAAAACTTACATCAAGAACGAGACGGTTAATCTCAGAACGCGGCAATTCAGCGACCGAAGATGAAGAACCAACTTGAGATTGCTGGGTTAGAATATCATTTTTTTTTTTACTTTTTCGATGATCTCACTAACGAGACCATCTTGGATACGACCAGTCTTTTTGTTTGTGTGGACGGCCTCGAGAAGTTGCAAGTGATCTGGAGGTGCTCCAATTTCTTGTGCCTAAAAATAAAAAAATTCTAAATTAATAATTTAAAAACTTTTAAATAATAATAAATAATTAATATAATAATTAATTTACCAATTGATCAGCTCGTCTAAGAAAACTAGTCGATCCGGCATTGTGAATATAAATGCCTTTGCCTCCTCGGTCGCTCTTCCGGTTTCCCGAATTAGTTTTCGAGATAACCTCAGCGGTGGAAGATTCCCAATAACGAATAAAGTCGTTCCAAACCGACTCATTCAACCCTCTTGGTTTATCTTTTCCCTTTCCATTTTTGTTTCCATTCGTTCATATGGCGGGAAAATTGTATTGCAGCCTCTTTTTCGAAAGCGTCTTCCACCAATTTTGTGTTCATGGGATCCCATGTAAATTCTTGCTGCGAAATTTTACTATATATTACTAAAAAATTATTATTAAAAAATATTTAAAATAATTATATATTTAAAATTTAAATAACGTACCGCAAACGTCCTGAACCAAATCTGACGTTCTTCGTATGGAATATCTCGAAATTTGGTATATGATTTATTCAAAAGAGAATGAAGCATCTTTAATATAGATTTGCTTATTCTATTGTTTGAAATACCAAACCTACGAATTTTTATTACAATAGTATTAAAATAATTATTTTAAATATAATTATAGAATAGTATTAAAATAATTATTTTAAATATAATTATAGAAAATTTTATTTACCATGTCGAGTTTCCTTGACGTCTCGGATCGAGAAATGTGAGAAGTTCACGACCAGGCTGCTGAACCAATTCTTCAATTGTCATTGGTCGGAAAGAATCATTTGCAGATTCTGGAACTTGAGTTGGTATAAAACTCGGAGTCGATGACTCACCACGTCTTTGGTAATCTTGATACGACCTATAATTGGATCATTTTATCAATCTATCTACATTTACTATTTACCATTTGTTTTGAAATATTTAAATTTTAAATACTAAGTATAAATCTGTAATTTTTAATGTTTATGATATTTTTGTAAAAAAATAATTTGTATTGATAAAATTATTATTAAAATCGACTTGTGTCGAGATTTTTGAATATTATTATTAAAATAATTTGTTATTAAAATAATTTGTATTGATAAAATTATTATTAAAATAATTTGTATTGATAAAATTATTATTAAAATCGACTTGTGTCGAGATTTTTGTGTCGGAAAATTCTCCGGGAATCCAGTAAGAGTTTGATACTTAGAAAATCTCTTAGACTATTGTTCTCTCACACACTCTTTTTACTGTTTTCTGTGACCTTTACAATCATCTACTCTACTCACTGTTTTTATAATTTAGAAAAAAACAGAGATTAATTGAATCAGAAAACGACTTCTTTCATGTTTCTAATTCTTCTGCCATTTCCGTAGATGTTTAGGATGAAAACATGTCTGATTTCTTGCTACTTTTTATTCCTTCAGAAAACCGATTCTAAAACGTTCATCCTAACAGATCACCGAAACCGAATCTACTTTGCCTAGTAAATGCCTAAAATCGATCGTAATAATAGATTAAAAAACTTACATGTTGACAACGTGAAACGACGACGACAAGAACTGGCGAGGAGGAGAAACGGCGATCGATAGAAGTGAAGAAGAAGTCGGCGATCGATAGAAACATGAAACGGCGAGAGAGGAGAAGAAGAAGAAGTCGTAGGTTATAATCGATATGTCCGACGGAAATTGCCGTCGGGAATCCGTCGGTACATTAGTTAATTTTCGCGAAACCCCGCGTTTTTAATTTCGTTTACCGCGTAAATCCGTCGGAAATCCGTCGGATTTATTACAACACCGTGCATGATCGACACATTGTCTGCCCACGTTTGAAATAAGTTTCCGACGGATATCCGACGGAATTAAAATGTCCGTCGGATATCCGTCGGTATATAATAATCCGAATTATATGTATATTAATGTGTTAGATAAAACTTATACTATAAGGATATTTTTAACAAATTTCAAATAATTATATGTATATCAATTTTTAAATAAAATAATTTCAAATAAAATAACATATAATTATTAATATAATATATAATTTTTGTATAACATGCATAAAAAATCTTATTATCACAAATTTAATCTGAATCTGATGAATATTCCGAATTTGCTGAATTTTGGTCGTCAAACTCGCCAATCTCTTCTTCTGAATCTTGAAACACATTGTAATCTTCGTTCGTGTTGTCATCAACAACAAGATTAACTTCAAGAGAAGTTTCTATTGAACCTAAGTTACCAATTGTGCTTTGTTGCATAGGCTCTTGCTCGGTAATACCACATACCATTCCTCTAGGATGTATTGAGGTCACTGTAATCCAAGGATCTTGCTTGTTTCTCACACGAGGATATCGAATGTAACAAACCTTGTCCGCTTATGATGCAAGTATAAAAGGATCATATTTTTGATGTCGCTTACGAGAGTGGACAGATGTAACACCGAATTCGTCTTCACGTTGACCCATGACAGGGTCATACCAGTCACAATAGAACACAATACAGCTCAAATCAATCATTCCTGGATAGTGAACTTCTAATATTTCACGAAGAATACCATTGTATACAATTTCTCCCGATTGAGATGATACACCATAATTACAAGTTGTTTGTGAGTTTCCTTCGCGATGACTCTTAAAAGCATAACCACGAGTGCAGTACATTGGATAGNCGCCTGGAATTTGTTGGTACAAACGCTTCAATGCTTAAAGTGCAACTAATGGTATTAGTAACAGAATAAAGTGCAAACTTAGCCGGAGAATCAGCAACGATAAAGGAAAAGTTGGAATTCACAGAAGAGAGGACGCCATTTGAAGAGAAGTTGAGAGCTTTTGTTGTACTGACACACCTAGAAAACGAAATTGAGGTCCACACCTATTCTCTTACTCTGTTCCATTTCCAAAACAAAACCTTTTAAGACTCACATTTTCAATTTTACTAGAGCATTTTTGAACACGAATAGAATACCTTTGAGTGGAGGCCACCTGAGCAGCCAATTCTTCCTCCCCTAGTCTCCGCAGGCCCTTGCTCAGAACCTCTGCCACGTACTCGTCTGCCTCCCACGACTCCGACCCCCATCCTCCGTCTCTCATCATCGCGTATATCCTCACCGCCGAATCCCTCCTCTCCGCTCCCACCACCGCCCTGATTAGCTTGGCGAGGGCCTTGTCGCTTTCGTAACCGCCCTCAAATCCCTCCAATTCGCCTATGAAACGGTCGATCTCGTCGCGCTCCCCGTTCCTGGAAAGGGCGTTGACGACGTCGGCGTAGTGGGTCAGGTCTAGAGGAGGATACTCGGAACGGAGGGTGGAGAGAACGTGGATAGCGAGGGTGCACTGATCCTGACGGAGAAGCTCACGTAGGACGGCGAGGAGGTCGGCCTTGAGTAGACGGCGGAGAGGAGGGAGGCTAAGGGAGAGGGAGCCGGTGCGATGGGCTCGCTTGAGGGATTGGATCGATTGGATGGCTTCGGAGCTCAGGATCCTACCTTTCAGAAGAGGTCCACGGTTATCGCGTGGGCCACAACGGACTGAAGCGAACCTTTTACTGCGTACAAGGCGGCCAAGGCTCAGTGGTGGAGGGAAGGTGAGTGAGAGCGCCATCGATCACTCGTTTACAATCCTCTCCCATTGGGGGGGTGAGAGGTGAGATGGATCCCTCTCTTTTTCATAGGCCAAAGCCCATTTCACTTTCAAAGGCCCAATTTATACTTTGTTTTTTTATTAATTCATTTATTAACACTAAGACCCGATGGCACTCTTCCTTTTTCGTTTGTTTCAGTTTCGATTCCGAAAAAAATATAAGCTTTATAATATCATGCTAAATAACAATAGTAAAAAAGTTCCATTAATTAATGAAACAACAAAAACGCAAAAAGAAAAGTGAAACAAGAGAAGAGATGGTTAGAAAAGAGCAATTAGAAGAACAATTGCAGCAAATAAAGGAGGCATGATCATAGAGGCGAGCAGGGAAGAGGCAACAGAGGTAGAGGGAGAGGCGGAGAAAGGCGACATGGATGGAGGAGTCGAAGCAATACTATGGTGATGGATATGCATCACTTCGACAATGAGACGCTGGCCGCTGGTGCAATGCCCGTTGGAGCCGCTGATGAAGTAGAATAGGCCAGGACGATCAAGCTTCATTGTGCTGTTTCCGTTGTCAAACTTTGTTATGGGATCGCTGCCGTTGCAATGGTAGAACCCCCATTTGTCCACCTCCATCACCGAGTCTTTTTCATACACAAAAGCTGCACATATATATACATTGATGAGTATAATTAACCAAAAATCTGGTTAATATTTCGTAACTATTCTACTAACAAAGGTAATCGCCGATGTGGAAGCGGTTGCTGCTCGCCCAGTGGCTGTAAACAGCTGTATCATTCTGGAATGGAACTCTCCACCCTAACTCGTCTCCAACCTTGAAAACCCTAGGACCTGCAGCTGCCATGGAAGCCCCAGCCATGAAACTAGCCCAAATGCACAGCATTCTTAGATTGCATAACGAAAGAGATCTCATCATTATCATCACCTTCTGCTTTCTTTCTTTTGAGTAGATGGTGGTAGTAAGTCAATTGTAAATGGAGCAAAGCGTTTTATACAAAGGTGTAATTGGCGGTTGAGAGCACTCTTGAGTAGTGGATTTGACGGTTATCGATTCGTGCAAGTCATGGGGCCACCCACTCTTTTCTTGCGTTTGACCATGTCAGCTTAATTTTATGATCCTCTCTCGAAACGACGCGTTCCGACTAACCTTTTGATTTGTTATCACTTTTTTTCTTATGGCTAGGTCAATTCTTACGGCGGCGGCGAAGACCTCACCGACGGGCTTATTCAATCTGAAACCGTACATCTGGAACAACCCTTCGGTCTCTTGCTGCCTGGGTGGCAGTGGTGATGTCTCGCGAAAGAGGAAACTTCCGATTCTCCTCTTCGACGTTATGGACACCATCGTCCGTGACCCATTTTACCACGACGTTCCGGCCTTCTTTGGGTGAATCCTACTCGAGATTTTTTTTTATTTTTTTATATTGCACTCCATTGATTATCATAATCGTAAGCTTTTTGTTTATAGGATGACAATGAATGAACTAGTGGAGTGCAAGCACCCGACGGCGTGGATCGAATTTGAAAAGGGCTTGATTGATGAGGTAGCAATCTCAATCGTAAACTAAATCATCTCCTTTTGGTTTGATATTGATTTTTGGTATCATCATCATCATCATCATCATTCAGGAGGAGCTGGCAAGAAAGTTCTTCATAGATGGGAGGGATTTTGATTTGGAAGGTTAGATATATGTACCTAACACATTCCGCCAAAATCAATGAAATGACGTCAGGCCAGGGTATGATTTGCAGGGCTTAAGGAGTGCATGAGATCAGGATACTCTTACTTAGATGGCATGCAAGAGCTTCTCCAAGCTTTGTCTGCTGACAACTTCGAGATTCATGCTTTCACCAATTATCCCATCTGGTTTCATTTCCATCACTTCCCTTTCACCTATATTCGCTGGCTAGCTTCATCTCTCTTGACGCTTGTGTTTACATAGGTACAAAATCATCCAAGACAAGCTTAAGCTTTCAGCCTACCTATCTTGGACGTTTTGTTCCTGCAATACTGGTAAAACACACATCTCTAGTCTTGCCAGGTTTTCTCTATTACAACTTATCATGTGTCTGTCTATCTCTCAGGAAAGAGAAAGCCTGATCCAGAGTTCTATCTCGAGGTTGTGAGACATCTCGGTGTTGAACCTTGCGACTGTATATTCATCGATGACAGGTTAGAAAGTGTTTGTATCCTTTACTTTGATGATTGTCGAAAGAAATCCCTAAAATGCTGAATCTGACCTGACCTGAGGAAATGTCTGATACGCAGGCCAACGAACATCAAGTGTGCAAGAGAGATAGGGATGCGTGGGTTATGTTTTCAGAATGCAGATTCGCTCTTTAAGGATCTCTTGCAACTAGGGATCAACGTCTCTCTGCCCAAAATATAATTGGATGCTATAGTACTTAGTATTGCATCATCTCGGATGTAATTTTATAGTGCATCAGCGTATGTCTTTACAGAAATACCCTAAAAGAAATACATTGTTTTCGGAATGCAAGTGGTCATAAGTAGAGCCTGTCTTGGATTATATAAAGCAACAAGAATAGAGAGAGAGAGACTAGGGAGAGGCGAGATGAAGGACATTAAAGAGGGAAGAGGAGGCTAGGAAGAGGAAAGAGAAGAAGACTAAGAGGAGAGAAAGGGCGACGTGATTGCAGAAATAAGAAAGGGTCTTGCAAAAGTCCGGAAGAGGAGTGTGCCTGATGCCGGTTTTGTTGAGGTTGGTAACTCCAGAACCGGCTGATCCAGCACTCATCATCAAATAGCCAAAGAGCTGCGCAAACACACAGAGTCAATCAATCAGAAGAATAGTGAATGGAGAAGAGAAGTTGAGGGATGACCTGATCGGAGGTGAAGCAAAGCCAGGCTTGGAGGCGGGAGGGTGTGATGGGAGATCCGGTGAGGAGCCTGTAAACACCGAGACAGAGCTGGACCAAGGAGTATAGCATGGTCGCTAAGCATGCCCCCACCACATACCTTAAATCAAACTCACTCTTAATATTATTATAATTATAATCAATCTTTAAAAATGGTTCCCACAACACAATAATGTCATGTCATGTTGTGTTGGTTCACGGGTGTGTTTCTGTTCACCGGAATTTTCTGGCATGTGAAACGCACATTTTTTTTTCTTATTCGCATTCAGATTTGAGGAGTAAGAAGAAGAAGTATCTCATCAACAACCTACCACTAATAAAAAAATGAAGAAGAAGAAGAAGAAGAGAACTGACTGGTAGGAGGGAGAGAAAGACCATTTGGAGTAGAGAGTGAGCTTGAAGCCATAGATATCTGCCACTCCTTGCTCAGTTGCCGTCAGCATCAGCGCCAAGGCCGTGGTTGAAGCAGCCAAGCAGCCTCCCCTGAGAGCCACCTGCACAAACTCCCTTCTCCTCCTCTTCCTCCTCTTCTCCACCACCTCTTCCTCCTCTGCATTTCTCCTCATTCGGTCTCCTATTTTTTTTTTTCTGCTCTCAACCCTCACACAAACTCACTCTTTCTTTCTTATACCGTTTTCCCCTCCACCATTTCCGTGTTGCAGTCTTCTTTTTATTTGTATTAAAAAAGAAGCCGAAAACTGTGAACTCTTCCCCTTCTTTCGAGACACATTTCCTTATTTTTATTTCAATAAATAAATATAAATAAAAACTGAGAAAGAAACATCTCTAGCTGCTCTGTTTGAGACTTTTCTATCTCGATGTACATGAGAAAGGTACAATTAGCGTGACTCTTGTTCTCTACTAATTGAGACGTAAATGAGTCAATTTTGAATGGCATTTGTATTTAGTTTCTTATATTTATTTTTCACATTTCTCTTATAGATGTTTCACACTTTCACAGTTATATATGGTTTTAGTAGGGTAACACAACAACTGAGACAAGAAAAAGAATCATAACATATATAGAAAAACCATATCTTAAATTCAAATGAAACCGAATCATCTCACAAAAAAAAGGTGGGGAAAGTGATACAATACCATCGCTATGTTCATTTGTATATTACCGGTGCGGATGAGACTACAACTATGATTGCATCAAATGTTGTTTGTTTGTTTTCGATATCAGATATGGTTTTTTGAAAATTTTTAATCGTATTGATATTTTAATCAGTAATTAAAAAATTATAACGTTTGACAAATGCAACTAAATATATGAAATTGTGGTATCTAAACGAAAAAAATCTATTGTAGCTTAAACGCAACCATAACATCATATTACAGAGAAATGAGCATGACAAACCAAAAAAACCAAGATGCACAACCCAAACTATTATTTGTTTTTTGAATTCTGATAACACACAATCTCTGTTCACAAATTTCGACCTCAACATCTGAATTTTTTTGTCTGATTCTGGGTTTATTGTTTGTTTGTCTAGGCCGATTAATTTTCGTCTACCCTCTATTATTTATGAGTTATGCCTAAAATTTAATGACTCCAACTTTATATACATAATATATTAGGCATAAAACTGATTTATATGTTCATTTTGTGTAATTTTAAACACAACATTATATCACAATTATAATTTATAGCGGAGCAACATGTTTAAAAGTTATATGTTTGAAATATAATCAAATCTCGTATACGACAAAATCACATTTGTATAAATTAGTTAATAATTAAAAATTACGAATTATTATTTCGTATAATTGTGTTTTTTTAATTATAAAGTCGTGTTATTTCAACACAATGAGTTGTGTATTTTCGGTTATACAGTTGTGTATTAGTTATACAGTCGTGTTGTTTCGTTTTGTATAAATATATATCGAATCTAGTTTTTATAATAAGTTGTGTTGTAATACAATCAAATTAATAAAATGTTAATTACATTTAATATATTTTTTTATCTTTGGAACCGTAAAAACCTTAATAAGCATCAACAATATAGATATTAATAATTTAAAATTAGTTTTATTTAATGGCCAATTAATTTTTTTAGTTAGATGTTAAGGCATGTAGACTTGCGAAAACTTGAGCAAAGGGATACAATCATACAACCTTTCATTCTTTCGAGAGAACATATGGTTTAATTAATATAAATATTAAAAGTTGTCATCATACGAGAGAAATGAATTAATATGAAGATTTAGAAAGAGATAAAATGATTAATTAAAGTCTCTGGTGATAGCAGGAATACAGCTTGAAGTGCGAGAAATGGCGGGCTTACTGGGTTTAGGACTAATAGACTTGCCTCTGTTGCATCTCCTCAGCATATCCCTCATGGCCTCCGCTTGAAATAGAGCCGGATACTCCCTCCCGAGCTTGTTAAACCTAAGGCATGCGCTCATGTGCTCCTTCAAAGCCCCCTCGAGCCCTTTCTCTTCCCTCTTCTCCCTCTCCTCCTTCACTGCCTCCGAACAGAGGCCGCATATCCACTTCCCCAGGAACTTCTCCCTCACCTTCTCTATGTACTCCACCGTGCATTCCTCCCTCATCCCGCAGCATTCGCACTTCGCCTTCTCCACCTCCACTATCGTCCCAACTCCTCTCTCTTCTAATTCCCTCCTTTGCAAATCCAGAGATATGTCTGATAAGGTCCTATGCAGTGACTTCTTTGCTAGCTTTGGTGGCGCAGGCGGCTTCACCACGCTTCCGCTCACGCTCTTCCTTCTCCCGTTCCGTTCCTCTCTATCCATTTTTCTTGATCACATCATCTCTGCATGCTGGAACCTTTGGTTTTTATAAGCGGGTGTATATGGACATATTTATGTCTGGTTCACGTCCGTGTTCATGCAATAGCGACCTTTTGTTTTACTTTTCACAACAATACTAATAAATGAATCCACCATTTCACGTGCTACATCATTGCAACTGGCAACTAGCTAGCCTTTAACTACGTACAAACTCTTCCAAAGTATATGAGATATATGGGGAGTTTATTTTCTGTCATGTTTTTTGTTTCTTAGTTAGTGTGCCAATATTGCGTTTCGTTAGAGATCGCACATGGACAAACCTTGAGAAACATAACTATATAAAGAAATCAGATGAGTTAGTAAATGTGCATAGAGATATATGTCTGAACGTGAAGATACAAAAAAAATGCATGGAGTAATTAATTAAAGCAAGTACGTAAGAGCTTACGAATTGTATGGAGGTAAGTAAAAGGAGACTATATTGATACCACAGACAATGATACGTCACGTGTGTGTGGGTTTTGTCTAACCACACAAAACAGAGAAACAAAATGCACTTGAAAAAGACCATTCATTATGAAGTTTAAAGTTGAAACTTGTAATTATGAACTGATTATCGATGACAAAAAGAAAAATGAAAAGATAAAATGGCTAGTTTTAATTAAGGGTAACTCATTTTTTGCGATATAACTTGTAAAGTAAGTGGTGGGAGCGAGTCACGTGCATCCATATCTTGCATCATATACTACGTATTAATAACGTAGCTACCTCCACACTCATTGAGTCCCTTTCATACAGTTACATTAACAGCAAACCAAATATAGACATATTCCATATACCTTTATATATATATTAGAAGTTCTAGGAGGAAGTTCCTTAGGCCAGCTGACATGTTAGCGGGTTCAAAACTCCATGGTAGAATTGTTGTTTCTGCAAATGAATGAGTAACATCTCAAAAATGCAAATTATATTAATTATATAAATTTGATTCAAATTATGCAAGTTGCCTCATCAAACCAAACCAGCTTCCTTACTTTTGTGTTCCTTACTTCTTCACAAAGGCTCTTCAACCAAGTATGTTCAAATTTTTAATGTGTAGATATAACTTCTCAAAGTCTTTTTTTTTTCTCTTTGAAGAATTCGATTTGAAAGAGAGGTATTACAAATTATTGAAGTTATTTCAGTTGTATAAATACATGTTGTTCCTCAGTTCTCAAATCAGAACTTGTTGGTCTAACTTGCGTGTTTAAATTTGAACGATAAAAAGAAAAATTTGAATTGTTTATTAATCAGTTCGGTTACAAAACATCTAATTTTCTAGGATGAAAACACCTCCGAACTAATTAATTATGTCCCCTTTTTTATGGCGTCATCCTTCCCTTTTTATATATTCAATTCGCTTAATGTTCAACGTTATAGTTATTGCTCGCCATTAATACTCATAAATGCTCCTCATAGAAATGTTCACTGCCGCACTCGATAATTGGTGATGACGGAAGTGTCACTAAACTTTTTCGGCGGCTACTCGATAATAGTGCAACCACTATCTAATATTGCACCTTCGAGATAGAGTAAGCTAATTTTTGCTGGACCGAGATCTTATTGCAGGGAGGCCGAATCACACCTCCAACAATAACTTGAGAATACATTTTGTAAAAGTTGAGTTGGAATATACGAAATTCATTTTCTCTCTAACTTTACCAACTCTAATAGCCTCATGACGATAGAATACGTAACATCAACTTTTCGAGTGTATTTAGGATTTGTTAATCCCAACTCATGCTGGTGAAAAAACCGGTATTGTTCTCTGATTTAGTTATAGCACCTACGTACACCCGATATGTTTGTTTCGATAATAGTAGTGTCAATTTATCTAACGAACAAAAATCGAGGCTAATATTGAAGAGTTATTTTGGTGGAGAGATGGAGATCTCTTCTGCTATACTACGTTTTTAAGTAAATGCATATGTTTCTATTATTTATCAAATAAAACTTTTCTTTTTTTTGTAAGAAATGATATGTATTATAATTCGTGGTCAAACTATTTCCCAAGACCACGAAAACGTGATTAAAATATATTACATTGTTATGAAAGTCCACTCCAGATTACTCGCTCACATGACCCACTCGTAATCTCCATATTATAAGGCCAAAAATAACTCTTTACGAGTGACATTGAAGCCATTATTTTCTTACTCTCTTAGATCCATATTGTAAGGAAAAAAGAAATGTTTAGAAGCTTACGAACTAAGTTCAACATGTACATTGAACACTCTATAAATACCCTAGTGGAGCTTTTTAAGCCTTAAAAGGAAACCTCAATACAAAGATGAAGACAAGTGCAATATTTTTCTTCTTGTTCATTGCAATAACAACATTTGGTGGTGTTGTTGTTTCTGGTCAAGAAAACTACGCCGTGTTTGATGTCGACGGAGACACTATTAAAACCAATGTTCCTTATTTCATCAGTTACATGACGGTGGACTACGGAATATGGATTTGCCGAATGCATTTAGGAACTGCTGATCCTGAGTCATGCCCACAACAACAACCTATAATGTTCTCTGATCCAGATATAGCACCTACACCAGTTATGTTTGTATTACCATCTTCAAATTCATCATCATTAGATCAAGTTGTTGTAAATGAATCAACTAATCTTAGCATTAAGTTCGCAACGCCTGGTCGTTGTGGTGAATCTCAGTTTTGGAGAGTTGTTAATGGACAAGTGTTCTTGGGAGGAACACAGTTGAGCAGTGATAGTACATTCACCATTCAGAGAACTGACGAGTATTACAAGTTTACTTTCGGCAATGGTTACAATGAAGGGAGTATCAATTTATCTAACGAACAAAAATCCAAGTTATTATGGAAATTGTATTATGGTCCAGAGATGGAGATTAATTTCTATCGGGCTACTAAGTAAATGCTTATGTTTTATTTTAAATTTTACCATGTTGTTTTAATGCAGTCGAATAAAACTTGTTGTAAAACATGATATGTATTATATAATAAACGAATCTAAGTATATTATATAGGATTCTTTTTCATCAGTTGTTTTTGTAAATAAATGACTACTATATTTATATCCACGACATGCGTAGCGAAAAATATTCGTAAATTATATAATATATTTATAATTTTAACTTTCATTTAAAATTATTTTTATTAAATTTTGTATATGTAAATTAAGTAAAGAAAAATAATTATTTTTTATAAATTTAACAGTATTTTTTGTTAGTTTAATAAAATATATTGATTTTTAACCAAATTAATAACAATGACATATATTTTTTAATTATTCTATTAACTTAAGTTCATTTATATATTTATTTGAAATTCACTGTGCTGATTACATGTCAGCATGATATTCTTGTCAATAATACATCACAATAACATTATTTTTTTAAAATATTTTTCAAATAATATATTAGGGATAATCGTAATGAGTACAACTGTAACATAAACTTTGAATCAATCGATCAAAACCAACGCCGGAGGATTGTTGCAGTTATTTGTCGGTATTCTGTCGCTATAGTTTTGGTTTTTTCACAGGTGCTAAAATTCAAACTAATTTTTTACCGATGAATTAACGACGAACTATTGATAATCGATACATTTTTTAAAATATTTGACACTTCGATGATCAAATTCTAAAGTTTCATAAATATGGTTATCCAAAAAATAACAACTATTCCGTCGTTAATTCTTCAGAAATTTTCCAAAATTTATGAGAAATTTACGATGGATTCGTCGCTAATCCGTCATAATATATCTACACATATTTTGGTTTAAGGTTTTGAAATGATAAACGTAGATTACGATGGATTAATGTCATTTAGTCGCTAATCCGTCAAAGATAATTCAGCCCTATTGAAGGTATGTGATATGGTGAACTTATCTCGTTGTTTAAGTCGGTTTGCGTTATCGTTGATTTTCTGTAGAACTTTGAATGGATCGTCTGTCTTTTGGTGCAAGTTTGGAACCTCTCTATTGTGGAAACCTTATTGTTCTCATATGTAAACAGATTCACGCTCGTAGCTCAAAGGTCAGCTGTTTTCGGTTTTTATTAGTCCGCTTCTTATATTCTTCAGTTTTTTGTGGAATGAAGAATGTATGGTTTCTGCTTCTTAGACATTGTATCCCACACTACACATAAAGGTTATTTGCTTTACTAGTAATTGATTCGATTCAAATTTGATTTCTATTTCTGTTGGTTTTTTTTGTCTACATGTTGATTTGTCTTTAGCTGTAGACATTTTGTAATATTTTCTATTGATTCGATTCCATTGAAGGCAGTATGTAATTGGTGTGGCATTGTACTAGACATGGCAACTGTTTAAATATTAAGTAGTATTTTCATTGAATTTTTTTTTTTTGGTTTTCTGCTTGGTTACTAATTTGGTTACATTTCATATTTTTTTTAAACAAAAATATCTAAGATATGAAAAATAATCTTATTAGATACAATTGCATGTTCATATTATTTTCAAAAATAAAGTATAAAAAGCATATGTTAAGTATGAATGTGAAATTCACATCAACAACTAAAAAATAACATTTATGATATAATACAAAAAAATAATAGTCAAACTAAACTAAAATTGAGAGAATCAAGTATGTTAGTGATTACAGCAACTCTATTGTCAATTTATAAAAATGGAATTTGACTCGAGTTTATTCGTATGAGTGTGTTGAAATATTGGAACGGTTCGTTATGACGTATTTGAAAAAATAAATGTAATCTAAATTTAACATGACAATTGGTTTGAAAATATTTAATTTCTGTTTGGTCTAATTTCCGATTCGATTTTTAAGCAAATATAAATTTGATTCCAATAAAAGTAGAGTTCCAATTTTTTTATTTTTAATATGACAAATTTTGTGGATTTTGGTTTTGTGATATTACAAAATTTGAAAAAGGTAAAACCTTGTTTGATTAGGATAATATTGACCATATAAAACAATAAGAAGATTTTATAATAGAACAATTTATAGAAACCGAATCGAAATTACAACAAAGAAATAACAATACCGGTTTAACGGTTTTATTTTATTTATTGAACAACACATAATAAAAGGAAAAGATAATAGTATAATTAGGATAGTCACATAAAAACTTGAAAACATAATTTTCACTAAGTAGAATTTGGAGGAGGTAACTTGAATTTAATACATATTAATTCTTTAAGCTTGCGAGAGTCTTGATAGCCACGAAACAAAGTTACGAGAGCCATGTATTTATTCTGCACAAATATATAATAATTAAACAAAATAAAACAGATAATAACTATGAGGCAAACAATATAAGTAGTATAAATACTAAAACCGTTTTGAGTAATACTTTAAAATAGTATTTTTTTAAAGAAAAAAATTGTTCTAAATTTAGAATTTTAAAATTAAAATTTCAAAAATAACATAATTAATTATGTAAAAAACTTATTTATTCTAAATAAATTATAAATAAATTTAAAATATAATATTTAGATTCATTTTTATAATTTAGAGTTAAAAAATTTCTATTAAACTATTTTTAGTGTATTTTAATTTTAAATTTGTGTTATTATTAAAAACTTAAACTAATGATGATGTTTTTAAAACAAAAAATTAAAAATATACTATTTTAGAGAATTATCCAACAGTTTTTACTATTATTTTTATATTAAATAATTAATTTTTAAATTTTCAAAATGTGTTCCGTAAAAACTTTGAAAATTATTAATTATATATATTTATAAATTCTATAGATTTATATATCTATTACTGTTTGAGTTGTATAATAATTGGATCTTGGAAACGTGTGAAAAAATACTTACATAGACACGTAAATACTTGTCTCTGTAAATTCTTAGCATAAAGTCTTTGCCAGGTTGAAGGGGCCATTGATCCCACAACACCCCACGGAGGTCGTTGTCTCTCATTATACGAAGTCGATATTTGTCGATTGCAAGGGAGAGATCAAATGTTCCATCCGATAGGCTTTGGCCTACAAAGAAAAAGATCAAATTTATTGAGAATGTGTTGGAAGTTAAGTTGATATGTGGAAAGATTAGAAACGTACTTGTGTTACTTGTAGAACCATATACGAGAATAAATCGACTGTCCGTAGGAGAAACTTCCACACGAGTCATGTTAGCGAACTTATATCCCTTTTCTACAACAATGAGAGTTTTATTTTATCAAAATACCATAAACAGTAAAAACAATTTTTAAAGGTTTCCAATTTAAGTAACTGGATTTTAGTTTACTCATTTGGAATTAAGGTTTAGTTTTGGGCAATTGTCTAAAATAACATAGTTTTAAGTTTTTATTTCAAAAATATCATCATTAGTTTAAATTTCCAATAATAGTACAAATTTAAAATTAAAATACATTAAAACTTCATTTTAATAGAAAAAAATTAAACTCTAAATTGGAAAATGAACCCAAATATAATATTTTAAGTTTATGTATAATTTATTTAGAGTAAATGAATATTTTTACATAATTATTTGTGCTATTTTGGAATTTTAATTTTAAAGTGCTAGATTTGTAACAAAAACTTAAAAAAATACTATTTTATGGTATTACTCTTTAGGTTTTTAGAGTCTTTGATGCATTTTTAGTTTTATAGTTTACTTTTATTTTGTGGTGTTTTAAGAAAAACTAATAGTATTTAAAAATGGACAATTCTCTAAAATAATACTTTTTTAAGTTTTTGTTCCAAAATAACATCATTTGTTTAAATTTGCAAAAATAGCACAAATTTAAAATTAAAATGTATTAAAACTATATTTTATAGAAAAAATTAAACCCTAAATTGGAAAAAATGAATCTAAATATAATGTTTTAAGTTTATGTATAATTTATTTAGAGTAAATAAGTATTTTTATATAATTATTTGTGATATTTTTGGAATTTTAATTTTATGATGTTATATTTGGAAGAAAAATTTTAGAAAAACTTTAAAATGTGATATTTTATGGTATTACTCTTATTGATGGTATTTTAGATCAAAAACTTATTTTTTGGTATTTATACTTACTGTTGCAGTATCTAAAATTAATCGAGTCGCCAAAAGCAGGTAAGAAGAACAGTGATGCGAGTAGAAGAAGAAACAATGGCTGCACATAAGATATCGCCATGGATCTTCAAATGGAGAGAAAATATATCTTTGAGTATTGGTTTCACAAACGAGTTTGTAACATGTGTTCTGCTACTTCCATCCATGGCTAATACTGTTTTATAGTTAGTCATTTAGATTATAATAGTTGTCCTAAATTAGTGGATCGGAACTTTATTAAGTGATATTTTAGAGTTGAAGTTAGATTTATTGAAAGTTCAAGCAAAGTAATTTAAGATAAGTTGATATGCGTTGACTCTGATCGTTTCTAGCAAGATGATAATAAAACACATGCATAATGAGCTTTGTTGTTTGTCAACGAATAAAGGGTTTCAGTGGATGATGTTGGGATTTGGGGCAGAGAAGTTCCTAACCCAATAGTAAACGTATCACTAGAAAGAAAATAGTCATTTTACAATGAATTTAACAAGAAAATTGTCCGATTTAATCGCCCAGATTACAAACACTGTAGACCGTTGCAGTTACAAATCTAGATTATCAGACGCCAGAGCCTTAAATTACAGTGAAATATACCGATGGATCCATGTGTTTTACTTAATTATTTTAAGTTGGTACTCAAAGAATCATGTGTACTCTGTTATCACATCTTCACTGAGTATCTCCCTAGAATACTCAGCCCTCTTTCCTTTTTGAGGGAAGAACAAAAGGTAAGATTTGTGGCTGAGAAAAATGAATACTTCTATAACTTTATATGTTGCTTTATTTAAAGATTTCAAAAGATATTTATTTTGCTTATATTATTAATTTTTAGAATGTTTATTTTCCAAATCTATCATATTAAAAATAAAATTATTAAAATAACACAAATTATTATATGAAAATAATTATTTAACTTAGATAAACTATATATAAAATTAAAATTTAATGTTTCAATTCATTTTTTCTAATTTAAAGCTTAATTTTTTTATTATGAAAATATTTTTAATTATTTTAGTGTTGTTTTAAATTTGTGATATTTTTAAAAATTTAAATGATTATAGATATATTTGGATCAAAAATTTGAAAGAATGGAATTTTAGACAATTGTTCTTGTTTTATGTATGAAAACATTTCGAGTTTCTAGACGATTTTTAGTAAATAATATGTTTGACTATCAATGAGTATTAAACGAGTGTTATGATTTGAAAATGGTTAAACGCGGGAAGTGAGACGGGGGTGTCTCAGTTTGGTATCAAAACCTAGGTTTACCACACTCGTTATATCCTAGGTCCTAGGAGACACCATGAAAACGTATTCAAATTCAATTTTCAAAATCTTTTGCTTTCACTCAAACTTTTTGCGATGAGATTTTCAAAAAGATAAAAGTAACACCACCATGACTCGAAATGCTTTTGTTTGTGTTTATTTCCAGCGGAGAGCTCTTTTCTTAAGGAAAAGACTGACTCTTTTATATCTATATGTCGCTCAGGAAGACCCTTTAATAAGATAAGGATTTCTTGAACATCTTATTTCCAGTGTGAGACTCCAATTGCATCAATCGAAAGTTTTGTGTGGTAGGGAACCAAATCCACACACAAGAGAGTGTTGATTCTATAGGATCAACTCTAAGGAGCGAGCAAGCAGTTGTAATCATAGCCGTTTTGGAGGAACGTTGTAGGTATTATGGAAAGTACATGGATCACATTCATGAGTACCCAATGATAAGGAGGGATGTGACAACGATGTGATAAAGTATCACTCGACAAACAATTGAATGGTTTTATCGAGTGTGTGCTAAAAAGAACAATCTTAAGGATGAAGAAACTTGAGTTGAGTACACCAAAAATGTTTTTCCTCCTAACATGGAGGAAACATATAAAGAAAGAGTTGAAAAAGAAGCAATGAAAAGAAGTATGGAAGGCTGCCACATCGTGACTCGTAAGACATAGTAGTATAGGACCAAGTATACCTACTCAATGTCAAGAATTTAAAGGAAAAGATTTTGGCATAATAGTCAGGAGCAGAAAATGTTCATCGCTTACAAGCGGGTATGATAATTATAAGTAAAATGTAGAGAATGAATACCTTGATTGAGGTGCTTGGGAATGTGAAATAGGAAGAATGATTTGAAGTAAATGATTGCATTTAAAAATGATTAGACTGATATGAAATTTTGTCACTAGCACATGTTGATGGCTGTGTGTGTGTGTATTGCTTATATTCTGCATACTCTTATTAATATTTCAAGTGGTACACCCAAAAAATGATGTGTTCTTTGTGAGCATTCTTTCACTAAATATTCCCCAAAATACTTATGCCCTTTTTTCCTTCTAGATGAGATCAAACAATATGGGTTATGAATGGTCGTTTGGTGTTATTTTCTGAGGAGAATGGAACTTCTATTTCTTTATATGTTGCTTTATTTGAAATTCATAGATATTTATTTTGTTTATATATGCGTTAAGAGTTGGTTTTATTCATTAATACATTCCGAGTTTTCAGTTAATTTTTAATAAAAAAATATATTTTAGACTATTAATGAATCGTTAGAAATTGAAAAACTATTAAGCGGAAACAAAAGTGTCTCATTTATTATTACAATGTGAAATATCCTATCTCACACGTTGAAATATTTTTTACACTAGTATATAAGATACATAGGTCACTTCACTTATTAACAATTGATTTTGAATTGTATATCTATGTTTCCTAATATGGTATGAAAACGCAAAGCTAATTAATTTTTCATATTATAAATAATATGTATAAGTGGTACATATTATCGTAATATGTTAGAGATGTTGATGTATATCATGTCTACATTTTCAAAGAGCATTATTACAATGTGAAATCTCTCATATTTTTTAAACTAGTATATGAAGTACACTAGTATCCAAGTCAAACTAAGTTTAATAGTAGCATAGTTATATATATTTTTGCTATCCATTCTCTTCTTTGCTTTCTCCAGCTCTAAATTTCAATTTCAATTATAAATTCAAAAAAGTAGCCATCCTTACATTCTTACATTTACGTTTTCTTCACATATTATAACTTAGAAAAGATGCTAAATTGTCTATAAAGTAGGACTCGGATCTAACTCATTCTAGACGCGAAATTAAAATATATCTAAAATGTCAAAGTCTTGAACTTGTAAGTTTGCCAGGTTGTGTTAATTTTGACCAGACGGTTGGGGCATATTTCGTAAACTAATAATTTGATTTATTTTTTTCAGTAAGGAAACGCATATACGGCAACTAATCTGGAATCTAGGCAGAAAAAGTTGAAAATATCGTTACTACTAATAATTATTACAGCATAATTTTTTTCCTTGTGGCTAGTATTTTTTATTGTTTACTGACAAACAATATAATTATGATTTTTTAGAATATGCTATCCATACGGTAAAAGAGCACAATATTTGTAACTGAGGTCATGTTTGTTTGGCAGTCGCAGGAATCTACAGTTATGGTTACGACAGATTATTGTTCGTTTAGCTGCCGCAGATACCTGCGGTAGACGCAGCGGTCAGATGCTGCGTCCTGCGTCGTAATTTTTTTGACCGCTGATTAAAACAGCGATGCGACTAAAAATCTGCGATCAATCGCAACTGCAACCGCCGACGGCAGACAAACGAACAACATCTGCCACAGCCGCAGCCGTCTGCGGCGACCAAACGAACAGTACGTGAATATATGTATCGCAAATTTGTTACACATTTGCAACCGTTTAGAACCCTTCAAGAAATCATTTTTATTACTGACGAACCGTCTGGAATTTTTTTTTGTGAAATCTCCCCACGGCTCCTCGAGAGACAAATTTCAAAGTTTTTTTTAATACTATTTCCGACGGATTACCACGAGAATAAATTCTGGTGGATTTCCCGGAGAATAGAACGAATTATGACACATTCTGGAAAGAATCATTTATGAGAGAATAAATTATGAGTTTTTTTAATAAAAAAGGTCAATTCTACTACAAAATTATTTATATGGAATTATGAATTATCAAACTATGTTAATTTTACTATGGAATTATCTATGCATCTTTTGGTTTAGACTTCCAAAGTTTTCAATTTGACCCGCCTAGGCCTGTTTCCGAACGAGATAATTGTCTCTTCAACATTTAAATAAACCGGTTATGGGAAGAAACAACCCGATAAGAAGAAACTAGGAGAACGAACCTCGGAGAAACAGGAAGAAGGAGACTTTAGACTTTAGGAGATCTCGCAGGAGAGAAGAGAAGCAGATCTTATCAAACACTCAGACCAACTCTTGCAACCCTTTGTCTTCTTCGTTTTTGGGCTTTGAACCCATTATAACCCTTTACTTTTAGTTTGCTTTTTAAGAATATTCACCTATGTATCTTTCGGTTTAATTATACGGATCAAGTTCGTATTAATGTTTATAATTCTAATATAAAAGACGGCACCGTGATGGATCGGTTTCGGATAACGACATTAGAATTTGGGTGTATTGATAACCCTCCTCCTTTACCTAATTAAATTGTATAAACACCTTTCTATTTGTTAGTATATATATATGTATTCATTATATATAAGATGGTTAATTAATAACCAATTAATTAATAGATGAAAAGGCATTAGTGTGGTGTGTGGTGGTTAGTGTGGTGTGTGGTGGTTAATAAAAGTGTGGCAGTTTTTTTTTCTCATATTCGTAACTTAACTTCTCCTTTAATATATTTAGTTTCATAACTTCTCACAAAAAACACATTAAGAAGAATAAAAAAGAAATCGCCACTTAAAGAAAA
Organism: Pugionium dolabratum; assembly: GCA_018901945.1. Classification (NCBI taxonomy): domain Eukaryota; kingdom Viridiplantae; phylum Streptophyta; class Magnoliopsida; order Brassicales; family Brassicaceae; genus Pugionium; species Pugionium dolabratum. The sequence goes on from JAEVFF010000188.1 coordinate 369,527, forward strand.
AACAAAAGTAAAGGATTAAAGCATTGATTTCTTATCCATCAAGGAGATCATTAAAGAGAAAGGTTAAAGGAGGAGAAAATCATTTTGTCTAATTCCTCGTGGATCAAGGTTAGTAGTTTCTTTTACTAAAAAATATTAGGGTTGAATTAAATCAAATCTACATGTTCTTGGGATTAAGATTTCATAATTGAAATCATTGAAAATAAATTTACAATTGGTATCAGAGCCTAACTAGATTTGTTTTAATTTACCATAAAATTAGTGATTGATTTTCATGATGAAAATAGTGTGGATTAAGTCTTGGTGTTAAGCCAATTGTCTTAGTGTTTTGTAACTATCATTTAATATTCATAAAAAAAAATTGAATGATATCTCGAAATGAAGAATGGAAACACAGATGGGTAGTAATATTAAGAAACCTAATTATAGTCATCTTTAAGAGAATTAATGATCGGTTACAAGACATTGATGAACTTATTTTTTGATCAAAATAATAAAAGGTAGAAAAAAAATAATAAAGTGCATGAAACGGGCATGAAAATTTTCGCATACTAAAAAATTTTATCTATTTATTTTAATAATTTTAAATGATTTGTTGTTTGCATTAATTCATGATCATAAAGGCAATAAAAAAAAATTATTATTAATTAAATAGGTGCATATTATGAGAACTGATTTTTTTCTTATGAGTCATAATAAATGACATTCATTGATTAAGATAAAATCATAAAGTATGTGGAGTAAAAAAAAATAGAATACATATATATATATATATATTTGATTAAATAAATTTGCTTATGTATATAAAAAACTTATATATATATATATAAGTGTACAATAAAGTTTCCGCTGGTTTAATAGATATGGTTAATTGTATTTTGAAATGTTAATACAATATAAAGATACTTTATCTATTAAAATTTTAATGTTTATATTTTATATGACATGTTAGTCACCAAAGTGACCTTGTTATAATAGATATAAATATTAAAATAGTAAAGTTTATCAATTGATCATGATTAAAGTGATGTTATAAATGACATTAAAGTTTTAATTAATCAATTGTTTTAATATCTATATTTTAGGAGATTGCCCAAAGGTAGATCATATGATATAGTTATTAATATGAAAAAATTAATCATTTCACTATAACCGATATTATGTATACCCAAAGATATCATAATTATTTAATTTTATATGATATGATTAATTGTTAAAGAATAAATTTAACATCGCTAAAAGTGTTTGTATTTAAAGTATTACCCAAAGGTTACTTGAATACATGTTTTATAAGTTTATGATTAGGTCTTTGAATTTGTAATAAAGTCTCAAAGTAATAATGAGTAAGTATGTATAAATATTTTGCAGCTTCATCAAATTTGTATGCATCCGCTAATTCTGTCGTAAAGTTTAATGGACTCAATTATGGAGAGTGGTCAGAACATATCCGGTTCACACTGGGTATTATGGCACTCGATCTTGCAATCCTAACGGATGAAGAACCCTCAGCCATTACAGATGATAGCTCCCAAACTGAAAAGACTCGGTATGAGACTTGGGAGCGATCTAACAGGCTGAGTTTGAACCTTATGAGGATGACGATGGCGGAAAGTATTAAGCCATCTATGCCTAAGACAGAGAAAGCAAGGGAATTCATACAGAAAATTAAGGAGTGTTCACAATCGGATTTGGCTGATAAGTCGATTGTAGGAAGTCTAATGAGTGAGCTAACTACAAAAAAGTTTGACTGGTCTCAACCAATCCATGATCATGTCACGCACATGTCTAACTTGGCAGCAAAGTTAACATCCATGGGAATGGAGGTTCATGAACAGTTTTTGGTCCAATTCATTATGAACTCCCTACCTTTTGAATTTAGCCAATTCCAGGTGAACTACAACACCATTAAAGATAAATGGAATTTTAAAGAACTAAAGGCTATGTTGGTTCAAGAGGAAGGGAGATTAAAGAAAATGAAAGACCAAATTGCGAATCTCGTAGGTCTTGGAAGTTCTAGCAGCTATAAGGCAAAACCGAGTAAAAAGGGCAAAAGGAAGGATAAAGCTTTTGTGAAAGGACCTGAAAGCAAAATCCATAAAGAGATGAAATGTTTCTTTTGCAAGAAAACGGGACATTTCAAGAAAGATTGTCTAAAACGAAAGGCCTGGTTCGACAAGAAAGGTAAACATCATAGTTTTGTTTGCTCTGAATTGAACCTTATAGAAGTGCCTAATAATACTTGGTGGTTAGATTCTGGTGCTACTACTTATGTGTCTCATATTAAACAGGGATTCAGTTCGATCCAGCCCATAAGAGGAACTGAACAATACTTGTTCATGGGGAACCGGATGAAGGCACGAATTGAAGGCATTGGGACTTATAGATTGATTTTAGACACTCGATGTCATGTAGATCTTGAAGGATGTCTCTATGTACCTGAATGTGCTAGAAATCTTGTTTCCGTTAGTAGACTGGATAATTTAGGATTTGTTTTTAAGATTGGACATGGTGTTTTCTCTTTGTACCGAAATGATTACTTTTATGGTAGTGGTACTTTGTTTGATTCACTTTATAAATTCAATCTTGATACAAAATTTTTCGAATCCCTATTTAATATTGAAAGTCGAGGCATTAAACGTAGTGCATCAAATGAAAATTCTGCTTTATTGTGGCATCAAAGATTAGGTCATATTTCCAAAGAAAGAATTATGAGGTTGGTAAAGAATGAAATTCTTCCTGCATTGGATTTTGGTGATCTAAATGTATGTGTAGATTGCATTAAAGGAAAGCAGACTAAACATATAACAAAGAAATCAGCCACAAGAAGCACTCAGCTTATTGAGTTAATACATACCGATATTTGTGGCCCTTTAGATGCTCCTTCTTGGAGTGGTGAAAAATACTTTATCACCTTCATCGATGATTACTCACGTTATGGATATACATATCTATTGCATGAAAAGTCCAAATCTGTGAATGTCCTAGAGGTGTTCATTGACGAGGTGGAAAGGCAGTTAGATAAAAAGGTAAAAGTTGTGAGATCTGATAGAGGTGGTGAGTTTTATGGAAAATTCAACGAAAATGGACAATGTTCAGGTCCATTTGCAAAGTTACTTGAAAGTAAAGGTATTTGTGCACAATATACAATGTCTAGTACTCCTCAGCAGAATGGTGTAGCTGAGAGGCGGAATCGTACTTTAATGGATATGGTTAGGAGCATGTTAAGTAATTGCTCTTTACCCTCTTCGTTGTGGGTATATGCATTAAAAACTGCAACGTATTTGCTGAACCGGGTTCCTAGCAAGGCTGTTCCTAAGACCCCTTATGAACTATGGACGGGAAGGAAACCTAGTTTAAGACATCTACGTGTTTGGGGTTGTCCAGCAAAAGTAAGATTGTATAACCCACATGAAAAGAAACTTGATTTTAGGACTATCAGTGGATTTTTCATTGGTTATCCTGAAAAATCAAAGGGGTATATATTTTATTGTCCTAACCATAGTACGAGAATAGTGGAGACCGGTAATGTTAGGTTCATTGAAAATGGTGAAACTAGTGGGAGTGGTGAACCACGAAAAGTGGACATTCAGGAAGTCCATGTTGATGTTCCTTCACCTATCGTTGCACCTGAGGTTGTTGTTCCTATTGTTCCATCACAGTTAAATGACGCAATAGAACAACATAATGATGTGTCAACCCCACTAGTAGAAAATACAATTAATGAACCAGTTACAATTCAAGAAGAGAATAGTATACCACAAGAACCATTAAGGCGATCTGGAAGAGAAAGAAGATCTGCTATTTCAAATGACTATGTGGTTTATGCTATTGAAAGTGAATGTGACTTAAGCATTGATGAAGATCCGTGCTCATTTCAAAAAGCCATGAAAAGTGACAATTCTGAAAAATGGTTAATTGCCTCGAAAGAAGAAATAAAATCTATGGGTGATAACAATGTATGGGACTTAGTAGAGTTGCCTAATGGTTTCAAAACCATTGGTTCTAAATGGGTCTTTAAGACCAAACGTGACTCTAAAGGTAACATTGAAAGATACAAGGTTCGTCTTGTTGCTAAAGGTTTCACCCAAAAAGATGGTATTGACTATAAAGAGACCTTCTCTCCGGTTTCAAAGAAGGATTCTCTAAGAATTATTTTGGCTTTGGTGGCTCATTATGATCTAGAGCTTCACCAGATGGATGTGAAAACCGCCTTTCTAAATGGAGAGCTTGAGGAAGAAGTATATATGGACCAACCTGAAGGTTTCGTGGTCACAGGAAAAGAACATATGGTATGTAAGCTGAGAAAGTCGATATATGGACTAAAACAAGTTTCTAGACAATGGTATTTAAAGTTAATGATATCATCTTGTCATACGGTTTTGTAGAGGTCATCGTTGATCGATGTGTATACATTAAAGTTATTGGGAGCAAGTTTGTGATTTTAGTCTTATATGTTGATGATATTTTGCTTGCTGCAAACGACATGGGCATGTTACATGATATAAAGAAGTATCTCTCTAAGAACTTTGAAATGAAAGATATGGGTGAGGCATCATATGTGATCGGAATAGAAATATTTCGAGATAGAGAACAAGGATTGTTAAGATTGTCTCAAAAAGGATATATCAATAAGATTTTAGAGAGATATAAAATGGACAAATGCTCCACAAGGATAGCTCCAATTCAGAAAGGGGACAAATTCAGTAAAATGCAATGTCCTAAAAATGAATTAGAGCGTAAGGAAATGGAAAGAATTCCATATGCATCAGTGGTTGGGAGTTTGAACTATGTTCAAACATGTACTCGGCCAGATATCA